>VYXB01006298.1:0-23116 GCA_013397135.1 Pachyramphus minor
TTGTGCCCTGTCTGCTTGCCCTGTCATGCCTCTGTTTGCCCACTCCTGTTGCATGGGCCAGTGAACTCACCCTTTGGAGCCCTTACACAGCCTCCCCTAGCACCTGCTAACGAGCCTGACCCATCCTTCGCTCACCTGAACAGGTTCCCAAGGAGAAGCCAAGCCCAGGCAGGAATCTACAAATTTAGAAGTGTAATGGTGGCTCTATAAGGGCTTGGAAAGAAGAATTCACAAAATCTCTCAGTGAATGATGCCAATCTCACTAGGCTTTCTCTGTAGGCAGTGGAGAGCCAGCCTTTCTAGAGAGCAAATCAAAGCAGGGGTTCAATTAAGCCACTCTAAAATCTTCTTTACAATAAAAGGGTGTATGTGTTCTTGCTATACTAGAATTAAATGTTGTGCTTACCCTCTTTCGTAAAGACTTGTGTCTTTATAAAATCATAGTGAAACACAGCCTGTATGGGAAAGACAAATTCAAATATATTTAAACACTAAAGCAAATAATTTAAGAGCTATCACAGAAAATACTGTCTGTGTGTCTGGAAAACTCCTTCAAAAACATAAAAATGATCTTTGTATTTTGGCAACCCTGCTAGCTTTCATAATATAGTTGAAAAGAATGGCATGTATTTACTCCAGAGACTTGATGCAATAACTAAGAAGTTACTGTCTATCTACTGCAGCAGTGTTGGCAAAAATAAATCAGAAGAAGACTACATTTTCATCATGTCTTCACTGCCAGTTTAAGCAGATGCTGGACTTGAAGAATCTGAAGTGTTGTCATATTTTCATTTTGCGGGGTTGGGAGAATGTTGGAGAGTGGAAGGCTGTTCTGTGAGAGAGGGTCGAAGCAGAGAGTGGGAGCTCACAACATTTCCAGCTGGTTCAGGAGAAATCATGAAAGGTATTTTACCACTGCTTAAAATTGGTTACTGTTTCTGGGAAGAAGAGAGTTTCTCGTGTTTTGTATTTCCAGATGGACCTTCAACTGATAAAGACTCTGAAGAAAAGAAAAAGGAGCCTGCATCTTCCTCTCAAAACAGTCCTGAAGCCAGAGAAGAAAGGTGATTTAATGTTAAAATATTTGGTCCAAATTTGTCATACTAGAGACAGCTACTGTGTTCTTTTCTGAAAGACATAAAGTTTTCTACAAGAAATGGTGTGTTGGTAGAGAAGTAAATTATGCTGCTGTTGACATGAAAAAAAAAAGAAAGCCAGAAGTCAATATATGGCCAGACAAGTTTACTGCTTATTCCATCTGTCATATCTGTCAAACGCTCCGTCCTCTCTCAGTACTAGCACTGAGCTTTGAGATCAGTAAAACAGCTTTCAGCCTTAGCTTTGTGGTAACTGCTATGCTGGAGGTTTAGAATACTTCCTTTGTCTGTTAGCTTTTATGTTTAATAAACAATCTGCAATTCTTTTGATAAACACAAAATGTGTTATAAAAAAGAGCCCATATCAATGTCACTGCAGGAGGTAAAGAACATTTACAAAAGGGTATTTGCAAGCCCGTTTCTTCTATACACTCCAGGTTTTAGTGAATCTCTGTTCAGCAGCCATTTTCAAATTGAAATTTATCCTCTAACTGTATGTCCAGATGGAAGCTGAAAACTTAGTTTACAGTTTGCAAAACTACGTCAGTTGGGGAGGGGTTGTGACCATGGTACCCCTGCAGTACAGAAAACAGATTGAGCGCAATGCATGTGCTGCAGAGTGAATTTTGGTGTGATGTATCTTCACTGTTTTTTAAAGTAAAGTTCTATGGGAGGAAAAAAAAAGATTTTATGTTAATGTAAAGAACTGAGAATTAAAGCTTGTATGCCACATAATGGAATAAAATACCTGCTGTGACTATTGTGTGGAATACCCTGGTGAATAGTCTAAAGACACTTTATAGATTATATTGACTCTAGAATTATAAATAGCTTATAAAAGGTGTCCTGTGTCTTATTTTGGAATGCCATCAAATGGAAATAGCAAAAGACCTGCATTTTGCCCAGAAACAAAGTTATTCGAAGAAGGGAAAGAACATTAAAATTGTTTTCTTTTTGCCTTTTTTTAGCAGTTCAAGTAGCAATTCCAGCATCAGGAAGGAGGAGGGTAGTGCTCCCTCAAATTCTTTCATCCCTTCTTTTCCCCGAGCTCCAAGCACTTCAGACTCTGTACGAGTGAAATGTAGAGAAATGCTCTCTGCAGCTCTCAGAACAGGAGGTGAGCTTTGTAGACTATATTTTCAAGTTTATCTATTTTCTTCTATTTCTGTCTTTCCTGCTCTAATTTTCTCCTCCCCTATAGGGTAGAATAAACCCTGTTTGTGTCTGTTTGTTCGTGTATATCCATAGCAGTTCTACCAGTTGCAAGTAGTGAGTAACCTTGACAGCATGGGAATGTATCAAAATACATTTTTGTTGCTGATAATGTGGGACATTTTGTGGCTCAGTTCATCTGCTAGCTTTACAACAGGGCAACTTCTTTTCAGGAAGGTTATTGCCTCCTTTAATGCCTTATTTAAATACTTTTGCAGAAGCCACTAGTTTCTTTATAACTCAGTCTTTTTAACTGAGAGAGTGCCACTATATACATGACTGCCTTTCTTACACTGGAGGTCTTAAGGACCTTCAGATTTTGGTTTCTGAACGCTGCCTTTCTGTTTTAATTGGAATAAGAGAGTCTTGTTCTGCTCTTCCTGCCTTTTGGGCGTCTGTGAATTCCTTGACTATTTTGGTTTGTTGTTTTGGGTTTTTTTACCTCTCATGTACACTTCGGTGTGTTTACACTGACAAATTGAATGATATACTAGATAAGGAACAACCTGCAAGTTGGACTTCTCAGAATTACCTAATTTTTTTCTGGTGGGTCATGCTCTTCTACCAAACTTATGACTCAGCTCCTGTGTCTCTGTTCTTTGCTTAGTGTAACTTGACCCAGTGTAAGTAGGCTTCTGAATCATCCATGTTTACCCCTTTCACTCTTTTATGCTTTCTTTTAATTCATATGAATTCAGATACAGACAACAATGAAAGCTGACTAAATACTGTGAATTTGCGGTCCTCTGGATATGTAGTTCATAGACTTCTAAATCAGTTAGTGACCAGAAAATTACATATAGCACCTTAGTATTCATAATTCTATGTAGTCTTAATTTTAGCCAGTTTTCCAAGAACCCTTTTTGATGTGTTGTTTTGTACAGCACATATAAACTGATGATCCATGGTCAAAAAATAAGGTTATTTTCTGTTTTTACGGCCTTTGGCATGAGATCTAAGAAGAGATCGTGTTTGAATTACTCATTGAAGTACATCCATGTTGAAATGGGGGTAAACCACTGTATCTAACTTGCCCTTCAGCTATCATGGAAAGGCAGCTGCCTTTGTGAGTAAAGAGTTTTAATCAGAAACAGTAAACAGTTATCTTCAGAAATTGTAATTCAAGTGTTGCATTGTCTTCAAGACTGCCGTGGTCCATCTCTTCTAATTTACATGTTCTATGGCACATTTCTGCTTTGAAATTTTAAAAAATCTAATAATACTGTTTCTGCTACTAAATTACTATGTTTCTAATAAAATCTTCCTCTCACCTGCATGCAAAACATTTATTTGCTTATTCTTGTATTGTGTAGACTAAAACAATTGATTAAGCACAATATAAAATATTTCCTTTTTATAGTAGTTTATTGTATGCACAGTTATGCTGTGGAAATAGGTATTTGTGAAGACTAATAGAATATTTTAAATTTTTCTGTATAGCAATTTTTTTTTGTTTCTACTTGTAACTAGATGTTGGTTTTGTGAGAGGTTTTTAACTTCTTTAAACTTCTGTTGTGCTTCATTTCACTCATTCTTGTTCTTCCAATTAGTAGGCTTTGAAAGGATAAGTATGCAGTAAATTAAACTTACCTGCACAAATGAAAGACTTACTGCAGGTGTTTCATAATTTGCAGAGCTTCAGAATGCTGAATAGGCTCTCAGAGATATAGAACACTGAGAGTTTCAGTTTGCTAATATTTTACTGTTTGTTTTCCTCAGATGATTATATTGCTATTGGTGCTGATGAAGAAGAGCTGGGTTCTCAGATCGAAGAAGATATCCTTTGTAGTATATCTGTGGGCTGTAGAACAGGAGTATTTTTTAAAAAACACTGATAATTTAAAAATTAATTACCTTGATCTATGTATTGAGTATTTATAAATTTCATGTAAAACAAAAATAGCAAACTGTGTTCAACACATCAGTACATAAATTTAGTGTTTAAAAAAAGAGCCCAACTGAAATGATTTGCCTTAAAACATGTAGCAATGCGTGTAGGTGAGTGTGTGTGGGGGTTTTTTCAGCTCAGTATGTTCTCCTTCCTGCAGCAATCTTATGTCTTACTGAAGCATTCTTACATAAAATGGTGGGCTCTTCTATGTTATTTAATTTTTTTTCTTGTTAGCAGTCTTTATCTTTTTCTAATATCTTTATTTGATTTTCTACAGGGTTATTTCTAAATGAATTTGGAGTTTTTGACAGGGAGGTTCTGGTAGCAGTGTTTGAATAGTTCCAGAACAGAGATCTGGGCTTCTTTTTTTCTAAAAAAAAGCAAGTGTCACTGATCTTTGAATGTTTGGTTTAGAAATCAATTAATTCTTAGTATGCAGTCGAAGAACCTGTACATAAACTTATGGGTGACTTTTCACGATTTCAGTTGAGAGTGTACTACCCAAAAGAATCATGTTTCGTGTGCTAAACTATGATTAGGCTTCAGAAGGACATGAAGTCTGCTGTGTTGAACAGGAAAGTGACTGTTGGCTGGGGACTTGGTCAAGAGCAAAAAAGTACATTGCTTTAGAAAAGTTGTCCCCCAGAGTGAATCCTTTATAGTGCTCTGTTTTACTTGTTAGTGTTTTGTTCCTTAAATCCAAAGCACCTATTTTTCAAGAATTAAAAAACACTGATATGAAATACAAAAATAGAGTACGAAGTAGAATAGCAAATCTCAAGGATGCAAAGAACCCTAACCTAAGGAAAAATGTATTATGTGGAAACATTCCGCCTGACAAGTTTGCCAAAATGACAGCAGAGGTAAGTAAAGCATAGTCTTGAACTATTTCCCTATTGGACTAACATCCTGGCCTGTATTTACTAGCCTTAAAAGTAATTTATGTCAGCTGCCCTGACTGCTGAAAGACTGTGGCTTGTTTGTGGCTTGCACAGCTCAAATTACAGAGCTTTACTGAGGCAGAGGCCGTGAAAGTGGTGCCTGTTATTGGATCCTAAGTGTCTGACTTTTGACTGTAAGTCAGAAGGCAGGTAAGCTGTTGCTATCCCAAAACATGGCATGTTTTTAAAAGGCCACATGATATACTGGTAAAAGTATTTTAAGTTTAGGAAGATGTAAGTATGACTGGCTGGTGACTCCAAGCTGCTTGTCCATTCATGTCTCTGGATATCTGTTAGTCTATCTTGCCATTTGCTTTTCAAATGCTAACCTCTCATGCAAGGTATCACTCCGTAGATTTAAGGATCTGTCCCCTCTCATGGTGTTATTTTCAGTGTTTATTTAAAGCTTATGTGTATCTAGAATATTCCAAGTGATCTTGAAGAAAACTCTGACTAAAAAATAAAAAAACCTGTAAGTGACAGGGAAGGAAAGCTAAGAGAATTGCCTTTAAATCAAATTAAATTTAAATTCTTGAAAAGACATTATGGACACTTGAATAAAAACTCCCATTCAGATCATCGCTGTCTTTACAAATCAAAATAAATCTGGAAAGTCAAATTAAAAATTTGATTTTATGGGAGAGAAAAATGGAAGCACAGTTAACATCTTGGTTCAGTTTTGTAGTTCTGCTTCTATATGTTGGATTGCACCCTCCCCCAAATCAGGGTTGAATATTTGGGTTTTTTTGGAATAATCAACCATGATTATAATATTCCAATAATATTTTGGAATAATCAACCATGATTATTCCAAAAGAAAAATTTTTGTGGTAGATTTTTTTGGTTGATTGGGATTTTTTTTGCTATAGCTTTACATAAAGGTTTGGGCAAACAGGCTGGTAAAAGAGTGTATATATGAAAAAAAAGGAAATTGTACCTTCAGTAAGTGTTGTGAAGGTGGGGGTTTTTTCCTACGTGTTTTTTTATGGATACACAAACATATATTTTGTGTTGTCCGGTGCCAATTCTTTGTTTAATTAATGTCTTGGATTAAAATGTTAAAGGTTAAAAAACCCCTTACTGTTAAGATTACTTTTGAAGTAAACAGCATTAATACAATATTTACATTCCACATCTACATGGAATGTGGAGTAAAACTGTATTGAAGAGAAATGGAGCAAATAGTTTTCTAGATTGCTAGACATTGCGGAGATCCTGCACACTAGAACTGTTTGAAAGGAAAAAGAAAACTGGTGATTCTGAGCTCCTTGGTTAGTGTTTTGAAGCTAAGTGTATATGATTTCTGCTTGCGTACAGTAAATTATGGCCGTACTGTATTTTTCAGTACAAATATGCAAATAGTCAAAATAGTGTAAATTTTTTCCTGTAATAATCCTTTGTAGATCAGTAAGATAATTATCCAAGGATCTGACATAGGGAGATCTTTTTTGCCCATCTGGAGAACTTTTGAGTCCTCTGCGTTGTCTCCCTTATATTTCTGAACTTCATAAATGCATTTGCATAGAAATGTTTCTACGTGTTTGACGTTGTAACTTTTACTGATTTTTTTTTTTTGTCCCCATCTGTGTTTAAAAGAAAGAACATTTTTAACTTTTTGTAGCTTCTGTGCTGTGAAATATCCCAACTGAAGTCTTGTAAAATTAAAAATGTGTAGAAATTCAGTGCCTTTCAGTAGAGTTGTTGTTCATGGATTCTAAATAAAAAATGGTATTGGCTCGCACAGTTGTAACTTTTTTTAAAGCAAGATCTCTCTTGTAAACTCTGTCTGCACTTTGTCCTTCACAGGAAATGGCAAGTGATGAACTGAAAGAAATGCGCAAAAATCTGACCAAAGAAGCTATCAGAGAGCACCAGATGGCTAAAACAGGAGGTACTCAAACTGATCTGTTTACATGTGGCAAGTGCAAAAAGAAGAACTGTACATACACCCAGGTGCGTGGTTATTCAGACTCTTCATTTTCCTTTTTCAAAGCTTAAGTCCTATATAAAGATTGTCAGAGAAAAAAAAAAATTGGAATCACAAAATGAACTGTTAACAAAATGCTGACAAATTACAAAATGTGAAGGTAGGTGGATATACTTAGGTGTGCTTACATGAAGAGTGTGTGTTGTATTTATTTGCCAAAGATTTTATGTAAACCCAAGCTGAGTATCTGTACAGACTGGAACTTCAGTTTCTTTGCAATGCTGAGTTTTTGCTAATTCTTTTTATCACATCTTATTAATATGGTTTTCTGTGGAGGAGAGATAACACACTTTTTAATATGTGTAAACTTTTTATACTGAAGGACTAAATAGAAAAAAATTATATATATGTATATACATATGTATGTTTTTATACATATTTATTGTACCATTTGACTAACCCTAGGCCCTGATTTAGAAGCATTCCTACAACTGCAAGGAGAGGGGCTTTAATTTGTTAAACAGTGCTTCAGGGAATGTAATTTTCATCTTAGGATCAGCTGCATTTATAATTTAATATTGTGTATCAGATGCTTTAAGTAGAAAGCTGTTTTTCAATCATGAGACTTTTAAGCCTTTACATTGGTAAGTATGTGTAAACCTGTACTGAAAGTAGCCTTATTGCTGAATCTTTTCCTAGAAATAAGTGCATGGCTTCAGTGTCAAAATTGGTTTAGTGCAATTAAATCTGTCAAAATCTAAGTTTATGATGGCTTTAGAGTTACAAAAAAACCCCAGTTTCAATTGTTGCATGAAGTTAACTTGTATTTTGATCGAAATTTCCTTCTTTACTATTAAACTTTACATTGGGCACACACTAACAAAAATTGAAGATACTAATTTTCCTTTTCTGCTCTGGCTCTTGCTTTTGCCAAAGGTTCAAACCCGCAGTGCTGATGAACCCATGACAACATTTGTTGTCTGTAATGAATGTGGAAACAGATGGAAGGTAAGACTGTTAGACTGCTCTGCATATTTGATAGCAGGCAGCCAGGCTCTGTGGTTAATTTTGGTTTACAGTAAATGAGACAAACGACTTTCTGCTGACTTTTAGTTATTTCTTAGCCCATTAATGATATTCCGTGTTAATATTGCAAAATACCTTTGAATTTAAAATGCGTTTTTGACTGAAAGTGTGAGATCACACAAGTAAGGCAGTAGCAAAGGGGGAGAGAAGTTGGGATGTTGACCTTGTCCTTGCAACATTTGCCGTACAAAGTAGTGGCAAGTAATTCAGTCACTCTGTTAGTTTTCTCTTTCTTCACCCAAAGATGATCCTGACTGGTTTTAGTCTCTGCATTGATGAGTGGAATAGGCCTTTTTAGACTTTTTGTTGTTGTCATTTTCTCTGTTTTTTGCTACTCTGAAGAGGGGGGATAAAAAAGAGAGTTGACTGCTACCATATTCCTGTGTCATCATAAGTGTAGGACAGTGACTTTAACTTGATTTAATTTTTTTTTTAAGTTCAAGAAATGAGAATTTATAAATAAATTCTGAGGAACACGGGTAGTCCAATAAAGTGGAGAAACATTGAAGGCCTGTAATATTCACAGTTTAAGATGTGATAGCATGCAATGGGAAGCATGATATCCTCATTCTGTTATTTTTCTGTGTTAAGAATGCTGCAGCTCTGCAGAGCCATGGCACAGCATACGTTAAGATTGCCACATAAAAAAAATACTTTATGCGTCTTGTTTTACATATCTTATTGCTAAATATTGTTCAAATCTGTATTCCAAGTTAACCAAATCATATGTAAAGCTTAGAAATTGTTTGATGCAGTACCTGGAAAAGTTCATTTGTCCTTAAAACCATCCATAATGTGGCAGTTAGAGAAGTGTCTGTAGACAGATGCCTGAGTAAAGGAATGGTTACAATATAAGCAAATGCTGTAACTAGTAATTTCCATATCCTAAGTACGGTGTCGTATTTCTGTTTCTTCCTGCAAAGATGTAAAACTAATCTTTATAAAGATCTCATAAAAAATTCTTTTCTTTTGACAGTTCTGTTAGAAGAAGAAATTGTCAAGACATCTGGACCAGTATGAAAGAGGATTTTGTAATTAGCTTTAAAAACTAGGCTAAGCTTTTAGCTTCCTGCAAATGAGAGGGGTTTTTGGTTTTATTTCTCTCTCTTTTTTTTTCTTTTTTTTTTTTCTTCCCCAAAAGCAGCATACATGCCTGAAGTTAGCCTTTGTTTTGACACAACCATCATTTCCTTAAATGCCTTCCTATAGCTGATAGATGGTAGGGCCAGGTTGCTCAATTGTATGGTGAATTTTAAAATATTTTTTCATTTTTATAAGTAAGTTGACATTAAACTTTTACCAATTAAATATTTTGGTAATTGTCTTGGATTTTTTTCTAACTATGTGAATAATGTACTGTATTTTTTGTGTTCTGAAATATACACACTCCTCCCATGTGTATTTTATCTTTCCACATTTGTTCAGTTGTAAGAATGGAATTTCTTTCTTGCTGCTGTGTTCACTAGCTTTGCAAAGAGAAAAGGTATATTAAGTTCCTCATTACATAAACTCAATTGTTAACTAAATCACAATTCAGTTAACTCTCTAGCTCTTGTGTACTGTTTCTGGACTAGAACTAAATTTGGGTCATAGGGTTTGAAAATTTATTAGTGGATATGATGACCTCTTTTGCAGTGGGTTGGTTAAGCTTGTTTATATAACCAGCTTTGATCGATGCAATGTATTTTATTGCCCAAAGCATGTATTTTACATTCTATCAGTAAGTATTATTTCCAGGAATGCCTTAAAATAGTCAGTTAAATCTGATTTGAGTATTCAGTTTTGCTTAATGGGCTTGACAACCAAACTGGGTTTAGACTTTGTAAATGAGCAAAGGCATTGTGTTGTAGGCTGCCCTAATAATGCCAGCTAACCAATTCATTACATTATAAACTGGCTGGGGAGGTAATACTATATTCCCTTCATATAAATGACATTGATTTTGTTCATGAACTGAATTTTGAATTGTAGGGTATCTGATGTCAACCATAGGCCTGCAGGTGGAAATAAATTATTAAAGTTATGGTCTTTTCCATATGTGGAATGGTATAAATACTGCTTTTTTAGAGTTCAGTTTTCAACAGTGCACATGCTTAGAAGTATTTTCAAATGTTTTCAAGGAAAAACATGATAACATGACTTCAAGTAAATTCTTTCATCATATCTAATTTTATATTAATTAATGTATTGAAGCCTGGGGCTTGAGGAGGTCTATTCTGGAAACGTATAAAGTGTTCCTGGGGGGTTGGGAAGAGTATGTGCGGGTCCTGGAGAATAAACTCCGTGACTGTAAAGGAAAAACAAGATTCTCTATGTTGAATATTTTTTGTGTGACGGTGGCAATTGTAGCAAATGAGCTGGAAATAGTATGATGACTCCTGAGCTTTGTCAGACAAGAACTGTTTAGTAAATACTTTAGCAAGCAAGCTTTTCCAGTCAACCTGTGCAAGGAAGGAAACATGACTTTTCTGCTGAGGGGAAAAATGATTAAAATAGAAGAAGTTTTGTTATAAACCTTTTTCCAGGCAGAAAATTGCTCAGCATTTAAAGTTTCTTGCATAGCTTTTCATATATAAACATTTCAACTCAACATATGTTAATGCCCTTCAGAAAACATTCTTTTTTTCTACTAAGAGCTTGAGTTTACTTTTAGCATGTGTGTAGGTCCTTTGGCAGGATTACTTCATAAGAGTCACCTAAAGATGCACAATTGATTTTTTTTTCCCGAGTTGTTTAAGACTACAAACTAATGACAGACATTTACTATCAGTTAGAGTGCTTTGTTTGTGGACCTTTCTAAAGGAACAAGTTCAAAAAACTGTGTTAAAAATTATTGCAAATTGGATGCCAAGTAAACCTGAATTTTCACAGCTATTCACAACACATATACACAGGGCAGGCATGGGTTGGTTTGCATAACCTTCCTCACACTACATGTCCTTTAATCTTTATGTCTGACAACATATAAAAAGTATCTTTTGAGAAAATGTAATAATTGTCTTTCTGTGCTCACCAAGTTATATCTGGACTTTATTAAAACAACTAGAACTGTGGTAGCACTGTCTGTGAAGTAGGAGCTGAAATAAAATGTCATTTCACCTAATGTTAGTTTATGGCTGAGCAGCAGCCTTCACCCTTCCCTCCACTGCCCTCAAGGTAAAAAGAACAGTTTCTTTTGCCCAGCAAAAGATGAATTCCAAGAACTAGATCCAACAATACATCTATTCTATTCATGGTTTATTTTGGTGACCTAAATCCAAAATTAAAACTCTAAAAGTGAGCTTTGGATGCGCCTTGGTCAACAGTTTTCCCAGCTGGCTGAAGTTGCCCTCCTCTATCGGAGAGGGTGCAAAGTCTGAAGGATGTATAGGAGAAGGATGCAGAGATGGGACTGGGGCTGTGTCTCTTTTCTCCAGCTGGCTGGCTTGTCTGTCAGTTGTGCCATGACTGACCCAGTACGTTGGGATATTTTAAGCAGTGAAAACATGCCGGCAGAACTGCTGATGAATCTTTCTCTCCCACCTGAGAATAGCAGGTTTGGTTATTATCTTTATCGACACTTGAATTCTCTCAGATGTAACATAGTTACCCTATAATTTAAGCTAGTTTTTACACTAATCTAGTAGAGAGAAAGAGGGGGCCATATTCCTTTTAAAGTGCATGTGTGTAGTTCCAGTCTTTCTTTTGTAAGCCAGCCTAGAGGATTCTGCTCAGAAAACACAATTTCTGTATCCCTCGTTAGAAGACATTTCCTCATATATTGTGTTATCTCGTTCAGGAGAAAGTATAGGTTTTAAAATACTTTGTACTGAATAGTTCTTTTTGACTACCACTACGTAGAAGGTAAATATCTGCCCAGTGATCTTGGCTTTTGTGAATCCCACACTGCAGCCCTATTGCACTTTCCAAACATTGCAAAGGAAGTACCTAGTTTTTATCCAGAGTGCAGGATTCCACTTGTGGTTGCATATGTGAATTTTAAATTGAAACTTACAACCCCTACTAGCCTGGGCAGAACTTAAATTCATAAACATGAAGTCTTTGTTCTGGAAAATGTGATTGTATTACCTTTCAAACATGTGCCTTTGGAAATAGATCTTGAAATAATAGTCATTCGTATAAACAACCTGAGAAGTTTCACCTCTTCAAGTACAATTTCATACAACTGTAAATGAACTTCTGTTTCACTAGGTCAGCACTAATCTTGAATTGTTTTACTGTTTTAAAAGGTTTAGGATTAACTTAGTTACAACATTAGTATAGAAAATCTTCCATTAATGTCATTAAACAATACTCGTACCTTTTATGGCAGAAGACGTGCTCCTAAGTATTGTTTAGAGCAAAGTTGTAAAAAATTTACTTAACATTCTGAGAGTCTTTCTCATCACTTTCTCTTTTTTCAGATATGCTTTGTAATAAGAAACTGCGTAAGTGTGACAAGTTTTAATCTATATAGTAAAGCCCTTCAGAGTACCTACATATATGGGGTTTTTTTCCTTTGTTTACATTTTGCTAACGACTTTGGAATTTAAAGGTCACTGTAAAGCAAAACATGTTGGCTGAAGAAGCCCATGCAATTTTAATAGTGCTTAGCAGGCTGGTGAAAAGAGCAATCTTTAACAGTATGCATGTTCTGTGGGAGTTACTGCTTTATGATGTGCAGACATTGAGGGAAGAATGCCAGTGGACTGGAAAGTTGTTAGAGCTTAATGATATCCTGCAGTTAGATAAATGCCAAGGCAAACCAACCGTGCTTATTTTCAAGCTAGGATAAATTGATTTTGTGATAATTTCTTACTTGATTAATTATAAATAATATGTCAATATGATGATTTTTTTCCTGCTATTCATGTAACAGCTTGTCTGTGGTAACTTCTCCTTTTCAGAGCAGGAATGAAAAGTAGTTAAAAATCTATCTTCTGGATGGTTTTTTTGTTTTCCTCTTCCCCCCCCNTTCCATGACTTCAATTAAATCCAGCATTAACCAGCCTCAAAATAGCAAGATATTTAGGGGAGTGGGTTGTTTGGGTTTTTAGGAGATATGCTCAGGATACCTAGGAATCTGCATTCTGCCATTTAGGCTTAAGCCTAAAACACAGCATTAAACTTTGGTAAGATATTTCAGGAAAAACACACATTGCAAATGTCAACGTATTGTAATGCAGAAGTAAAATGAAAATTGCCTGGAGAATTCTAATTGCTTAGAAGTTGTGGCACATAAAAAATAAGCTTAGAAATTATTACTTTCTTATTTAATAACTTAATGTTAACCATAGAGCTGCCCAAACCATTATAGGTTCCTCTCTCCTCTGATTTCATTGTGTCTTTTTTCTTTTTCTTACAGAATAATAGAATTTACTGTTTGATATGAAGTGTGAGTGTTTGGTCTGTCTTTCAGCTTTTAATGAGGTATCTTTTCCTGGAAAAGAAATAACTTAAAAGAAATTAAATCCTCCATTTCATGAGATGACATGCTTTGAAGTTTTTGTCATCTAGACATATGATCTTTCCAACAAGCTGAATTTGACCTAGTTAAACTTAATTTATCAACTTAGACTTTTAGAGCACTCTTACCCACCCTGATTAAAACAAGTACAGCATCATCCATTCAACTGCAAGCTCCCCATGAATGCTGTCTTATGAAGAGATCTAGTTTGTGTTGTTGAAGTTACTACTTATGTAATACTTCATGTAAACTGAAATTGTATTGATAGTGCTTTGGGTGTGTGTAATAAAAATTCAGTGTTGATAGGTTAAGCAGTGGCAAACACTAACTGAACTGTGTCTTAAGTTGCTATATATGGAAGGATTTCCTCTTAACTTAGTCATCCAGCATTGTGCTACAGGGGGCAAAACCACTTTGATTTGCGCTCTAGAGTTTTTTTGTTTACCTTTTTTGCTGACATACTGAATAGTGTTATATTGTTGGAAGGAGATGATGAAAACTGGTCATGGAATCATAGATTGATGTGGGTGGTAATGGAACTTCAACCAGTACCAACCCCCCTGCCATGGGCAGGGACACCTCCCACTAGACCAGGTTGCTCATTGCCCCATCCAACCTGGCCTTGAACCAGACCATAGTATTGTTTACTTACCACGTATTGGGTCTTCTCCTGTGATGCAGTATAATGAAATATCATTAATTTGTTTAATAATGCAAATGCAGTGAGGGGAGAATATGTTCCCTGCCAAGTGTATTGAGGAAACAATTAAATTGATCTCTGAAGTTCTATTATGTTATTCCCATTTTCTTTTTTCAGAGGAAGTCCCCATTTTGTACTTCCCATAGTGCTGGAATTAGGCAAAGAGTAGATTTTGGAAAGGCTGCAGAACACATCATTGAACTATGCCTGTCTGGTTCTCCCTTTCTAGGGGTATTTTTTTTTTTTTGTTTCTGTTTCCCGTATATCGTTTTGTAACTATATGTGCCATTTGGTTCATTTAAATAAATAAGTAAGAGAAAATACAATTCAATGGAAATCCACTACAAACTCCAGAGTTTAATGTAGTGGAATTGTAGTAAATCTTGTAATTTAAAAGAAGATACTAGAATTACAGACCTACACATAGATTATGTGGATTCAACTTACTTTCTTCCTGGTATTTCCTGTGATCAATGGTTTAGAGATATGACGAGAAATTAAGTGTAATGCTTTGGGGATACCAGTAAATGAACATGGTTTATTACTGGATAGCACTGGTGCTGTCAGACAGTCTGAAATAGTGCTGTGTCAGAACACAACAGCTTCCTGCTTTTATTAATTAAATTGTGTGTATCTGTAATAGAAACCTTACAAGATCTGTCAGGTAATGGGAGAATTTAATGTGTACGAAACCAAGATGGCTGATACTGCCATCCTCTCAGGAGTGAATAGTGAAGGATTTTAAATGCACCTACTGAGGGAAGAGAAGAATATGTGACAATTCTTGTGCTTTATTTTGGAATTTGAATGCCCAGACACATCTTCCTCTGAATTAAATAATTTAACTTTATAAACATCAACAATAGGAACTTAATGCTTTCAGCAGACTTTAGTAGTAAAATAATAACTCTTCAGCAAAAGATTTTTTTTTTAATAGGCAGCATTATTTCATCCAGTAACTTTCATAAACTTGAGATTGCTGTGCTGATTTCCAGTAGTGCACCATGTACACATTAATTATACCAAAACAAGTGGAGTGTACCTATGCTAGGTATGATGGCGTTGCCTGGAGTAAGTAACACAGTACTGACAGTAATTTTTTTACTTGGGTCACAGTGTGGATGGGGCAACTGGTTTGGTTTTCAAGACAATTCTAACACTCCACTTAAAAATTAATTTTAGTTTTCATGTTCAGTTGGCGTTTTTCCTCAGACATACATTGTAACAATTTTGCTTCCAAATTGTGTTTTGTGTTTGAAAAAATACTACATTTTTTGAACAACATTTTCTCTTCATTGTGTTCATTCCCTTTTGCAAAATAAAACTGAATGTGATCAGAAACCGTATTTAGCTTATTGTGACAGAGCCTGTCAGTGCGAATTTAAATAATTCAGTCTGTAGTAAAACTTGCCTGAGTTATTTTCAGGTAGATATCTGATTAATTCTAAATTCCCTGTGGATTTGTGTAGCCCAGAGTTCCATTTGTTTTAAAATAAATACATTTAAGAAAAAATTCTACGCTTCAATGGGTTTTTCAGATAAGGACCGAAGCAAGTCCTTATAAATAGCAGAGTTCATAAACCGTGGGTAAGAGTCTCTGTGCATTAAGGTATAGATTTGAAGCTGTGCGTCATCAAAGGTGTGTTGTGAGGGTTCCAGCATATTTCGGTTAATCACTTCTCTTACTCTGGAGTCCAGACTGACCTGTGTATTAAAATAGAAAGTTATGTAAATAATAGTGGTGAATAGTACAGGTGGGGTTTTAGGTTTCTTTTATAGGTTGAAAAAGCGATCTTTTTTAACCATTTCAGCTGGTGTCCTCCAAGAGTGTAAAAACTGATAGATAAATAGGCAAAATGGACTGTGTTAAAACTTGGAAGTAGTAATATCTTGAGTATGGACACAGAAATGTCCTCACTGGGGCACCTTATTTGAACAAGGCTGCCTGCAATCCCGTTATTACTGAAGCCTTAGAGACCAGTGGGTTATTTCCAGACCAACTTCCTGCTCTGTGGTAGAGAGGATTTGTAATTTTTTGTGACGGTTCATTTCCTGGAGTTAGTGCTGTTGTAAAGAGACTGAATTTGGAGTAAGCAGTATGACGCAGTCGGAAAATGTAACCTGGGAAGCTGTTGCTTAATCAAATTCCTGTTAAAAAGCAGGGTGAATTGATGCGAACCACAGGTTCACATCAATTGATATAATTGATAGGTATATGTATAATTATATATGTATATAATTGGTATAATATATAATAATTCTGTACAACATACAAGTGATGTAATTTTTTTCTTTCTACAAGGCTCTAGTGTCTGTAGGAAGACATTAGTATTATGAGAATTGGCTGACTAGGTTTAAACAGTATTTTTCTAAGTTCTTAAGTATAGCCTGCACCACAAACAATTAAGTTGCAGTTTTACAAGGATATTGAAAAGTTTAAAACTCCAGCCTGCTTGGCAGTTCAAACTGAACAGAGGTGTCTTTTAAACTCGACATATTTGCTAACAGCCAAGTTGAAAATTTTCAGGAAGTCGTTGTGTTTGTCCTATGGCATATTTTGTTAGCTGCTCTTTGAGCGATTTGCAAATAACACTTTATTTGTGGTTAATGTGCTTTTGGAGAGACGCACACACCACCTTCATAGTGCAACGAGAAAAGAAACTGATTTGTCCAACAAATAAAATTTGAGCAAGGATAACAGGACCATCTGTGTATTTGTGCCTCAAACTAAAAATTCCATGTCAGTATGCCATGATAGCACAGGATGCACTTTCTTCCAACCAGTGAAAGTAGTTTTGACCATTTCACCTCGACGATGGGTGCCTCCTTCCCCTAAATTTCTACCTGATGGAAGCAGACTGGGGGGTGTGAAAAAAGTTCTCCCTGAGAACAGGTCTGTGGCTTTAAACAAGTTAGAACTTCTGTGCAAAGCAACGTCAAAGAACGTATTAGGAAAAGTAATATACCTCTTTTGGAGAAAGGATAGAAATATAATCTTCATAAATTAGTCTTGCTTTTTCTTCAATGACAGTTTTGTTGGATTCTTGCTTTAGTTCCTCACAGGCCATCCAGAAAAGCATGTTTTCCTCGCTGAATTCTGTTCGTAGAAATTCACGAAAAGCATTTCTGCCAGCTGGTGTAAGCATCAACTTGTCAAATGACTGAGCCCAGGCATTTACTTCTTCAAGAGTAGGAGCAGGGCTTGAGGAGGAAGAAGAGCACAAGAAGAGAGAAATAAATGATTGTTACTCAAGCTGTTTGCGGCTGGGAGGAGGTATCTGCCATCACAATGGAACAAAATGGTAAGGTTCATGGGGCTCTGATTCCTCACTGGAACTATCCAAGTGCAATCTCTAGTAAATACATTTATAAGATGTTTTTTGAAAGTGTACTTATCAAAAGCTCTGATGCAGATGATTGCCAGCACTTTGATGCAGAAATTGCAGTTTACTGCTCAAAGTAATTGCAACAAAGAAGTACCTCTGCAACAGCTAAGCATTTTTTCTGTACCTAACAATCCTTGTTGTTGTTAAAAATTGAATGAAAATCCGTATAAAGAAGCAATACTATAAATATAAATATAAAGAAAATGCTATAAAAGGTACCCACCTGTATATTACCATTTTGCAGGTGCTTTTACCTGTTTGAGCAATTCTGAAGAGACTGTTGCCTAACTCTTGGGAGGATCTGAACTCATTTTTGTATTTATTATTTCTGTAAGGCTGAGCACTGCCATTTAACCTCATTACGTAGTTGCTGGGTGGGAACAGGATGTATTTTCAAATTATTTCAGAAAAAAGGGAGACTGTTTACAATGCTGGCTTTGATCTTTCTTTCATGTTATGAGAGTAGTTACATGTGGTTACATACTGCATATAAACAAGGTAAAATATTATAGATCAGACCTTTGGAGGTAAAAAACAGATGACAAGTAGATAATAGCTATTTTCGTATTTCAGGTAATTCACTGAAATGACTTAGTATGGTTTGTTGAGTTTGTTTCATTTTAGCTTGACAGAACACTTAATAAAGACCATACCTTTCCTCGCAGTTTGGAATACCCTCTGCTTGTAGTTCATGAGATGCTGTCCTTGCTCTCTCTTCGTCTTGATTTCTAACAGTAAGGCTGTAAGGTAGCAAACAAAATTTTCTTTGTAGAGAAAAAGGCTGAACATAGATATTAAAAAAAAAAAAAAAAGCTAAAAGGACGGAAGCTAATGACAGCCACATTAGCCATAGTTAAACTCTGACCTTAATTTTACAGTTGTATAAACCTGGCAAACTTAAATATAGCTGAATGCTGTTTGATATTGTATCACATAGACTTTGTACAGAGGGATCATAGATCCATAGAATATCTCAAGTTGTAAGGGACCCATAAGGATCATCAGGTCCAATTCCCTATATATGTGTATACACAAGTGTATATGTATATGGGATATATATGGATACACGCCTACCCTTTATTCTCAGTTGATGGTTATTGTACTTAAGCATACACTTATTGTATGCTCAGTGCTCAGTGCACTGTTTTTAACAAGGTTAGACTTGATGCACTGGTTTTATGTGAGTTAGATTTCAAGGTAGGTGCTTTTGAATTTGTTTATTTAGGTTTTTTCTTTCCTCTGCTATGTTTCTTTAATATCCATCGGGCGCAATGAGGACTCTGGTTTGGAGTGGTAAAAAAATGTTACAAGAAAGCTGGAGTTCAGAAGCTGGATACAAGTTTTAAGTAAGCTAGAGACTTCTATATGTGATGTTGGAAATGTAAGCATCTTTCAGAGTTCAGATGTAGATACAGCCAGATCGTGTGGTAATTGATTGCAGCTTTAAGAAAGTTCTAGTACATGCTTCGAAACGTGAGGCCTGGAGCACAAAGAGTGGATTTATCATGGCTGAATATTGTTTTGAGTATGTCTGACTGGAAGCACTTGTTTGTAGTATTACCAAAACAAAAAAAGTTTGCTGCAATCGCTAGCGATGTCCCATGGAAGGATAGCTGTCAAATCCTGCTGCTTTCATCAAATGTTAGCTTAGATGGCTCTAGTTTGTAAAAATTTCTGTTGTAGATGATTCTTTTTCATTTGAAACTGGATGGGAGAAAATACATTTTGTTTTTAGGGAATTCCTTTTTAGGGAACGGAGACATTCCAGTATATCTGGGTCTTCATAACTTAGTGAGAAACACATGTGTACAGACACACACACATTCATATAATCTGGTAAACTGCTTAAAATATGTCAAGAAGAAAAGGTCCCAGTGAATTATAACCTGTAATTTATATGAAATGGGTCCTCCAGATGAAATAACACAGTTGTTATAATTTGATAAACAAAAAAAAAAATCAGTTCATTTGTATCTTACCTTTCATCCATGCTGATGTTCTAAGTTTTGTTACCTTAATCCTTAAGAGTCTCATTTATCTCTAATAAGATTTTTTTTTATTTTAAACCAGTTGATTTTTTCTGCCCTTTCAGCCTTCTAAACTCTTGGCTAAGTCTTCTTTGCAGCCTTGCTATTTTACTGGGTATCTCCTTCTCCTGCTTGGCCTACTCTTAGTCCATAAATTGCAGAGACTTGCTTTATTCTTTGCCAGGGCAGTCCTTGCATTGAAGAGGTAGGAAAGGTTTCCTATTGGAGAGCAGATGTTGCAAACAGGTTTTTTTGGCAACATCTGAACCATACATTCAAACCAGTGAGCTATTTCAATTTACCTTTCTAGAAAAAAAAAACAAAGTAAGTAGTAATGCTAGTTCTCTATTCTTTTGGGTTATATAGATCTCAAGCATTTACTACCCTTTTTACTGGGCTTCTTTGAATATGTAAAGTGATATATTATGTATTCCTCACACACAGACAAGAAGTGATATTCTTGTCAGAGCTATTTTTGGATGGAGGGGAACCAACAGATCCAGTAGAAAGGATTACAATCTGCATAGGATAATGCACAAAAGGGGAAAAAGACAAAAGAAATAACAAAAGCTTCCCTAGGAGAACGGACTGTGCCTTAGAACATGACTTACAGGCAGGTTCTTTCCCTAGAAATGTAAACAATAAAGAGACTAGTGCACCACTACATCCTCTCAGGATCTGGAAGAGTAACAGGCTAGAGGGTTGAGTTTTGGCTGTAGGAATGAACACAGGCTCTGAGCATCCAGCTGAGAAACTCATTTAACTTCATTCTAAATCTACTATTAAGAGTATGCTGAATAATGGATGTTCAGCTGCATGACTCATGTAGAGTGTTATTTTTATTTTTATTCATAATTTTTCTGTTCCAAGTGCATGGGCTATTTTGAGGAAAGGGTCTATGAATAGGGAATATAAATAGCTTAATTACGGTTTGTTTTGCATTTCTTGCTACTAGAAAACTATTGTTCCCCAAAAAAAAAAATCAGGAATTATTTTAAAGCTAAAACAAGCTGCTCTGTTTTGGAGCCTGTATTGGTTTCCCAGATGATTCTGAAATGCAAATAGGAGTTTTTAAAGCATCATGAAATTTGGGTACTTTCACACACCCTATTGAGTGTAAATTGCTTTCTTTGAATTGTTTGAATAGTGACGTGCACAGAAAATGATCATTCTGGAAAATACCAGGTAAAATGTCAAAAAAAGCACTTTATCAACAATTTAAAAAGTAAAATGCAAATTTTATGTACTCTGACTTAGATAAATGTGTCTTATTTTTTCCTTTTTTTGAAAGACATGTTTGTGTAATGAGGCTCTGGACTGAACCAGTTGCAATTGCACTGGACAGCTGTTGAGATGGCACTGGAATTTGTATGGGATGCTTTAACATAGATGTCATTCTGCAAGGTAGCAAACTCTCATCCTGCACTGGCACAGTACTTAGTATCTCTTTAAACTCTGCCTTAGTTTACCTCTAAGCACTCGCTGAAAAGCTTTTAAGGATCAAAGCCAGAGTATTGGGCATGTTGTAAAAAACCCCTCCAAGCAGCCTTTTATCCTTGCAAAATATTCACTGTTTGCATTGTCTTGGCTTAGGCTGAGCTGAGTACCAATACCAAAGAAACAATCAGGCTGCTCTTCCCTTGCCTTCTAATGGTATTCTCCAAAGCATTTGCCACAAGGTGCTATTGGAAAATTGGTGGAAAAGATTCCTGGCGTGGGCTCTAAGTCTATTTATGACTTCTTCCCTTCATCTCAGTGCCAGGTTTGCTTGCTCTGAAGTGGTTGAGTGGTGGATAGTGAGTTTATAAGATGCACTCCACTTGCTGTCAGTGTTTTGGTTGAACTCCTATGGCTGTTTAAGACTTTTTCTTTATTTCAACACAAGTTCTGGTCTCACCCATTAAACAGATACAAATACAGTATGGGAAGATTTACTTCAGTTTTGAATGAAATCACTTGGATCTAGAGGAGCTGGTAAGAAAGTGAAGGTGAACACATCATTAATTTAAGGAATCAAGTGATTCCTTCTCCTTTTTTGCTTTGATTCCCTGATAGATTTTTTTCCTTAACACCCTGTAGTGGAAGTTCTTCAGAAGTATTTCTGCTTAACTGCTCATCTTCAGCAAGTACCCACAATATTTAAAGTCTCTGATCCCAAGGATTATCTTCATATGAGTTGCAGTTGCCATGAGTAGGCAGCACTAATTAATGACAACAGATCCAGTTGCCTTCGGGGGAAAAAGAAAAGTGCTGGGCACCTGGTTATTCATTTTCTGACCTACAAATTCTTCTACCTTCTACTAACTCCATTTAACACCCTCAGTGCTGCTTGTTGAGTCCCAAATCTAAATCTAAAGCTGTGATACATTCTGGTATTTTTTTCAGTTTTTAGTGGAAGCCTTGGTGAAACCCAATGCAGAGGAGAACCAGTCCTGCACAAAATAGACCTTCCATTGCACAGTATTGACAACAAAAGTACAACAGAGATACTGTGCAAATATTTTCTTAAAAATCTGTTACTTCAATGGCAGGGCAAAGAAAGAGTAAACTGAAGTAGGAGGTTGTACACAGCCATCTCTCCCAGTCCCAGGTTTGCAGAACTACACGGGTGTTTTGTTTGGCTTATGTTGTCCTATATACTAGCTATGTGTTCCTTCCCTGCAATTCTGTTCCCCAGAGGTTTTAAGGAGAAGGGTTACCATGAGCAGCTGCAGCAACAGCACCAACAAAAGCAGCAGGCATTGGACCCTCGATTTCCTGTGCTGAGCTGAGCCTGTGCAGCACCTGGGGTGTCCTGGGTCGTAGACATCTGCCGTTTGCGCATCTCCGTCCTCTCTGATCCCATGGGCTGCAAGACAGCAAAAGAAGGGGGAAGTAAGAAATCTCTCTCTTTTTTTCCCCTTTTGTTTGCTTTAGAAGTCTTACCAAGAAGTGCAGAAGGCCACAGGAACAAAGGAACTGAAAAGCTAAACACCTGATTTTCTCCCATGGACGCTCTTAGGTGCTGAACCCTTTGGAAGATTCCCTCATTTGAGAGCTGTGATGGAAGGCAGAGGGCTAATGAATTCTGCACAGGGGTGGGAATACAGTGAGAAGGGAGCGGTGATGCAGAGAACAAAACAAACAAGTGAGGGGTCTTGAAGAGCTATTGGCACAGTGGTATGTAAACCTAGGAGTTGAAAAGTGTTTCCTGAGGTTTTGACTTTAAGGCCAATGCTAAAGAAAATGGTACAGAATGGAGGGAGTTAGGGCCTTCCTTTCTTCCTTTCTTCCTTTCTTCCTTCCTTCCTTTCTTCCTTCCTTCCTTTCTTCCTTCCTTCCTTTCTTCCTTCCTTCCTTCCTTCCTTCCTTCCTTCCTTCCTTCCTTCCTTCCTTCCTTCCTTCCTTCCTTCCTTCCTTCCTT
>VYXB01006298.1:40143-64270 GCA_013397135.1 Pachyramphus minor
GAAGAGAGAGAGAGAGAGAGAGAGAGAGAGAGAAACACAAAGTGAGCATCACCCGGGGGGCCAAGCGGGGACCCTGCACAGCCCAGCAGAGCCCCTCCACCGCGGTGCTAATCCAAAGGGGTGGAGGGGTGGTAGTCTTGAACCCCCACCGCTTGCCTCCGCACCCCCTGCATGCACGCTCTGTCTTTTTAACTTTTCTGAGCCGGCCCTTTAGATGAGGGCTGGAGGAGACCTCTCCTACCCAGCCAGTGCTCTTTGGCGTTCGGGGCTGGCCAGAGGAGCACGAGGAATACGTCGGCCACTTACTACCTACGCGAAAAGAGCACCCGCAAAAAAAATCCCCACCCGAAAAGCCAACCGCAGACGACGGAGCTGCGGCGGCGGCAGGCAGGCGAAGGGGCGGGGATCGGAGTGGAAGCAGAGCCACGGCCGCCCGGCCCTGTCCAGGGTCCTGACCCTGCCCCACCACCTCCCGCAGTCGTCGTCAGCTCAGCGAGCCCGCCCCGCTCTGCAGGCGGCAGGGCAGCGTGACCGTACCCTTCTTTGCTGAGTGCCACTGTCCTGCAGAGTGGAACCCGCCTTGCTAAACCATGAGCCCTAGCTGAGTAGGAACTGACAGAAATCATCGCCATGTGGTCTCTGCCTCTCTCTTTTTTCTGGCAGTGATTTCTACCTTTTCCTGTTCAGAGCTTCATTTTTTCAATCAAGGTCCAGCCCTTCCTAAAACATCATCCCTATTTCTGGCCTACAACCAGACATCAAAGAGACAGGGAGGAACTGAAGCCTGCACAGTGTGAAGAAAGTCCTTCCCACAGTGATGGCACTGCCCTTGAAGGCCAAAGGCAGTGCTACTTCGGTGGGATAACACGGCTGTGGTGCCATTGATGCCAGGGGAAGGTGCTTGTTAGAGCTGAGACTAGCAGGGAAAGCTGCCATTCCTGCACGGAAGGAGAGTTTGCTGTTGCTTAGCAGCAGAGAGTTCCCCTAGATGTGTTTAGAGAGATGAACTAGGGTAGATGCTGGACAAGGTTCCCAGGAGAATAAAAAAAAATAGAAAGGTGTATTAGTGACCCACAACCTCAGTATTTTTCCATCCCAGTGGCAAGGAGTCCTTCTGCAAATCTTTGCCCCTTTGGTCATGGCAGAAAGCACACAGCTGGGATGTTAAATAGACCTCTGTGCAGAACCATCATTGCCAAGGCCCAGAGAGGACCTATAGAGATACTACAGGCTTGATAATTAGGATTAAATGATACTGCCTCACTCCATGTCCGAGAAAAGGAAAAAAAGTCTCAATGAGTGTACCAAGGCAGTACTTTATGTGGTCTAAGACAAGTTCAAAATACCTGTTAAGACCACTGACCTTTGAATTCAGCTCTTAGTCTCTCTGCCAGGAAGGACAGTCATTTAACTCAGACTGGTGACTAAATGTGCCTCCTCTAAGACCTCTCTAGACTATGGTCCCAGGTGACTTTTTAAATCTTAGCAGGAATCCTTGAACAAGTTCAAGTTTAAAATACTGGCATAGTGTAACTTCTTTGTGTGTGTTCTTGCTTCATCATCCTTTGCATTTCTCGTAGGAGAGTCATGATCTGTTGTCCCTGTCCATGGCAAGGGGTTTGGAACAAGGTGATCTTTAAGGTCTCTTCCGACTCAACTATTCTATGGTTGTAAATAAAAACTAGTTAAAGAAGTTTGGATTGGTTTGAGGTTTTTTCAAAATTAATGATGCATGGTGATGGTGCGTAGTATTATATAAAAATGTGGCACTTATGCTCCCTAACATAAATGGTGTGAGATAAACAAATCCACCTAAGCTAACTATCTTCCAGTGATTGGTGTTTGTAGGCTAATCTGTCTAGCTCTGTAGGCAGGTACATCTGCATCACTGCATGTGTACACAGTCACCTAAATCCTGAAACAGGTAAGTGGTGTAGAGGCCTAATGTCCTTTCTAGCAACGATTTCTACCTGTTGCTGTTCATGGCTTTATTTTTTCAATCAGGGTCCAGCCCTTCCCAAGACATCATTCCTACCTGGGACGCAATTCTTTAATATCCTAATGTTGGTAACATAGTCAACTTCTCCTTTCTCCTTGAATAATGGAGGCATGCTGATGTCCAGCTGCACAAGACAGAGCTTCATAAACAGGTGCTTGGACTTTGATGAAATGGGGTTTAAGTTGAGGGAGCTGAGAGACACAGATTGAAATCCTCTCTCTAAAAGAATTGTGAACATGCATTTCTCATGTGCAAAAGAAAATTCCCTCAGTCATCAGAGTAGCTTACTCTATATGTGCATGGCTGTGATCTTGTGCTTGGTCCCACTGCTGCTTTACTTTGTTCAGGTTAATTCAGCTTCACTAGGACAGAAAGAAAGCAAAATGGGAACATCTTGACAATCTCGCTAGGCCTGGGAGTATTTGACCCGGCTCTTTCTTCTGTTCCAAAAAATACATTATGGAAAATTGATGTTTACATGTGAACTGTGTATTTAATAAAATATCCCATATAGTGGCACCTTTGATTGTGACATACTAAGTAGATAATAAATCAGGATTCAATTTCAGTATTGATGCTATCTACTGTTATATTAGCTATCTACCACTTCTTAGACTTTCCTGAATATTTCACATTAGTCCATGTAAACTTTTAGGAGGGAAGTCTATCCAGCGTGCAGTAGTTTTAGTTTTAGTTAATTTTATGTCAGAAAGGAATGGCTTTATCTGAGGGTGTCCTTGCTATTTATATTTTATATTGTCCCTTTGTATGTTTCTTAAAATTTACCCTCCCTCTTTCTGTCAACTTGTCCAGGTAACATATTTTCCTAATTTTGCCTCTGTGGAAGTGAAGAAACCTGTTATAGTTTTTATTTATTTTTATTTTATTTTTTAACTGAAAACTTGTATAGTACCTTTATTTTTTAAAAAAATTGTTCTCATTGTTAACAACATGTTATAAGAAAGGTAATACATATCTGTATTTTAATAACATCATATTCCAACATTCTTGCTGTCACACTTCAGTTGGTGACATAATGCACATATTAGCTCTTTTGGGGCCTGTTTGGCTCTGACATGTTAGGGCAGGTTGCTTGGCCCCATACCCGAACTTCTTCTCCCTCCCCATCAAGGAGAGGTCATACACATTTGTATGGCGGCTTTTGGGTGCTAATCTATTTCAGTGTTTTCTGCTCACTTAAATTGTTAAATAGAGAGGTTTTAGACTGTTGAATGGAGCTGATTCATAGTGAATTAGGGAGCAATTCAAACAGAGAGTAAGAAGCCATTTTTGACTTTTTTCATTGACATGAAAGTGCACTTGTTACAAATCATTTTGAAGATTGAGAGGCTTCTCTGGGAGAGGAGATATTTTCAGAAAGAGAATGAGTTTCCAGGGACTTTAGCTAAACTTCAATTTTTTCTATATGTCAGCAGCATTCTAGTATTTTCTTTCTTTTATCCCTTAATAAAAGCTAAAAATGTAAGAAAAAAATAAAATATACATTTAAATAACCATATTTTGAAGTGAACATAATACCAGTGATATTATGGGAATCAGCTTTGTTGAACTTTTAAATATTTATATCTTTTCAACATCAGTTTCTTACAGGTGTAAGTAACTTTTCTTAATGGATCTATTAGTAATTGTTTAGAAATAGAAGATGTGTGTTCAATGTTGATGGGAGGCAGAATAAACCAAAGTCTTCAAACATATAAGACCAGTTATAGAGTAGCATGATCCCACAGGCCATTAACTAAATTGTCCTACATGCAAGGTTGCCTGTTAGTACTTAATTTTTCATCAGCATTAATGGTGATGTGTAAATTCACCAACAGAATTCATTTTGTGGAAGACCAAGCATGAAAGTCCCACTGTGAAGTTCCTCCCAATGCTATGCCATTCATAATGTCACAAGGTGTCTCTTAGCCTTTGGCTGGAGAATTAAGTTTCCTCAAGACCAGATGCTAAAACCTGTGATTCCATTACATTAGGACTAATGCTCAAAAAGTTATCACAGTAGTTAGACTTGGTTTAGATCTCCATGTAAGCAGAACGTTTTTTAATTGATGGCTCTGCTTAGTGCTTTTTTATTTATTTCAGCACCATAAGGTTATTTTCTAGGGTGATGTATTTTCTCAGAGTTGTCCAGTCCCATACATATTTTCTGCCAAAACTCTTAGCTTCAGTATTTGTACCAATCAGCCTCTGCTCTGAAGCCGCTCAAAGTAAGGGAATTAGCTGCCACTGTGTCCACTCACAATTCTGTTTCTTTTCCACTCCTACGTGTCACAACTTTGTTACTTTTAAGGCAGACAAAAACTTAAAAGCGAAGTAACATTTGAGATGGAATTAAATGTTAGAAACAAGGGTATGATTTCTAGTAACAGGACTGAATGTTGGGTTTTAGAGCGGCAGAGTCGTCTCAGCAGTGGTTCTACTCCTCCTTCTGGCCCCAGTCCAGCTGCTGGGTGCAGACTCCGTGGGGTCTGTGAGCCCTCGGATGGAGCTTTGTGGTGCAACTCATGTGCTTAAAATCCTTGGTGACTCAGAGTTTCTGGCAGATTGACAGACTACCCAGGAAGTCGGTGGTTTGGGCAAAGAAGGTCTAATTAGAAATTGCCATATGACACATACAGAAAATGAAATATTTACTGAAGTGCGACTGCATTAAGAAACTCCATTTTTCATTTTATTTGGCATGTTTGGTAAATTGAAGTTTCACTATATTCTGTCTGACCCTCTCACTTGATGAATGAAAATAAATAATTAAAGATATAATGCCAATTACTTTTTTTTTTTTTAAATCATGAGATTAGCATCTTTAATTCTATCGTCTGGGGGTTTTTGTTTGTTCGTTTTTGTTTTGTTTTGTTTTGTTTTCACAGAAATCTTCAAATTATTTGGACTCATTAAAAATAGTTACAGGTTAGGCTTGATTGAAAAAGAAATATCTCTTCCATTACGACAACTTGCCATCAGTGTATGTCCCGATGACATGATAGACCCTGTAGCAAACATCTGGGCAAAATGTTGACTGGAACAAGACTAGCTTCTACAGACAACTGTGAGTTTCCAGACGATGGAGGAAGCTGCTCGGGAACGAGCATTACAAGCTTCCAGAAGGTGTCACTGTGCACCTACATTTTGAATGGGGAACCTCAACATTTAAGGATTACTGCCAAAGCACTATTCCTTCTTCTGTTATTAGGGTTTCTCTTCTCTATTCATAATGAAATTAAAAGAACAATGGAGAAAAATATTCTTCTTTTGGGGTATGATTAGAAAAGTAAAAATATCTTCATAGTACCACTGTCACTCGGGAGGTACCTCCTATCCAACCTGCAGGAATATTTCTGATATATTGTGGGTCATTGATAACCCGATTATTATGCAGGATCCTTACCACACATGCTTGGTAACTAATAAATACAGTTAAATTAAAGAAGGAATCAAAACTGACATGACTGCACTTTTTGTGTCTATAAAGGAGTCAGCAGTTACATTCTAGAGCAGGTTCAGAAAAGAAGATTAACAGGGCAATTTGGAACCAATGCTCCTGAACAGATCAAGGCTTCAGAGTAGCTGAGTAGTTCAAAGTGAGTCTGAAAGCCTGGTTGCACAATGTGGCTGCGCAGTAATATTCTAGCTTGACAAGATTCCTGATGAAGACACTGTGATTTTTGCCATTAATTTTCATCAGGTTTTGGACCTTATAAAATATGGATGAATTCAGAAAATTATGCAGCCATGTTAAAAACCTGGTGGGAGAAAATATAGCTCTCTCATAGGACGTGGTGAAAAGTATGAAAAGAGAAATGCACTAAAATTCCTTTGAAAAAGAAGAGCAAAAGAAAAAAGAACAGGCAATCAGACACTGGTAAAGAGTATGAGGTTAAAAGGCAGTATTAGAAACGAGAATGTTGTAGGCTGACAGATGCTGCCATGAAGAGCAAACTCTGTATTTGTCTCATTGCAGCCTAGATTGAGTTTGTGACCAGAAGTAGTTATCCAGCATCTTAGGCACAAAGGGTAATGATGATGAGAGGAAAAGGAACTGATTTGATAAGAATGACAGTGAGGAGAAGGTGTGAATATATTTTGGAAATGGGAAAACTTCAGGTGGTATTAACGCCAGAGTACTGATTTATCAGTGTACTGAAGTCTTATCCCTGTCATGTAGATATCCCTGTGGAAGTGAATGGAAATGCCTGAGGCTTTGTTGCAGGATCTCTCACTAATATTTCTTTCAGAGATGCCCTGTGTGATCTTGCCCATGTAGGAGCACCCGCCTGGATTAGAGAGACTGTGGTTGCAGACAGCACAAATTACTGGCTGAATGTCATGTTTGCTTTCAGATTAGAAACAGATTTACAAATGGTAACAGTTCCCTTGACACCATAAATACTGAGTTACAACTTAAAGTCACAGAGGATCTCAAGTAGAAAAAAAAAAAAAAGCTCAGACTTACTGAGCTTTTGGGGGAGGTACTTGATGTGTTCCTGTGAAACCATGTTTCTCCTGTTTGATGCACAGAGAGACTGACACTCCTTTCTGCAGGCTGGGTTTTTCCTCTGGCCACTCTGGGCTGTCTATCATGTTTCTCTGCACTGCACTTTGCTGCAGATTCTAGAATTGTCCTGAGAGAGGGAGAACAGCACTCAGGATGCATAGAATTCTGGATATATCTATTTTTATGTCTCATCTTTATGCATCACTGTTCAAAACAACTCACTGACAGGCCACACTTGTGGTGGTTTCCCTCCAGTACACTACTGCTTTGAAAGATCATGTCCTCCTCCTGGACAGACAGAACATCCCTTCCAACCTCCTTTCTGCAGTTAATTTCAAACATATCTCCTCACCAAACACAGAAAAGACAAAATGAGACTGCAAGTCTCCTATCTGCAATAGCCTATACCTTTTTCTCTGGTCTGTAACACCTGTAACTTATTTCCTCTGATTATTTGGAAAGGCTGGTAAAAAGCCAGTAGAGTTAGACTTTTCATTCTGTGTAAAGTGTGCCCATTTAGAAACCAGTGTGATACTTGAGAAATCACAGCATTTTTATGAGTCTGAAACAATTTTATAGTCTGAGCATGCCATTGTTGTTCAGGTAAATCATTCAAGAATATGCCATTCTTGTACTGAAATGAAGCACATACTTTTATCTGCACAGGATCTGTATGAACAGAATAAATGCAGTGCAGCGAGGAAGACTAGTCTGTCATAAAAATAGCAACCATCTTTCAGAACCAAACATTTCAGTGAACATTAAGAAAGCCAGTTTTCAGAAATGTCCTTGGCATTTAAGGGCTATGACTCACTTTGTCAGTCTTCTGACTGTAGAACTATTCCATGCCAAACCATCCAGAAGATCTGGATGTAAACTGGAAACCAACTGTATTCAATATAAACGTTATAGGTGTCCCATGTATTGACATGCAGAATTCGGGGTAATGTAAAACAGTATATGGAGCAAGAATTTGCAAATGAAAAAACAGGACAAAGGGTCAGAGAGGAGCAACTTAGCTGCTTCTCCAGCGCACCTGTGCAAATCTGTGCAAAAGTTCCAAGCACCAAAAGGCACAAAGGGTGCCAAAACTTATTTGGGATACTAAACTGGAGGATGGGCAAGGAATCCGTAAAAGGAGATTCTCTTCCCTGAAGACATCTGTCTTGGAAGAATCCTTGTGTTTAAAAAAATTAATTTGGTAATAAAAAGAGAAAAACAAGGATTTTACAAAATCAAGCACTGCAGTGCAAAAAAATCGATACTTTAAAATATTATAATCTGCCTACCTCTCACAATAAATGACAATTTTTATATATAATGATATATATAATTGATAATTTATATATCTATATAGTTCAAGAACTAATAATTTATCCTTATTTGGTCTAAGTCTGACCCACTGTTTTTGCTCTTAACTTGATTACTCTCAAAGGAAACAACGAAGTTGACAGAACAGTAAGAACTGTTTTCTTCTTTATTTAGTCCTAAAATAAATCACACAAGATGTCAAGAAAAAAAATCACAGCTACTTCTTGAAATCAAGCTGTGTTCACAAATGGAACCAGATGCACAACAAAACAAAGTTGAGCCTTTCACTTTTTCCTATATGAATTCCTCATCATAGAATATAGATACCTCTAGGCTCCTGAAAATAATTTTCATCCTTCTTGAGAGATTAATTAAGTGCTTGCAACAGTGAAACAGGAAAAATGGCATGATATTTTGTAAGACACTCAGTTGCTTGGCAGGCACCACTGGACAGCTCCTGATTTATTTCAGCCTGTTCATACCTTTAACAGTTGACATGGTATTTTAGTTTGGCTTTATTTTCAGAATGACACTAAAAGTATAATATTGAGGGCAATAGCCTCCTGACCTGTTTCCAACCACATCTGGTGGTAGAATGAGGATCTGTTAAGTTAAAGATGTCAACATCAAATTTCCTGAAATCCCAGTGGAATCAGTGTTAGAATAGGGAGGGGCTGTGGGAAAGGCCCAGCCTTCTCAGACACCCAGAACAGTCAGTAAGCAGGCACAGACCTGTTGCAAGCCAGGCTCCATCAGTTCACCTGCTCACAGATCCCTGCCATTTACCCAAGTTTTACCCTTCAGCCCACCTTTCAGATGTGGCTGATGGAAAAACAATGTTCTGCCTGCCCCAGTTTTAAGAAGACAGATATAGTTACTTATATTGTACATTAATAAGGTGTTTTCATCCCACACATGGCCTCTGTGCCACGAGGGTCTCTCCCCTGCATTTCCTGGCTTGGCAGGGGTTTGGGTTCAACCTGCTCTGAGAAGGACACACCTGGATGTCATCTAGAAACATGGAGGTGGATTTTGAAATTAAGATTTTGAAATTTGTGATAGGATATTCTGATCCCTTTTTGCACCTTTCTTTTGACTGGATGAAGGTGATTTAGGAAAATGAGGCAAATAAATGGGAGTAACGTTATTACACAGAAGGGACCATCAAAATGTAGGACTGAGTAAAAATTAAAAACTTGAAAGAAATACTGCTTTTCTCTTAGAGTCTTCAAAATTTTTATGGAAATAAATTACTGTAAAAAATCATATGTGGAATTAATGATTTTTGTGTCTTTGCACCGCTCATGCAAAATGCATATCAGGTAGCATGCATTGTATACAAATTGGCAAGGAGAAGGAGAAAATTACTCTTCATGCTTACTACACATACAGCAAGGAATAATGAATTTAAACAGCAGGCAAAGATATCTGAGTTGATCCTAGCAGCAAAGGTCAGATGATACTTTCAAACTCCTACCCAGAACCACCTTTGATAATCATAGGTCACAGAACTGTTTGGGTTCAAAGGGACCTTAAAGATCATCTATTTCTAACCACTCTACCATGGGCAGGGACACCTTCCACTAGAGGTTGCTTAGAGGTCCATCCAGCCCGGCCTTGAACACTTCCAGGGATGGGGTATCCACAGTTTCTCTGGGCAACATGTTCCAGTGCCTCACCACCCATACAGTAAAGAAATTCTTCTTCGTATCTTATCTAAACCTACCATCTTTCAGATTATGGCCATTCCCTCTTGTCCTATCACTACATGCCCTTCACAAAGTCCCTCTCCAGCTCTCTTGTTGGCCCTAGAATTCTGGACTAAGGTCTCCCTGGAGCCTTTTCTTCTCCAGGCAGAACAACCCCAGTTCTCTTAGACAGTCTTTATAGAAGAGATGTTCCAGCCCTCTGATTACCATAACAGTGCACCCCACATAATTTTCCTGGTCACTGGAAGGATTTGCTAATTAGAGTGGACTTGCTGATACCTGCAACTTATTCTGTGTATTGGAAAAAAGCAGACTGTAATGGGAACTCTGTGTTCAGGTGATCTATAACATATCATGGCATCTAGGCCAAACCACAAGTCAGAGCAACACCAACTGTATTATATAGGGCTGGTGATGCAGAAGGATATATAATTTTAATTTTGTATTTTAGTGGAAATAATTTACTTTCATCAATCTGGCTGTGAGAAACATATAATGGAATAAAGGTGAATTCCTTCTGACTCCCAGACACCTAAACTAGATGCCTTTTTAAGAAGGTCTCCATGGTCTTCCAGAGAAATGCTGCTTTTCCCTAGTGCCTTTATCCAAAATGTTAATTCTTGCTGCTGAAAGCATATCCTAAATTAATATATTTGTAAACCTGAATATCTCAAATGAGTTGATTTAGACTTAGGCTGAGTAGGTTATTTATTAACCAGTATGACATTTTGTTCCACTTAAAGAAGGTCATTGTATATTATTAAAAACAAGCTCTGTAATTCAGGTCAGTATAGGATTGTTTTGCTGACAAATTTCCAGAACTAGTATAGAAACAGTTTGCCTTTTGATTTTCATATTAATTAAATTCTTTCTGACAGTAACATCCTAATCAGCCCAGGAATCTACATTTTTTCCATTTCAAAGGTACACACCTGAAAAGGAAGCTTTAGGACTATTTCAATAGTAAAATATGTAAATCACTAAACTGGAAAACCACATGATTGCAAATTAATACAAATTATCTCTGAGGACTAAAAAATTTGCACAGCATTAATATGCAAGTAATCCACCCATTCATATGTAGTATATTATTATTTTGACAACTTTTACAAAAGAATGCCCTCTGATTGCTGTCTACATGCTATTATTGGCTCATAGACAAAGCTGAGAGATACAGTGAGACATTTTCTGAACAGTTTTTCTGGATGCAAAACAAGATTTTTTATGAATTAAAAATATTATTATGCCATATAATTACAGAACAGTTTAAAAAGAAAGACTCTTTGAAGAGCTCTTTTTTTCACAGAATAGTTGAGACTGGCAAGGGCCTCTGCATATTGTTTGGTCCTGCCTCTTGTTCCTCAGGTTTGAAGACCTCTGAAGATGGAGACTTCAGAACCTCTTTGGCAACCTGTCCCACTGTTCCACCCCAAAGTAAAAAAGCACACAACTTTTTTGTCTGATAGTATAATTCCTGCATAAGCCACATTCATCTGTTCTTTCTTTCATGCATAATGCTAAACATTAAAACATACAGTTTTCAAAGGAATTAAGTTTAAAGTTTGTGCTCCTTGCAGCAGACAAGTATAATACGGACATTCAGAGGAAATATGACAAGAAAATTCCAAACCCAACATGAAATATCTCTGCAAGGCTGCCCAGGGGTAGCAAGCAAGTGGTGAAAATGAGTCCTGTCTACTGATACTAGCTAAACCAGTGGCTTGTTGCATGTCTTTCAAGGCTAGGCCTGCTGGAGGGTGTCCCATTCATGGCACATTGTGCTCCCCCACTGTTCTCAGCAGGACCCATAGAGCTGAATCAGCCTCTCTTGGCCAACTGTCCCCAGTTTATATACTGGGCATGACACCCTATGGTATGGAATATCCTTTTGTCCCATTCAAGTCAGCTGATCTGGGCCTGTTTCCTCCCAATTTCTTGTGGACCTGCTCAGTGACAGAGTGTGAAAAACTGAAAAGTCCTTGACTTAGGGCAAGCACTGCTTAGCAACAACTAACACTTCAGTATGTTAATAATGGTAGCTTCATGCAGAATTCAAAACACAGCTCTGCACCACCTACTAGGAAGAAAATTAATTTTATCCCAGCTGAAACCAAGACAACACTGCAGGTCTGTAAAAATGTGCAGGAGTAGCCCTTTCTTAACTAGTGAAAACATTTCAGGGACAGGACAGACCCTTATTATAAAGGATACATGTCAAGAAACCAAAATTAACCACCACAGAAGATCACAGAGAGATAATGTTCTCCAGCTTGTCCTAGAAAATATTTTGTTTACCTTTAAAACTAAGTGCATATGATTTTATTTTATCTTAATCTATACCTATTTAGCAAAAAACCCACTCTTTACCAAAAAGTATACTGGGTCACCAAAGAAGTCATCAACAACACTAGTTGCTCATAATTTGGTGGTCCTAAATGCTCTGTAATTCTACTAATTTCTTTGCCAAAATTCTGTCTCCCTTTAAAGCATTGCTCCTGGATAAAACAGAGCATCCAACATCTCAAATTTTACATCTGCTATGTCAGAATAGCCATTTTGGCATAGACAAAGAATGCTAGCTGCCAAGTGATTCAATCCATAACCACACAGTTTGCATCTCCTGCCCATTTCAAACACAAGAATTAGATAAAATGTGACTGTTGAACTATGTTTCAGTTATTTAGAAAGTCACAACACCTGCTCGAAAGAACAGAAGGAATGTGCTCTTGGTATAAGTTGCTACTTGGTTTGTTCATAACACCCTACGACACAATCACAAGGTTTCAGACATACAAATGTTACCGTGACTAAGTATGAAAATTAAGCTTCACCAAATAAACACTCCTGACATATCATACCTAGTAGGGATCATGTTGCCTAAAGAGAGTGAGTATATTATATTAATATAATATAATATATTAATATAATTATATACTACTAATATCAGATTTTTTTTCCTCCTCCTGTAAAAGAGAAAGACAGTGTCTGACTTCAGAGGGACTGTTAAGAGTAATAGCAATTAATGACTGACAGCACTCATTATCTGAGGATACTAGAATACTTGGCAAGGCAGTGCAATCATTCAACTAGCATGTGTTGCTTTGAAAATAACATCTTTTATGGTTTTTGATCTTTCTGGAGTTGTTTGTGAATGGATTCCTATTTTATCAAAAAAATCATGATTCAGAGATATTGCTGAATAACTTAGATAAGCTATGCATGGTCATGAGTGACTTTCACATTACAAGCAGTTCATAGAATAATGTTTGACAGTTCCAGACCCAAAGGGTTGTTCCTGTGGAGCTGAGATTAGCTAGATGAAGGAAGAAGGATGTTATACTTCCCTTGTGTTGCTCCTTCAGACAGCATGCTTGTGGTCATTTCTATTTCTGCCTGGCCTCCCACACAGAACTGGACTTGGCAACAAGAAAGGCCATGCTGGTATAACCAGGGTATCACTATGCCTCAGCCTACAGGTTATTGTTTAGAGGCTTCATACTTGCTCTCTGCCTCTCCTTAGCACACACCTTCTCACTTACCAGTATGCTTTTCCTCACCTCTCTGTTCCATGCCCTGAGGAGGTAAAAAAGCCCTTACAAATGAGGCAAATCTCAACAGGAGCTGGAAAGGACTCTGCCTGAATCCCCAGCAAGAGGGCTGTTTTCTCAGAGTAGGTGAGCTGGAAGCAAGGGGATCCCACATCCCATACCACAGTACTTGAGCAAGGTAAACTGCACAGACACAGGGACAATCCAAGAAGCATCCAGATCATAAGACAGTACCACAGCAAGGTGGAAGTCAGCTCCTCAGATCAACCACCAGGCAAGCCCATGCTGACAGGGAACAGCCAAGGTCAAGCCAGAAAGTCAGCCCAGGGTGGGGGTTAAGGGCTTAGCCGGGTGGCTCCACCACAAGGTTGTCACTTCACTGGAGATGATCACTCCTTCAGAACAGCTCAAGGGAACAGGCCCTCAGGGCTAAGCTTAAACAGAGCTGCTGGGTCCATGGGTGAGGGTGGAGGCCCCATCTGAAGCTAGTCAGGGCCATTAACATTTATGAGTGCCCTCAGAGTCCTGACACTGCTGTCTATCTGCACTTGCCCAGTCACTTGTTGTCTGTAAGTGTATTGGTCACGTAAACTCCAAAAAATCTGGAGATTCTAGGCTTAGAAATCATAATTACATTATAGAAGTGAAACAGGTTGTCTCCAGGTGTAATCTGGACATGAAATAAAATACGGAAAAAATTCTCATCGTCTTCTGAGGAATGAGCTCTGTGGAATGGGACTTTGGCCAAGTTTTGTCAATAGGAAAAAACTGTGATATATTTGAAACTTTGCACTACATCCTTGTGCTGTGTAATTTTTCTGGGGTATTTATTTTGTTAATTTGCAAAAAGTTCATTGAGAGCACACAAGAATGGGTCCATGTTAGCTCTGGGTTAAGAAAATTCTTGCATCTTTGTGTTGAGACTGGTAAAAAGCAGTTTATTCAATTTTACTTTTTAACACTTCTATAAATCAAGATGCAACATGTCAGAGGAAAAGGCTTTTTAAGCAATGCAAATGGAGATTAGAAACAAACAACTCCTTGAGTTAATGTAAATGTCATGAGAAGTATTTAAGAGGCCTTTAAGCTCTGCCTACCACCTTTCAAAAACATTTGTTTGGTAATTCAGTTTCTCTTTAAAAGCATGTTCAAGAATAAATAAATCTAATTCAAGTGTAGTGTCAAATTTTTTTAAGAACAATTTATTTAATATTTTGACTTTTATACTCTGACATGTTGAATTAGATGCCAACTTGCTTTCAGAAGCAGCCACCACTCACATAAATGACAAAGTAGTCTTTACCCTCACAAACTTCAAGTTGGTTTCCTAAATACTAGTAGGAAATCATGTAAACTTTGGAGCCATAATTCCCTATCAGTAAAGAAGAAAGGCATTTCCTTCCTATGTTAAGTAAAGCTTGCCATTTATTTTAGTTCCCTAGCCTTAGGGCTGTACACATTTCTAGATGGGTAAGTTTTCTAACTTCCTGTCACTGATACAATCCTTGTAGACTCATTAGCTACTAGTAACATTGCTTCTGTTACATATGTGAAAGGATCATTTGCTGATAGGGTTTATGAAATTTTGGGGATGTTCCCCCAGAGCATGCAGCCTCACACATGAGATTCCATGTGACAGCAGTTTCAACTCAGCTGAGCTCAAGAAGTGGTTACAGAGCATCTCCTGGGCAGTCCCTGCAGACTGTCCCTGCTTCCAGAGATGAGAGAAACAGCAGCAGAGCTGCAGCACTTATAAACAAAAGCACTGAACAAAGTAAACAGGACAGATAGCCAGCAGAAAGGAAGCTGGCAGCACTGCTGTTAGAGGAACCATGGACAGTAGGTGGCTCTGAACCTTTCAATGGCATTTAGATACCTCTGTAGATAAATCCTTTTGCAGATCAGAGAAGTAATAAGTTGTCCTCTGTGAGGTCCCTGATTCAGTCCTGTGCACCATGTTCTCAGAGACTCAGCAACAAACTACAATGTCAGACAACATCCATAAAGGTAATCACCAAGCTGAAGGGAACAGCTAACCTGGGATGAATTAAAGGATGGGTAAAATTGAAATGTCTGGCGACATGAGCTGTGAAGAACCTAATATATGGGTTTCAGAAAGGGTTAAATTCAGGAGCCACTGTGCTTGTGAAAAAAAATTCCTAATTCTTCAAGAGGGCCAAGAAGTCCCCGGGCTCTTGCACTAAATGGACAAATAATGAGACAGCATGACATGAAATTCTGAAAGGAGTGTAGGTTGTTCATTAGCAGAAACAGTTTCCCAATAGGGGCAAAGCGGACTGAGCATTTCCTCTCAGCAAAGGCAATGAAAGTTATTTAGGATGAGTGCATTCCTATAATTCGAATGAAATGGCCTTGTGGAAATGGGCATGCATTGCCTAAGGGGATGGGATGGAGAAGTCAATTCTAGCTTTAACTTGAATCTCTGTAGGGCAGATGTGAAATGGAGAACAGCTTCTTTCCCTGTCTTGCCTTTCACCAACCCTGCCAACAACCTCAACTGGCCGCCTTAGCCCCTGTTTTTGAGTCTGAAAACATGCCAAAATCAGTGTTCCAAGAGTGCAGGACTTTGCTATCACATTCTCTTCCCTATCAGGCACCAGGGTACACTACTTCTGCACCAAAGCTTTAATAAAATACAGTTTCTTACACCTGTCTCTTGCTCTGCTGGGATGCACAGGAGCTTGCTTCTTACCAAAAATAATAACAGCTCAGCCCTCAGGCAGCTTTCAGGCTTTTGACAAAATCTAGAGGACACATGACTCTTGTTTTTAGTTAAGGAAAACAGCTCAGCTCTACATGCTCACTAAAGGGGATTTACTGTAACACCCTAATAGATTTTGGTATTATGCTGTGTTTGATTTCTTTGGCATATCTTCTTCTGTTAGCTACCAATAAAAATCAATAGATGTAGCATCAGTAAAGAATGCAGACCTCTTCAGTGCCTAAACACCATGAAGCAACATATTTTCCCTCATCATATTTTCTGTCCCTTTTAACAACAAATTAGCTTCACAAAGTATGAATCATTTTTATGAGTTAGATGGATGCATTTAAGATGTTCTTTGAAAGCAGACACTTAACAGGAAGGCAGATCACCACCTGTTTTTTCACTGTGATTGAGACACACTGAGGAGTCCAGAAGATGAGGGTCAAGAATAAAGGAAAACTACGTGAATGTCTTGGTGATAAACAATCTATGGCTCTTTTTCATGGTATTAACATTTTCTTTCTCCTTCTTTCCAGATATACCACTTCACCCCCTCCTTCAGGAAATTTGAATAACCCTGCATTTTTTTCTTACCTTGAAAATCCACTGTGCTGCTTTAATCTCCATTTCATCTTCATTTTGTAGGGTCTCCTTTGCTTGACAGTTGTCTGCATGGTAGCTGTGAGTCCTGAAGTAGAGGAAAACTTGTCTCCACATTGAGAAATAAAAAGGCTGTTCCTGAATCAAATTTTTCAATGATCTCCTTGGAGAAGCACCACTTTTATTTAATGATGAAACTAAACCAAATCCCAGACATTGGGCTGAATGACAACAACATAAAGATTGCTCGTCCTTACACTGATGGACAAATGTCAGGGCCTCTTGCAGCTTTCCAGTTCTTCCTGCAGCCTCCACAGCTCTGGAGACAAACAGGATTATCTGCCCTCAGATATCTGCAGTGTCTCATCCCCTCAGCATGTGCCAGCTTAGAGATTAGATTTACAACTTTGTAGGTTTTAGTAAATTGAAAAGGGGAAAGAGAGGCACATGGTGGTTGAATACACGTCAGAGAAACAAGCTGTAACAATCATGAGACACATTTTATCACCTCAGAGTGAATGTATTTAATTTACAACTTGCAGGAAGAAGCAACTCAGCACACATACTCATACTCTGCAGGAGGCACCAAGTGGAGATGTCTGTCTTAGGTCAGTGGCACCTGTCAATCACATTTTTTTCCTCACTGACTGAACAGATGGTCTGCTGGTAATCCTTCTAGAGCCAATGAAAATAGCACATGAGTCACCGCCATGTCTTAGGATAGAGACAAACTAAGTGTAAAGACTAAGGCTCCAGGTAGATTATTAATAGATTTTTTTCTCCCAGCTATATAGAGGGCTGCTAAGGTTTTGCCTTCTGTTTGTCAACATTCACTTGTTATTGTTTACATTTTTTTCGAGTTGAAAAATATGTCTAACCTAACCTTTTTTTCTGCCAAGAGTCTAAAATTTTGACAATTCAGAATTGTAGATACAAGGTAGATATAATACCATCTGCCCCTACAGCAGTTCTTGTGAGAAGAGCTGCCTTGGTCACATCTCTGCTTTTTTTTTCAGAGAAATCTAGTAAGTGCTGAGGAGAAAAACTAAGAACAGTGAGGCTTGACAAGCTGAATTGCACTAGAAATCATGGTATAGTAAGAAAGCTGTGGCATAAGCTCTGGTAATAATTCTGACTTCAGCAGAGTTGCTACTGAGGTGTAGGAAACTATCTATTTCCCCCCACCACCCTGTCCTTTTTTTTCTCCGAAAAGATACTGCACTGAGCTGGCCTTTTCCTGTGTAAGAGGATGAAATTAGAGGATCTATTACCTTTCTCTTTTTTTTTTTTTTTTTTTTTTTAACACAGAGGTGGGCTTTATTTCACCTGGTAGTGCAGCAATTTTCTAGAGAAGAGCACTCGTTCTAAACATCCAGGTGTGGACCCCGTTGTACAGACAAAAGCTGTTGACACAAAGCAGAAGAGATTGATGATGAGAAGAGGAGATTCTGTTGATTGCAAAGAGAGGCTGAAGACTGAGATCATTCAGCTTTCAATACAGAAGTGCATGTTCATGAGACAGAGACACTTATCCCTACTCCCTAAAATAATATGCTCTACTATTTTAACCCCAGATGCATTATTTCTCAAGGTTATAAATAGTATCCCACTGGCCTTTGTGTTCCTGTTTCTGCATGGTACTTCACTTTCAATTTTCTGTCAATAAAGCATTGTTCCATTATATCAGGGGGGAAAAATAGAAGATGTGTTAATTACACTAAAAGGCTTATTTTTCTTTCAAAAACACTGCTTCTATTGAGGGTAAGTATAGTTCCTTCACTGAGCATGCAAAACTGAATTTCAAAGTGGCACTGGTTCAATCAGAAGATTGCCTGCTACAACCTATGTGTAATTATGGCATATGAGATTTTTTAGATCCTTTGGGCCAGGATCTGATTAATTGAAAAGAAAAAATGATCCATGTGCTATGACCTATAAGTCATATAAGTCTATACTGGGTGCAGGAAGCAAGATGTACATGTTAAAAGAGAAACTCACTAAATAATGTTCTCCCACCATGACACAGACAATAAAATGAAGATAAAATAAGAGGAGAAAACAAACACAGATGAAGCAGTAAAAATCTGGTTCACAGTGGGCCAATTTTGCTATAATTACTCAGAAAAATGTCTAGTGAAGTACTCCATACGCCATCACATTGAAAAATCACTTCTGCTTCTTCACAAGGAAGCCTCTTCCATGACAACTCTCCACATTTAGACAGGAGAGAAAAAAAAATCTCTTTAATATTTTGTGAATTAGAGAAGTATGTTTGCTTTTCCTGACCTTCTAAGTATGTTTTGCTTGGATAAACTTTCTAAGCATTTTCTTCCATCCACGTTAAATACTTGTACAGACATGCAGGAGACAGCCTATACAGGTGATGTATAGAATGCTGAAAGGTTAAATGGTAAAACACCTCTGTAATTTGCAGAATATGTGATAGACAATGATACAATATTCTTATCACAAGTAGGAAAGATGAACAGAAAAATACTCTCACGACCCAGCTGTCTGTAGTCTTATTGTGAGGGTGACTCATCATTAATTTTTTAGTATCAAACTATTGAGGATTTTTATTCTTTGTGATCCAGGCAATTGATGAGTTTTCTTCATGAATGCTGATATGTTTCTCAGTTTTCATTCTGTTTCACACATGAATAAAGTCATCTAAATATAGCAACTTCAAGAGAAGTTGCGTTGCCAGGAGTTAAAGGATGAGCATTGATGTGACTGAAAATAGCTAAATGAGAATTGTTTTGCACACCTGAATCCTCAAGGATAGATGCTTGCCAAAAAATAGGAGCACAGCACTTCTACAGTCATTACCTTTAGCAAGATCCAGAGAATCAACCAGCATGAATAAGGTGTCATGAGGTGCTGTCCAAGGCTGATGACACAGGATGTGTTATACTGGTTGCTGAGAATTGCCTCTCGCTGTCATAGTGATAACATGCACACATGAGACAGGCTCCTATAATGACTATACAATGCTTTTCTTTCTCAAAGCATACCATTGCAATGCAATGAAGTTCCTTAACACAGAGAGGGCCTCATGGCACTCGCGCTGAGTGAAAATTTTCAGATGTGCCCAAGTGTTTGACAGATGGGGCACAAGAGCACATGTGAATCTGCAGCTTACCCACCGACCTCCGGTGAGGTGGTTCAAAATTTCACTGTACACTTGTCAAGGAGTAACACCATCATCAGCAAAGTTTTCATGACACTATTTACCTCCTTTCTCAAGCATTTCTGAGTGTGCTGAATAGTACAGACTCCAGTCAGATGCTTTTTGCACCCTATTGAAGACCCATCTGCATTGTGAAAGCTGGTAATTTCCTCCTACCCTATGTTGTATGTATCTCACTCAAGAGTTATGAATCAGTGCACAGACTTCTCCGTTTAGCCTGGAGAGTTGTTGGATGGAGTCTACCTGTATGCACCTTGTCTACACACATGAAGAACACCCGCAGAGGTGTGAGACATGACTGCCCCTTACAGAGCTATAGAGACCTTTTGTTATTTACCTTTTACCTTTTTTCCCTTACATTGCATAGAAGAATATGTAAATTAAATACATTTCTATACAGGTATATTCAGGAACAATGTATTGTTTGCATCCTTTAACATGGCCCATTGGGTTCACTAATTTGATTCCTCTGCTAGAGATTCTATTACTTTGCCTGGCATAGATGTCATGCTTACTGTTTTATAGTTCCTTAAATACCCCCTGGAACTCCTGCTAAAAAAAAAAGTAATTACTATTACAATTATTTCCCCTCTCTTTGCCTTTCTCTTTCTGCTAATTCAGTAGCTGCATACTTTCAGACATTCTGCCTCACTCCAAGGTTACAGAAATGTTACAGGAAAAATATTTTTTACTCTCAGTAGCCTGGGAAATGAATAGTAGAGCCAGAGGCTGCCATTTATGATGAAGTCAACATGACAAATCACAGTTTTTCAAATTTCTTTTCTATAGTGTTGCCTTAAGAGACCCTGAAGAAGAAGACTACAGGCCAATTTAGTATAGGAGATAAGATGAAGAGACCTGGTTCTTTAATGAGTCCTCCGGCCTAGAGGAATACATACCACGCACGCCCCAAACCTAGTGTGTTACAATTTTTATAATGATTTCCATCCAATCCCTGTTCAGCCATCCCCCAGTTCTGCCCCACTCCTCCCCTTGGCACACTCCTTGGGAATTGAGTCTGGGGTCTTTGGGACCCCTTCTTCCTCATCTTCATCTTCTTTGCAGCACATACAGTCCTTGGAGTTCCTCCAAAGTTCTGGGTTTGAAGGTTGCTGTGTCTGTGTGATATCTTCTGGTCCAGGCCATAGGGTGTTTTCCTACCTTGACAAGAAGACTAAACACACTAATGGAATTTTAGAGGGATTGATATGGGATGGGGTAACAGGGTTAGCTATGTGTAATTACTGTGTTAAAGGTAAGGGATATAAGACAGTTATGTTAAAATCTACATTCACTACACAATTACTTCTAAAGTCTATAAAAATTAAAAAATCAAAAACTCCAAGGTAACAGTCCCCCCTTCAGAGACTGGACAAGACTCAAAGATCTTGTTTAGTCTCTACCACTTATACTTAACATCATGCCAATAAGATGACTAACACCTACATCATCTGTTCATGCTATTAATGAGCTATTACACAAACACTAACTACATATATCATTAATACAAACAGTTGTTTTATCCAGGTCCAGTTTGGTAACTATGAAGTAAGTTTATAGAAGATATCTCTGCAAACCTAATGAGACATCCTCAGGAATTGCCCAATTTAGGACTTAAACTTGCTGCCAAATTTCAACCGAATGCATACTGCAAATCCAGCACTCACCTTCGTGAAGAATATTGGGTGCATTTTTACTAAAGCCAGATGTAAATTTTGGTTCTAAACCCAATTCACAGTTACTGGTGGTATTAGACAACACACACAGAAAAATAGTTCAAACCTCATTTTAACAGTTTGTAACAGTTTCTGTTGTTTCACTCATCTCAGGAACAGAGGCCTTTTTCCCTCTGGGTAGCAAATTCAGGGTTCTTTGCTGACTACTCTGACCATGATGGAGATGGTCAGCAGAACTTGAAACAGTTCTTTCTGCTTGGCTTGCAGGAGTTTCAATCCCACTCTTTAGCATAGGCTCAGTTTCTGGGCTGGAACAGATGAACAGGAATGTCCAGTCCCATAGGTCTAGATGACACGATGAATCTCTGCAGTTCCTGCAAAGTAGAGACTAGAGCCATTAAATAATTAAATCCTCCATCTTGACTGTGTGAGAGGAACTTGAGCTTTCATCACATAAAGTGATTAACTGCCAGTCACAGATCTAATAGGCCAGTTAGGAGCTTACCAGAAGCAGACTGTGTCTGGATGCAACACCAAACAGCATCCTGGCAGTGCCAGCAGCTCATCACAGAGAGCTTGCACTCTCCGGACAAATTCCAGGCCTTATTGGGGGACAGGCCATCCTGCCACAGTCTGCCCCAGACTGCAATCATCTTTGCCTCATGGAGTGGCAGTGCAGGTACCTCTTGCCTTCATGGATAAAAGCATCCTCATGTTTTGGGTTAGGTGCACTCATGTATATGTGAACACCAACAAAACAGCTGTCTTACAATAATGCTAGGAAGAAATCTAAGCAAACCATTTAAGCAATTTAAACAAATCATCCCAACAACGATGTTACCAGTTTGCCTCCAAGACTGTAGGCAAGATGTAAGTCAGGTCTCAGGGTCCCATGGCAGGGTCCACAGAACCAGTCCTGTTTCAGTGCTGCAGCCACCTTCTCACCCTCCTTTCTGTCCTAACACAGGACGTTTCTTCTGTGAAACTCAGTGTTCACATACTCCCAGATGACACTGGACAACAAAGCATTTTAGAGGCATGAGGTACATAAATTTGATCTCACAATCACATGAAATCCTATGTGGATTTCCCTACCAAACCATCCCTTCAGCAGGAACCCCTTTCACAGGCTGCAGTAACTAAAGAGACACAGATATTTCAAATCGTGTTGGTAAAATGCTGTTAAACTGCTGGGTCAGAACATTTACAAATATGAACATTGCAAACTTTAAAGCAATTAGTGTAGCAAAAGCAATATAAGCTTTCAATTCTGCTTCAATAAAACTAACAGTAAAAGAAGCCTAAAACCAACATAGGACAGAAGATAGCAAAAACAAACACAATAGTCATGGCACAGTCTAGTGTTCTAGTATTATTCAAATTGCAGTCTGATTTTGTATATGCACCACCTTTGGAGATCACAGGCTGATCTTAACACAGCTCTCAACTGTGACAGAAGGTTTTCCTTATTGGTCTTTCTTATTTGCTTATTACTGTCCAAAACCTTTTGTCTTGGTGTATCTTATACATCTTCGACCAGTTGTTAAGGTATTCGTTTACTTCTGCACAAAAGTTGTTTCCATATGACTCTCAGCTTGAGTTCTGATGGCACAGTTTCCAGGTCTGTTTGCTGAAACAGATTTTCTGCGAACAATCAACTTCTGATACATTGTTAGATCACATTTTAAAGCAATCAGTGGCCCTCCTTCTGATTTTGCCACAGCCCCCCGAGCTGAATCAGGACACAGAGGGCAGGAATATTCACAGGCTGTGAGCCTGAAACAGGTCCAGAGCACACGGGAGCCAATATAGCTAGCTTTCCCCCCCACCTCCCCTTTCGTGTTAGCCAGTCCAACGGGCGAGGCGAGGGGCCACAGCGGTGGCCCGCTAGTCCATGGGGCAGTGCCGGTCGCTCAGCCTTCCATACTATGTCTATTTTTGCTGGGTTGCCTTTGGGAACCTCCCTGCAGTTCACCATAGGGACGGGGCCAGAGCAAGTCTCAGACAAGCTTCTCTTCTGAGCTTCCCTTCTCGCTGTTGCGAAAAGCATCTTTCCCGGTTTTCGACTACTCCTGGACTCTGTTGCTGTAACGATTGAGAGCCAGAAGCTCGAGCAGCCAGGGCAGTGCCAACTAGGGAGGCGGGGCGGGCCCTGGGGCGGTCCAGGGCAGGACCATTCATGCCCACGCCGCCTGTTCCCTCTCCAAGACAGAGAGCTGTCCGAGCCGGTCGGTGGCCCCGCCCACGGCAGTCTCGGGGGCCCGAAACCGGGCCGTTCAAAGCCAAGGGGGAAAACCAAGAGTGCCAAGGGGAGAGGGAGCGCGATCGAGCCGCCCTCGTCAACCAAAGCAACCGTTTCGCCGCTCACCCCAAAAGCGGCGGCGTCCCCCAGAGGGTCAGCGGCGGCCCCGCCCACAGCAGCCCTCGCTCCGTCTGCGCTCGCCGCACCAGAAGCGGCGGCCGTGCCCGCAGCCGGCGGCCCGCCCACAGGGGCGGAGAGACCCGGGGCGAGGGGGGCAGCGGCCGCCAGCCATGTTGGTCTCGCGGCAGCTTCGGCCTCTGGAGTCCTCCCCCCTTTCGAAGCAGGAGCGGCAGCAGCTCTGGCAGGGGTAGTCTCGTCCCCATTCTGCGCAGCAGGAGCTGCGGCGGGGGCACCCACATTCCGAGCGGCAGCCGTGCCCGCAGGGGCACTCCCGTCCCCGCTTGCTGCCGGCATCTCGGCTCCAGCTGCCGAACGGCCAAGGGCCGAGGAGTCAGCGGCAGTGGCTGCTCCGCTGACGGCAGCGCGGGGGCTCGGCGCCGTGAGGCAGCCGGCGGCCGAGAGGGACTCCTCCTGCTCCCGCTGCAGCTGCT
>VYXB01006298.1:64947-86049 GCA_013397135.1 Pachyramphus minor
CCCCGCGGTCCCCCCTGCTTTGGGGGGGGGGGGGGGGGGGGGGGGGGGGGGGGGGGGGGGTGGTGGTGTCCTCCAGACACTCCCCTTTAAGTGTCCCAGGGCAGTCAAACGGCCCGTCCAGGCGAAAAACTTTTCTCCCACAGACTGGAAAAACACCAACTTTTGCAATAACATGGGCCCAAGTCTCACTTCACTTCCCAGCCCCACCATATTCCCAAAGTCCAGAGAAAATTCCACTTTATCATTGCTAGCAAAATTATCCTAAAGGAGCTGCTCTTTTATCTCACCTCCATATGTGTGGTTCTGAGGAGCTGGGCTTCTCCAGATCAGCGCAGGAGTTCTCCAAAATACGCCAGCAGAAGAATTTCCTGCAGAATGATATTTCCCAATCTGGAGGAGTCACAGGTCCCACTTTTCCACCTTTCGGAGTGCCAGAACTGTTGCCTTAAGAGACTCCGAAGAAAAAGACCACAGGCCAATCTAGTATAGGAGATAAGATAAAGAGACCTGGTCCTTTAATGAGTCCTTCGTCCTAGAGGAATACGTACCACGCACGCCCTGACCCTGGTGTGTTACAATTTTTATAATGATTTCCATCCAATCCCCGTTTGGCCACCCCCCAGTTCTGCCCCGTTCTTCCCCTTGGCACACCCCTCGGGAATTGAGTCAGGGGCCTTTGGGACCCCTTCTTCCTTATCTTCATCTTCTTTGCAGCACGTACAGTCCTTGGAGTTCCTCCAAAGTTCTGGCTTTGAAGGTTGCTGTGTCTGTGTGATATCTTCTGGTCCAGGCTTTAGGGTGTTTTTCTACGTTGACAAGAAGACTAAACACACTAATGGAATTTTAGAGGGATTGATATGGGATGGGGTAACAGGGTTAGCTATGTGTAATTACTGTGTTAAGGAGAAGGGATATAATACAGTTACATTAAAATCTACAATAACTACACAGTCTATAAAAATTAAAAAATCAAAGACTCCAAGGCAACAATAGACAAATGATTATGTTGTTGTAGTATAAAAATTTTGATGGCAAGTAGCAATCCATCTTCTTTTAGCCAGACTCCAGGCTGAATGGATGGTGCTAGACTCTTGCAGGTGGTGGAATTAAGCAAAAAAATAGTCTGCTATAAAAAAAAGGATGATCACTGATGACCTAATTCATGCTCCAAATAAGAGATCGCATTGGGCACCAAACTGAAACCATGAATTTATTATTCTCTGCTTAATATAAAGTACTGAAACAATACTGGAAACAGGGACTGGAAGTGGAAGAACCACAATCCTATGCACATGCATGTTCATACCGAGTACTCTGGTACTGGTGCTTGGTTAAGCAAGAAATGTGCACAAAGTAGACTACAATCCAATGTTTTGGATAATTTCCTTTAAATAGATTCCCAGCAGAATAAGTGTCTTTGCATGCTCAAGTAAGAGTTCAGGACATTACTCTGCTAGACATAGGGGTGCATAATGGGAAGCAACTCTATTTGTGTCTTAAAACTGGTATCTGGAAATGCCAATTAAAAGGTGCTGATCCAGTTTTCAAGGGTTTACATAGTCTCTCAGAACAACTACTAAACTGAGCTTGGAAGGGTGAAGGTGGAAGAATACCATCCCTGGCCTAGGTAAGGGAATGCACAAAGTCATCAATGTTTTAGGTTCTGTGACAGCTTAGGATTTGGGCAGAAGTAACATCATGAACAACTGAGGTATTTTCATGGAAGTAATGTGACCCTCAGATGAGGGCTGACTGGTAGCTTGCAGGATGGCTGTACAGGCCTTTGATGCCTTGCTGCGGTTTAACCCCAGGTCCTTTGCAAGCCCTGCTCTGCAGTAATGGAATTATCCGTGTTTTCAGCAGTATTCCAAAACATAGCTTCAGACTAGCTACTGTAAAGAAAACTAACTCTATCCCAGCCAAAACCAGTACCTGCCTTCGTTATGCAAATTGCATTTAAAAAACTTCAAACCTTGTTCAGTTTATTTTGCCAGACCTTTGTGCTTTGGTTTATTTGTAAAATGGGTAGAGCTATATGTATCATCAGTAACATGGTTTGAAATGACTATGGAAAAAGTGAATATGTGTATTCCAGATAGCTGATGCTGGACTCAAAACAAGAGTGGCAAGTGAGACATGCCATAAAAAGGCAGAGCAGAAGCAGGAAATACAGAATGCCACAGGACAGAAGCTACAAACTGTGCCTTAAAAGAGGTTAAAATAAGGCCAAATTCTATCTCTCAGCTATGAAGTAAAAATCAATTTCAAATAATCCTGAAAAGTAACAGATTTTTATTCAAGATTGTGTGGATATTTCTATGCTAGAGATCAGGAGTTGTGCAGCATTTGTTATCACAGTAGGTAGGCAACCTGCAAGAATGCAAATTTGTTAGATTAAATTTCCAAGTCCCACATGCTGGGTAATCCACAGAATCACAATAATGGATGTGTTTATTACAGACTAGATGACACAGAGTGTACTCAGGGCTTAGAGAGCTTTCTTCTGATGAAGCATAAAGTAATACAAATGCTGCTACTTGGATTGTGCCTGGGATTTAAGCTTATCAAGAAACCAACAGTTTTTTTGTTGTATGAAGAAATATCCATTTTAAAACAGAAATTCTATGGAAGTATAAATCAGTGGCAAAGTAACAACAAAGTAACAACTCCTTGAGTTAAAAAAAAACACCTATAGGGAAACTGGCCAGGCATAATTTAAGTAACAGTGTATCCTCTAAGTGGAAAATACAGAGAGCCTAGAAAAATGAATTTAATTGTACACCAGTTCTAGGCCAGCTTTACATTGACTGTCTTGATCTGTTCACACACAAAACTCTGATTATTTTTGTTTTCTCTGCTTTTCTTCCTTTTATGTTATCAGAGTTAACCTTTGGGATCATTTCTGACTAGGAGTGTTATGTCTATGCACTTCATCACAGTATGACTGGAAAACCTCACTCAGCAACTGAACGCAATGAGAATTTTTTTTTTAGAAACTTTAAAGTTTAAACCCATAGCTGCTGAAACAAGTACTTGAGCTTTTAGTCCAAAGAGTTTCCTGCATCTTTTGCTTGCAAAGGCAAAATCCGAAGACCCTCTTTAAAAAAAACCAAAAAAACCCCCACAAACAAAAAAGGAGTTTTGCAGGGTGCATCTTCCACTGAGATATGACTGGTGAGGAAGGAAATGGTGTGACACTGATGCATGTCACGGAGTAAGTGGCTCACAAGGTGAGAGAGAGCTGAGACACAGTAGATTCCAGGCTGGCACAGCACGGCTGGCACAGGCGCTCAGGCCTTGCTGCCAGGCACAGGGGCCCAGGAACACCTGACTGCTTCCCAGCTGTAGGAAAGAGCAAACTTTGCATTTCCATTACAGCATGAGAGGCAGAGAGCAAGAAATGCTGGGTACTGGAAAAACAACACAGATGGGGCATTGCCTGCCTTGTTCCCAGCCCATCCACCTCCTGTGGCTCCCTCCTGATCTTGGTGGCCCCTCGCCTCTGTGGGGTGCAGGGAAGAGCCACAGGAACCTTCCAGGAGCTTGCCCTGGGGGACAGCACTGAGGGGACTTTTGGCAAGGGCATGTACTGATGGAAAAAGGGATAATGGCTTTAAAAGGCAGATTTCAATTAGATATTGCAAAGAAATTCTTTACTGTGAATGTCATGAGGCAGTGAAATAGTTGCCCCATCCCTGGAATTGTTCAAAGGCAGTCTGGATGAGGCTTTGAGCATCCTGGTCCAGTGGGAGGTGTCCCTGCCCACAGGAGGGGGATATTGGTCTCTTCTCCCAGGCAACTACCAGTAGGACAAGATTGCACAGCCTTCAGCTGTGCCAGGGGANGGCGCAGCTGAAGCTGAAGGGGAGGTTTAGGTTGGACATTAGGAAGAAGTTCTTTATGGAGAGAGTGATTGGGCATTGGAATGGTCTGCCCAGGGAGGTAGTGGAGTCACCGTCTGTGGAGGTGTTTAAGAAGAGACTGGAATGCCAGTTGACAAGGTGGAGTTCGGTCACAAGTTGGACTCGATGACCTCAGAGGTTTTTTCCAACCTTTGTGGATTCTGTTATCGCTAAGGTCCCTTCGAACCCAAAGCACCCTATGGTTCTATGATATGTATATGCGTGCATGTATAAATGCATATACATATATTTGAGTATATATATGGATGTGTACTCTAATGTGTACTCTAAATGCCTGTATACGCTTACGCAGGCACAGCCTCTCAGACACCCGCCCGACAGCGCGCAGGCGGCACCGGCGCGATCTGTCCCTCGCAGGCCGCCGTCGCGCTCACGTGCGCGGCGTCACATGAGGGCGGCGGGGCCGGGCGGGCCGGTGCGCGGAGCTGCAGCGCTGCGAGGGGCGCCCGCGGCCGCCTTCCGCCGCCTGCCCTCCCACGGCACCCGCGGTGAGTGAGAGCTGCCCGGGCCCTGGGGCGGTGGGTCCCGGGGTCGGCGGGTGCCGCGAAGGGCTCTGCTGCTCCTCCGCGGGCTCGGGCTGTGCCGGGCCCCGTGTCTGAGCGGCAGGACGGGGCCTGGGCTCTTTCGCCCCCTCTCCCCAGGCGTCTCGCGGCTCCTTCGGCTCAACTGTAGCTCCCGTAACTCCTGGAGCCGCTGCTGCCGACTGTGCCCTCGGGGGGCGTTTAAGCGGCTCGGAGGGGGGATCACGTAGGAGCTGGGAGACCTTCAGTGGTCATCGAAGGACGCAGTGGTGCCGCTTTTGTGGGTGTCTGCTCATAGAAGTGGTTTCAGAGGGAGGAACGTTCTGTTCCTCTATTTGTCCAGAATAGTTTCTTTTTTATTTCTTTTTGGTTAGAATCGTATTTTCCTTCAGTCATACAAACGAGCTGTGCTTGCTCGGGACGGGGCAGAGTGCGCAAGTTTGCTCTTGCTTGCTCTGTCACGGGGGTCAGAACAGTCCAGAAATAGGCTGCATGGAGAGGCTTGGTACAGTTTAGGTTGTAAAGAATTCCAGCTCCAGCTCTGCAAACACGCTTCTTGTTTTGGCATCAAAGTCAGGTGGTGATTAAAGGAAGGAGGAAGAAGTGGTGAAGGTCACTGTCTGTGGTAAGGTGGTGTATCCTGAGGAAGGGCTTCTGTTCATATTTATTTTTTGATTTGCTTTCTGTACAGTAATAGCCTTACTTTTCTTGTTGGTCTGTGTAGAATGAGTTTTAGCTTATATACTTACAGGTTTCCCCCCTACCCCCTCCGAAATTGTAGTTCACATGTTTCTAATGTCTAAATACTCTTAGACAAATAGGGGAAGTAAATTAGGCCTAATGTGTGAGGGTGGGGAGGGTATGCACTCAATTTTAACCCAGATTTGGAAGAAGGATAACTTCTGTTATCTGTAGGGTTACTTGTATGTTGCAGAAGAGTAGCCTTTATTCAAATAACTTTGTTTCATTGTTCAAGGATTTACAAGACTGGGAGTTATTTAGTAATGGTATATGTCTTTTATTTTAGCAGATTTATGATTGGCTACAATTTAGTGTGTAGGTATGGTTTATTTTTGTTTAAGGTAATCCACATTTTAAATACTTTATAGAGCTTTGATTTCTCAGAAAGTACTTAGTACAGTTTTAGGGAACAGGATACCTGAAAATGGATTTTTATTTATATTTCTTTAAAATATTGGACAGATACTCTGGTCTTTAGTACTTTAATATGAGGTCTCAAGTCTGACTTGCATTTCTAGGTGCATTTTAATTATCAGTCAAGATGGATATCCGAGGTGCTGTAGATGCTGCTGTCCCAACAAACATCATTGCTGCCAAAGCTGCTGAAGTTCGGGCAAACAAAGTAAACTGGCAGTCATATCTCCAGTAAGTAAAAACTTCCCACATATTTTTTCCCTCTTAATGTTAAACTTCTTGAGATTTTAAGCTGCACTGTAATATTAGGTTGCAGTGAAGAACATTCTTTCTTGGTTCCATGGAAGTAGTTGGTAAAAGTCCACATTAAATGGAAGAGGTTGTGGAAAATTTTCTTATGACTTATTACCAGAAGAGGAACAAAGTTTGCACCAGTGTCTGGTATAACTGTCCACATTTTCCCTCCTCATTCAAACACCAGTGTCAAGTTTAGCCTTAATAGGCGAGTACTTAAGAAAAGTTTGCGGTAATAATTGTCTTGTATGTAGATCTGTTGTCTCAATTGCTGAAGTGCTTTTTGTGGGAATACAAATTGTACTAGCAAAACTGGACTGGTAGTCCAAGAAAATAGGCTGTACCTTAAGTAAAAGAAGAGCAGTATTGGAGAGCAATTGAAGCAAGTAAATCAGGGAGCAGGCTGAAACAAATACTCTGGTGTGGGGAGAGCTGTGCTAGTGTTTCAGGTAAGCTCAGAGTTCACTTTGACATGGATATGATGGCACTAGGAGTAGCAAGAGAAATAGTGTCCTAAAAGGACATAAGGACAAACTGAGGAAGAGAGATTTATGCATGAAGTAGGGAACAGGGAGCAGAAACAGACTTTCACTAGTCCTTTGTACTCCAAAGTGACATGTAACATTCTTGCAGCCCTGCCTTCTTCATTAGAAGCACCTATAAAAATATTGACAAAGTGTAAATTGCCATTATCTCATGAGAGTCCACATATATTAGCAAATATACTTCATAGTTCATCTCTCTGTAACTAAAGTGACAGAAATCTTCATGATTGTAGAGGTACAAACCATGTATTTTACTAATAATGCTTTGTGATTATCAACATTACACCACTTAAAAAATTGTTTTTCAGATTGCTGCCATACCTATGTAAAAAAATGTTGCATATTAAGGTAATCTGCAAGACTGTACGTACACATGCAAGCTGAGAAATGCTAACCCAGTAGAAGCTTACTAATGACTACCTGCTTTGTCCTGTCCTGTGTATCTCAGACTTGCTTATTCCATCCAGTGAACTGTATTATTTTTATCCTCTTTGTGATTGTATATCTGCATTATAAATCTGGATAAAGGAACGGAAGAAACTTCTCTTTTCTAGGCTATTTTTAAGATGGATCAGTTCCTGCTTCAGTTTATAGTGTGGTGCTCCAGTGGCTTTGCAGGCAAGAGAGGAAGGCTGGTGTGGTAACTTGACAGTGGCAGCTACCAAGCAGTTTTCAAATTATAGCTTTTGCTGTGTGCCCTGTTATCCATCTGGCAGGAAGTGTGTCCTAAGGAAGCCTGAGCAGCTGTTCCTGTGCTGTCCTAGTGGCAAGCTTGCAGTTACTTGTGATGAAAGTTGAAGTACAGTTGTGCACTGCTAATGTAAGTGAATATGAGACTCTTTCACTGCTTCTTTGGTGGTTTTGAGTGTAGGGCTGGTGAGATTAGTATAGGGGATGGTTCTGTTTGACAAGGAGTTGTATTTTGAATATGAATGTAGTATTATTTGTTTGATTATGCTTTTTATAATTTTCATTCATTCTTGGGATTCTCTTTCTCTGGGGGGAGTTTTGTTTATAAATCTCCCACCAAATTTTTATATTGCTTCTTTTGACCAGGAGGCAGGGTTCTTTTTCAGGATTCTGCCTGTAGAATTTGACTTGGTTTTGTTATGGAATCTATGAAAGAAGAATATGTAGCTGTTTCCTCTCTGAGTCAGCCAAGTTTTGGAGACTGTTGTAGTCCATCTGGCTAGTGTTTGTGATCATACTGTGAGACTGATGCTTGGTGCACTTTGGATGTCAATGACAGTGTGTCCTCTTTGTTTTTGCTTCGAACTGAATGTAATCTTTGTGTCTTGTATTTATTGATAGCAGCCTGGCCGTGTGGCTGAGGTAGCTCAAGCATTGACTTAAATGGTGCCAGAGGGATTGTTGAGCATTGTGAAGTAACTGTAGTTCCTTGACTGAGGAGTTTTCTTATAATTAGTTATTGAAAAACATCAGCAGAACTCTTGGTGCTTCTCAAGAAGAAATAAAATCATAGCTTGTGTTGGATATGTCCTTTTTTACAATGGACAGGTGGGATGTGAAGTGTCTTTGAGGCTGAGCTTTAAGGGATTTCTTAAAAAGTCAATCAATGCAGCTATATTGACTCATTTGTAGAAAGAAGCACATTACTAAATGAGTGGAAACTTTCTTCTAATGCACCTGTTAGAGGCAGCTCAGATTGATGTGTTTTTGGTCTGTAGAGCAGAGGGAAAATGCGGTCCTGGTGACTTGAAAGGACACTTCTCTTTCTCTTGAGCGCCTTGTTCTGACGGCTGGTGCACTTAGTGTGGTACGCTTGCATATAAATATATGAAGGCATACTTAAGTCTTCAGATGCTTTTACATTAGAGGAAATATTTTTGTTTTCTCTTAAGTTCTTAACACATCAGCTGAGGCATCACATGATTTGTGCTCCTTAAGCTATGAGTAGTATTTATTTAGTTGAAGTCAAAGAACTTCACAAGAAATTCTGATTAAATTTTTTTCCCCTCTGGCTGTGACAGTTGTATGTGTATAAAGATGCTTTAAAGGTTGCATTGGCTGCAACAGCTTTGGAGTCTGGGTCACACAGAAAGGTGTTCTGAAGTTCTTTTCCTACTCTCTCTGTTCTTCCATGTTAAAGTAAGATGGTTCACTAGTAGTTGGTCAGACTGTAGTAGCCTGACTTCTCTTGTACAGTTAGTTCAAGCTAAAGATTAACTGACATGGTGTTTATTCTACCTCTTAAGGTTGTAACTGTAAACTAAGTATCAAACTATGCTAACACACACCTGCTGACTTCTGATGCTTTTTCTGTATATGGTTGGCACAAAAGTAAGGTATTTAGATATGACAGTTGTTCATTATACCAGTTCGCTGGTGTGTTCACTGCTCCCTACAAAATTAGGCTGTGGAAAAAGATAATTTGTTTTCTGGTGCTAAAATTTACCCTTTCTTTGTGTTGAATTCAAGCTAGTGGCTGTGCCTGAGGGAGGAGGAAGTAGCAAGACTTGGAACAATGGAAGGTGATGTGTAGGTCTGCCAACCTTTTGGAAACTAGAGATAGTTGAAGGCATTAGTTCTGTACAGACTTCCTTGCCTTTGGATCTTGAACTTGTAGCAGTTTAGAAGTGTGGATGCCCTTTGTGGGTTGAAAATACAGTAGGTGACTGTTTTGTGGTTGCTTTCAGTGTTTGCCTCAGGGTGTCAGAATGCCTTTGGGGAGGGTGTGTTGGCTTGCTTGAAGTAGGTTTAGTTTTGCTTTCTAAGGGTAGTAAATGATTTCTGTAGAAAAATGAACTTGTTTCAGAATTTAACTTGCATCTTACTGCACTGTAGATTTTCTAGATATACCGCATTTGACAGTACTTCCTTCATATTTAATCAGGTGACAGACCTGATGGCTAATTTGTAAATAGCTTCCCATGTGTCTGCAAGTACTTCACATATGTGTTAATATCTATTTTATGTTCCTGGGAGTAGAGGAACCTTCTACAGTGGTTAAATATCTCAGACTTTGAAAGCCAGTCTTGTGTTAGAGGAAATATAGAAGTTTCTGAATTTGTAGTGTTTTTGTTTGTTTGTTTGTGGTTTTTTTGTTTGTTTGTTTTTAAAATCTGATCCAATCTTGTAGAGTACAGTCAGCCTGTTTTACTGTTGTAAGTTTGTATATGTTAAAACTGTTAAACAGTTGTATAAAATGAGTGTTTCTAGGTGCATGCAAACTACTGTAGAAACCTGGATAAAAGAAATTATGGCTTCATATAAGCTTCATATTTGCTGCAGATGCAGTAATTTTTTTTATATTAAAAACAACACCAACAAAACCAGCCAACAAAAAACCCCCAAAAATCCAAAATAAAAATCAAACTCTGACCTCCAGAGTGTCTTTTGTTAAATCATTTAAACAAAAAAAGGAACAAAAACTACTGGAGGAAATGCATAATTTAAAGGAGTCACAAGTTTCTGAATCATATTGAAAGACCAAGAGGTTTTAAAAATGGTGGTCTTGTAAATTCATGCTTTTTAAATCTTTCAATTTCAGTTTACTCTCCTGTAGCTAGTGCTCTCAAAGGCAGGCCTTGGTATCTCAAGCACAGAACTTTGAAATGCAGTTCCAGGGCTCCTGGTCTAAACCTGATATGCTCAGACAGCCTGTTGTGGTTTAACCTAGCGGGCAGTTAAATACCACACAGCTGCTTGCTCACTCCTCACCCACCACAGGGGGATGGGGAGAGAATTGGGGGGTGGGGGATGGGTGAAGGAAAATTCATGTGTTGAGATAAAGAGATTTTAATAGGAAAGAAAAGGCAGGGGAAGTACTACTACTACTAATATAAAATAACAACAAAAGGATTTACATTAAAACCAGAACACAGCACTGTATCAGCCACTGGGAAGACCATTAACTCTGTCCCGGTTGAAAGCAAGATGCAGCTGAAGCTCAAAGTGACTTCTGTCTGTTGACAAAAGACTGCGTAGACACATCCTGGAAAATAACAAATTAAATGCCTGTTAGGGATAGAAGGAAGCTTTGGTTACTTGTTTTCTTAAAGGTACTGGGAAATTCCTTTCTCTTTGAAAAGAGGATGAGGAAAATGTGTAATAGGATCATGGGACCTGATACCAGCTGTCTGAGGCTGCTCTGCATTTTCTCATGGTTTGTTGGTTGGAGTTTTTCCCTCCCTCCAGTGGTTGCTGAGGTTTACTACATAATCAATTATTGCAGTATTAAAATGAGATGAATGGAAATAAATTGCATTTGAAATTACTAAAACTATTAATCAGATGTATGAGTTCCCTGATAAAATATTAACAACTGGTTTACAAAGTTGTCAGATCCCTTGTAATGTTTTATATGGGTTGGAAGGTATCTTTTTGAATGGTGCTAATAAAGCAATAAATAGTAAATCCTAATGTCTTTTTTTCTCAAGGCGATATCAGTCCCCACATCTTTTTTCTTTTTTTCCCCCTGCCCTGTGGTCTAGTGTAGGATAAAAGCAAAAACTTAAAAGCTTTTTTCCTTGGTAGTTGGCAGACCTCTTCTAATAGCTTGACTGTAAAGAAACATCTCTCTTCATGAGCTGAGGCTTAAGGATTTCACTTTATGTTGGCTTTAAGGTGTTTTGTAAGTGGCAATTTTCTTACAAAAAGGCAGCTTATTTGGTTGCTTTTATATCAATATGATCCATCAGTCCCTGGCTTGGCCAGCATTGTTTGAAGCATAAGAGGCTTCTAGTTATGGGTCATTCAATCCACAGTTTGTGGCCGGTGGATTGTTCTTGTCGTTGTCCTCATCTTTCCACAACTACTCAAATCCATCCTTAATAGACAAGAAAGAATATTGGTCCATCTGAAAGGTTCGTGTTAGCAGCATGGTCATCATCAACCTATCATATATAATTCATCTATAATTAGTTAAGTTTTTGTAGAAATTAGTCAAGGACTACCCTACCACTGCCTTTGTGAGTCTTCCATCTAGTAAATCTTAATTGCCTTTCTTCAGTGCATATGAGGATAAAGCAGCTGGAATATAGGAATAGCACACGTGGTATTAGGCTGTTTATATTCTTTGCTTGACTAGTAAATTGGCAAAAGATGGCTCTGTGATGAGGCCATACTCAAGACGTAACTATTTAAGTAAGGAAAGATAAGAACACATTGTAAATATTACTTATTTGTGTATCTCAAGAATCCAGGTGAGCCAACTGGGGGGACAAAAACTTACTTGTTTCTGTATTTCAAGGTCATTTTAATGTCTAGTCATGGAATATCTGAAAAGTGACCTTGAATGTGGAAAAGAGGTTAAAAGAGTCCATGCTACATAGCTTTGCACAGGGGAAGAGGCATTTGATTCAGTGGAAATGTTAAGAGATGAGTCTTGGAAATAACTGAAACAGAGCAATGTCTAATGCTTTCATCCCCAGTGACTTTTGTATTGATGATGATGTGCACAGTTTTCTTCTTTTCTGAAGCACTCCTGGTATTATGTAGTAAAGACAGTCACCTGTTAAAGTCTTGGATATTTTTAGGACTAATTGATTAACAATTAGTTTTCTTACCTGAAGAGTACCTGATTGTACTGTTTTGGCAGGTTTGTTATTTCTTGTGCTGTGCAAGTAGTGTGAAACTACCAGGAAAAGCTGAAATGTTGTAATTAGTGAAAGATAAAAATAAATTAGCAACTGTGTTCTCTGTCCTCCTTTACAATTCTCTTCAGTGCTTATGGCAAACTTAAAATAACAATTAATTTTGTTTTTCAGCACTTATTTTGAATTGGATTAGACTGTTATTCATGTTATGTATTATAATTTTGGCATAATATGCAAAATATGCACTGGAACAGGTTCCCCAGAGAAGTTGTGGGTGCCCCATCCCTGAAAGTGCTCAAGGCCAGGCTGGATGGGGCCCAGAGCAACCTGATCTGACGAGTGACATCCCTGCCCATGGCAGAGCCGTTGGAATAGATGATCTCCAAGGTCCCTTGACAGACTCCCCCAGCATGGAACCTTTCCACAGGATACAGTCTTTCAGGGGTGGACTGTAACAGCATAAGTTCTGCATGGGGTCACAGGTCCTGCAAGAAAACCTGCTCTAGTGTGGGCTTTCCATGGGCTGCAGTTTCCTTCAAGGCATACCTACAGGCTCCGTTGTGGGGTCCTCCATGGGCTGCAGGTGGATCTCTGCTCCACTGTGGAGCTCCATGGGCTGCAGAGGGACATCCTGCCTCACCATGGTCCTCACAGTGGGCTGCAGAGGAATCTCTCCTCTGATGCCTGGAGCACCTCCTCCCCCTCCTTGTACCTGATCTGAGAATGGTTCTTCCACATATTCTCAGTGCTGTCTCATGGCTACTGTTGCATACCGGTTTTTACTCCTTAAATATATTATCACAGAAATGTTACTGTCCTCACTGAGTTGCTCAGCTTTGGCTGGTAGAGGGTCTGTCCTGAATCTGGCTGGAACTGGCTCTGTGTGACATAGGGGCCACTTCTGCTGTCTTCTCATAGCAGCCACCCATGTAGCCCCCTGCTACCAAAACCTTGCCACGTGAACCCAGTACAGTTATTTCAAACTTAGTGTTCATGTTACTTATGGTTTCATATTTTGTTTTTCAGAGGGCAGATGATTTCAGGTGAAGACTGTGAATTTATTCAAAGATTTGAACAGAAAAGGAGTCCAGAAGAAAAACAGGAGTTGTTGCAAACAGAAGGCAATCAAGTAACTTTCCTTTCTTTTAATGGTCTCTCTCTTGGGGAGGAAGATGGAAGGAAATTTTCATAATAACTCTTATTTGACTGTTGGTTGTATACAGTTAAGATGTAATGGAATAAGTATAAAGCTTGCTATTGTGATTCTTTTTTTTTTCCTTGGATATAGGTTAGATGTTATTTTTAAAACCTATTAAATAATTATAAAATTTCATGTGACTTTGACTCTGTTTTGGGACAAGCCAGCTCAAGTCTTTCCTCATCCCAGTTTACTTAATCATGCACACTTGTACTTGAGTAATTTTTTTCTTAAGCTTTTTTCCTTATAGTTTATTGTTGATGGCTGCTACCAGTGAGATTTCTGCTTAGTTAGCTGAGTAATTATAATTTAGTTCTAGCAGTAGAATCCACTGACTGCTAAGGTGGATTCAGTTAAACACAGGTGTCTAGTGTCATTTTAAACGTGGTAAGATACAAGACATCTGCACTGGACAGAGCTGGTTTAGGACTGAATCAGCCCATAGCCCTTATGGAGTCCAGGCAGGATGCCCAAAGATGCTTTATTGACATTTGAATCAGTAGAATCTCAGCCTTGAAACCTGAGGTTCTAGCACACAATATCAGACATCAAGAGGATTGGGAGAGGCAGGCAGGTAAGTGAAGACTAGATGCTTTTAAGACATAAAACTTTCCAGCCTTTTTTTCTACGTTAATTTTAGGTTTTTCTGTGTTTTGTTTTTTTATTTCCTCTCTAAATTGTATTGTCTGACTGTTTTGTAATGGACCATAATTTATGTAGTAGCAAATACATATGTGGTGTACATTATATGCCACTATATAATTATGATGTAGCAGTTGAGAGTTCCATTTCTCTTTCAGGTTGCATGTAGTGAAGGGGAAGGAGGAAGTAGTGTTGAAACTATTTCAGCCTGTAATATCTGTCGTTGAAATTGTAAAATAGTTCAGGAGGCACAGCTCAAATAGGAACAAAGATTTGTCCACAAGGTATATAGTAAGTGAAGAGACAAGAGTGATCTGTCTTCCTCCCTCCCATTCATGTTACTGAAACCTTCTTGTGCCATGTCTGAGTTTGTTGCTGTTCTGTGAGTTCACTCGGATCTTCTCACTGCTGTAGGAAAGAATGCTGAGGGGGAGACTTTTCTAATCTGTCTTCCAGCAAAGCATCTTGGTGACTTTCCCTAGCAAGTAGTTATTTCATTTGAAAGCCATAAAACAATTTACAAAAGGTAACAATCAGTGTGACAGAAAATTTTCTTTGTGAGATAATGTCAATTGTATTCATCTCTTACTGCAATTAAGTAAGGTGTTGGGATGCTCAATGCTTATGTAAGACTTAACTGTGAATTAATGAGGTCCTGTTTTATATTATCAAAAGGAATGAAGACAATTGCTAATACTAATTTTAATGTTTCTCTTATTTTTCTAGTGTGCTAAAACATTTATAAACTTGATGACTCATATCTCCAAGGAACAGACTGTTCAGTACATTCTGACTATGGTTGATGATATGCTGCAAGTAGGTCAATAACCTGTATTATTTTTAAGTCTTTAAATGCATGCTTGAATGTTTCCTTAGCCTAATTTATGTCTCTTCAGGTGTTTGTCATGCTGTGTTAAAAATATTGTTTTAAATTTTCAAATCTTGTCTTCAGGGATTAAATGCTGGATCTAAAGTTGTACGGGTAATTTAGGCTTGTGTGTATATGTATATGTTCAAATTCTGGAAATAAAACATACGTGTATGCTTGTCTGTGGGTTCTCAGTCTTGTTTAGTGCAGAACTGGGATGTTAAGGCTGGTATTGCATAGCAGTTTCTTTTATGTGATCCTAATTTGCAGATTTTTTTTTTTTAATACTTTTGTATGTACTTTTGCACTTAGTGTATTGGCTTATATTGTGGTGGACTTGACAGTGTTAGGTTAATAGTTGGATTTGATGATCTTAAAGGTCTTTCCCAACCTAAATGATTCTAAGGCAAGGTGACCTGTGACCCCAGCCTTTCCTGTTGTCTGGTAGGTCTAACTTGAAGTTGTTGAGGCTTTTCCTATGAAGGTGTTAATTTGGCCACCATCAGTAAGAAAGTGTAGTTTCTGCAGCTTCAGGTTTCCAGCATAAGTTAGGTTAGTTGTAAACCAGGAGCTTCTGGATTAATGCAATATACATCTCTTTGTAGCTATGGGATACAGAGGCTTATGAGAGTAGGCTATTAAATTTGGTCTCAGGACAGCTGAGCTGACTGCAACAACTGAAGGGAGAGGCTTTACTCAATCAGATAATCCTGCTTTGACATCTCCTTGCTCTGAAGCAGGCTAAGAGAAGTATTTGGAGTGAGGATGTAACAAGATGGGTTGAGTTGTGTGAGGTTTTCTCCTGATACTCACATAAACTATCTGTGTTTGACAGTTTCTCTTCTCCTGTTTCATGTTATATTTGGAACGAAGTTACAGTGAAATGTATCTAATGACATTGGTTTAGGTCATCACCCTGGGAGGTGAACCATGTGAGTTCTGATGCCACCTCTGAGTATTCAGTATTTCAACAGGCAAGTTGAAAAGTGTGAACCTCTCCACAGTATGTGTAACATGGGGATTACGGTGTTCTTTCAGGCACTTGTCTGCACAGTAGAGCCCTAAGGGAGTGCCCTGACATCTAGGATAATAGCTAGTCATGGTGACAGCAGTTTATTTGTCTGTAACTTTGTCACTCTGACCTCTTCCTCTTTGGATTTACTTTTTTGCAAGTGTGGCACAAACATCAAGAAGCAGAGAAGACAGAAAGTGTCATTTCTTGATTATCGCACTGAGTTGGGAGTACTTCGTTTTGGTTTACATTTAGCATTTGATGACAAACTTTGTCTAAGTGTGTGACAACTCTGTTTATTATAGCTACTTTTGTGAGGTCTCACTTTCTGTGCAAGAAAGCATTAGCCAAAGAAGTAATAATTTCACTTGCCCTTCTTCAGAACTTTTTGTGAGTGTTAGTAGGTCTTGTTTTGCTTATGCACTTTGCCATTAGTACATAGCCTATAGCTACAGTACACAATAGCCCATATCATCTCCTGTGCTGTGGAATTAATACCCCACAGGTAAAGGTTTTCACTGGCCCACTCTTGAGCATTAGTTCTAGATGATCACAGGAAGTAGTTTTGAGTAATCTCTTATTTGCTGTATTGTTTCTGTCATACACCTTGCAATTAGCTCAGTTGATCAGAGCATGGTGCTAATAACACCAAGGTCATGAGGTTTGATCCCTGGATGGGCCATTCACTGAAGAGGTCGACTTAATGATCTTCTTGGGTCCCTTCCAACTCAGAATATTCTGTGAATCTGATTTAGATGAATGTGTTTCCTTGACTTGATGACATTGCTGTGTTCAGGGCCCTGCCCTGCTACAGAAGTGGCATGTGTGGAATTCTTGATGTTAAACATAATGGCTTTAAATTGTCTGGGATTTGTGCTAAAAGATAGATAGAATAGATACATGCTAATATATAATGGTGCACATTATATGTTTGCTTTTGTTAGAATTTGGATACCTTTTTCACTTTAGAAATTCTACTTCAGTTTTTGAAAGGCTGCACTGACTTTTGTAATTTGTGTGTGAGTGCATTATTCAGGAATGTCTTGCTGCTGGCATAGAGGGCTTGTGTGCAGGTGTGGCTTCATCCCAGGGTTTCCTACTCTGCCACATCTCTATGCAGCAAGGCTGAAACAGGACTTCTGTTTCGTTTTGGTCGTGTTCAGGTGGTAGAACATGCTGTCAGTGATGCCTTATGGACCCCTGGTTGCATGTTTTCAGAAGGCAATATATTGACCAATGATTCTGTGACTGTGAGTTCAAGGCAGGTTCTCTGCAGACTGCATGGGCAGAAGAACCCACAGTTTCATAGAATCATAGGCTGCTTTGGCTTAAAGGGGATCTTGAAGGTCATCTCGATCCAACCCCTGTGCAGGACAGGACACCTTCGACTAGACTAGGTTGCTCAGAGCCCCATCCACCCTATCCTTGTAGACCTTCAGGGATGGGGCATCCACAACTTCCCTGGGCAACCTACTGCAGTGCCTCACCACCCGCAGAGTAAGGAATTTTTTCCCGATATCTGATCTAAACCTTCTCTCTTTCAATTTGGTCCCATTCCCCCATGTCCTGTCACTACTTGTAGTCTTGCCCCATCTTTCCTGTAGGAGTAGTCTTAATTCAGTACATTCAAAGATTTTAATCAAGAAATTGTTCAAGGACATGGTCTGTCATGGTGCTATTGGCTCTTTGAGTAAAATTTGCCTGGAGCATGGATGTTCGCTGATTAGTTTCGTGAGATGAACTAATGAAATAATGAAACTAATGAAATAATATTTGGAAGCTGTTTTTGGTAGCTGAAACTTCTAGAAACTATCACAGGCAATAGTATCCAGGTTTTGTCTGTGTTGATAATGACTGATTGTGGTTCTTCCATTATCTTTCTATGCTTTTGTTGTGAGGTGGTAAAAGTCACATCAGCTGTGTTCGGAGCACACCAAAAACCTCCCTGAGTGTCTAGGATTGTTCCAGCAGTTTTACTTATGGATCTGATGATTTTTCTAAGAAAGACTTATTTTGAACTCTGACAAATATGAAATTAATGTGTTGTTTACCTTGTAAGAATATTGCCATTCTGCTTACTTCTGAAAGTGGAGAGCGTTAGCATACTGGAGCCCTGGAGGAAACATTTCTATTTCTATTAATCTGATAAATTCTTGGAACAATTTCTTTGGGTTAGTGACCCCATCACACTGCAGTCTGTTACTTATGAAATCTTTAAGAACCTACACTGTAGTTGGTGCAGGTAAGACCACCCAAGTGAACTTCATTATGCTTTTTCAGAAATGACAGATGCTAAATTATTCAACTGTTGATGATTTTCTTTTTAGCAGTGTAGTCAGGAGCTGCCTAGGAAAGTGCAACACTACAAATTTCAGGGCCGTAGGCAGTTTTCTACTCCTTTCCTCTTGTCTTTAATCCCAGACCTTAACAGCAAACCAGACGAGTCTTCTGATTGACAATGTGTTGAAGTTATTTCAGCATTTCTACTTCCAGACCTGTCTCCTGCTTAGTTATGTTGTAAACTGAACTCATTGATCCAATTATTTTTGATCTTTTTTAGATAGACTGAGTAGCACAAGCACAGATGCTAACAGTAGTTTATTTGATTGAACTGCCATTTTTCATTAAACAAGCCCTTGCAGAGTGCAAGCTCTGCACCAAGCCACTGTGTTCCTGAAATCTTACTTTTTTATTTACTTCATAGTTTGAACAACAAATTTTGAAAGCATTTCTGTGTGCTCATTGACACATGCCATGTATAGCATTGATCACTGTAAGGGTGATAGGTGGCAGATAACTGGTGACACCTTCCCCAGTCAGTGATCAGGACAGCAGTTTGCAGTCCATGTGGTACAGTACTGTCAGGTTTAACCCCAACTGGCAACTAAGTATCACACAGCAACTTGCTCATTCTTCCACCAGCTGGATGGGGAAGAGAATCAGAAGAATAAAAGTGAGAACTTGTGGTTGAGGTAAAGCGGATACTTCCAGTGAAGGGTTGGTTGCAACTCTGGTGCTTAGTAAGATATGAGTGTTTGGATCACAGATACATTCAGGTCATCTTGTGTTTAGTGGATCTTAGATGGATATTCCAACAAAGAGGCTTGCCTAGCTGAGTCTTGGTCCATAGAGTTAATAACAAGGTGCAGAACTGATGGAAAAAAGCCTTTCTAGCTAGGGGACTTTGAAAATTAAAATGTTTGGATAATGGAGCCTGAGATACTGTTCTCATGCAAGTTTCCCAATTACAATGTTTCAAACAGTTTTGATTTCCTTGATAGGACTTGCATACTTGGTTGTAGTAGCTTGACTTCACTGGGGAGACATCTCTTCAGAAGGAAGACTGGAAAGTATATGGAAGTGCTTGAGGAAAAGCAAGAATTCAAGTATTAGATTTTTTGGGAGACTGTCTATATTCTAGGCTACTAGGAAGGAGCAGAGCTTCCCTTTCTCTTTCATGTTTGTATGGCCTGTTGTCTGGCCTGCTTTAAGCAGAACTGTAATAGCTACTTTGCTGAGTGATTATTAGGTGCAATACTAAGAGACTGTGCATGATGCGCAGGTTCAAGGTACTCATGGTCACTTGTGGTTCAGCTTAGAAACCCTGGGGAACAGAGTTCTGGTGGCTGTGCCCTCTCGTAGGTGTGCAGGTTGCCTCAGAACTGCTGAATTAGTTGCCGCCTCATCTGGTCGAGAAGGGCTCACTTCCCATTGAGAGGAATAGAGAGGCAGGGCTACTTTACGCTTCCGAAGTTTCACTTGTAGCACCATGGAGCCAAGGTGAAAAACAGGCTCATGTGCAGAAGTAGCAACACATAAAAAAACTTTGTATGGACTTTAATCAAGCATAATTGATTGGATGAAGAGTAGTGTTCCTCTTAAAAAATGACAGTAATTACCTTGTTTTTCATTTCTCTCATTCTACTTGCTTTTTCAAATGGATATATTCATTTTTGCTCAAGCAGGTGTTAAGAGTACTGAGATACAACCAGGGTTTCAAGGTTTGTTTCCTTTGGGCCACATCTCTAACCATAATGTCAAAGTGTTGAAATGAACTGTAGCCACACGTAATTGTCAAACTGAAAGATTTCCGCGGGTTCTTATATGCTCTGACAGTATGTGCCAATGTAATGAGGAGCAAATAACTGTGTTAATGTTGAATGCTTTTACAATTCTGTCATCTTTTCTTGTCTCCCAATTTTTCCAGGAAAATCATCAGCGTGTTTGCATCTTCTTTGATTATGCAAAACGTGGTAAAAACACTGCATGGTCCTATTTTCTGCCGATGTTGAATCGACAAGATCTCTTCACTGTGCATATGGTAAGTCTCTGAAGATGGTAGAGGAAAATGCTGGTTCTATTTGTCTTCAGAAGATTTTGGATTTTGAAGCTAAACATCTGCTTGGACTGGAAAGTTTTCCTCTTGCAGTCTAGATGAGTCATTCTTAATACAGGCTTCACTTAGCCATATTTTAGAAACAAAAGTTACATTGTTTACAGACTTTTTTTTTTCTTTCCCCTGGAAGATTAGGGCAGGCTTAAAAAACTCAGACAAGCAAGGATTTTAGAATTAATTATGTACAGTAAGATATACCAGAAAAACTAACTTTTATCAGAACTGCCAGTCAATGCCCCTCAATCTGTACAAATACTAGAATTTAAGTTCTTATCCTGTGCAAAGAAAGTATCTTTACCTTGGTGAACCTTATTTTCTCATATGCTCAAATTACCAGCTGATTCACTGAAAGCTGTGCAAGTGCTGCTCAGCAGCAGCTAAAACATTGATATGTTATCAGCACTGTTTTGGACACCAGTCTAAACCACAGCATCATATGGACTGCTATGAAGAAAATTAAGTCCATCCCAGTCAAACTCAGTACAGCCATGTGCGGTGTATGGCTTCTGCTGTGTTTTGAGCTACTGGGTACTGCTCATGTATATGGAGTAACTCTTCTACAATTCTTCTGTCATCAGTGTTAAGAACTGGCTATTTCATCTTGGCAGTTCTTTTTTTCCTTGTGGGGCAAAAATATGGCTGTAGTACTGTAAATTCCTAGTGAAGACCATAGTTTCCATCAGTGAAACTTCTGTTATGACTTGAAGAGGAGAAAGCTGCGTGGCTGTGAATTGTTCTTCACTGCATATGTTTATGCTGGTGTGAGCCAATAGTATCAAACCAGGGATCAAACTGCAAAACCACATGCCTGGCCTGCATTAGGCTGTACTGGTGCAATAATTCCACCAGGCAAGTCATGCTGTTTGCCCTTAGGTGTGGCCAGTGCAACTGTGTTTGGGGCTGTGCTGTAACACAGTGAGCTGGCCTGTTCTCAAGGACAATGCCAGACTAGATTTTTTTTTTCCTTCCTTTTTTTTTTTTTTTTTTTTT
>VYXB01006298.1:86055-153622 GCA_013397135.1 Pachyramphus minor
TTTTTTTTTTTTTTTTAATCTAACTGATTGACTGTGTGGAAGTGAATCAGGTTTCTTTGTGCAGCTGAGGGAGGAGGTGGCTGGGGTTTTTCAGGTTAGTGTAGTTTGTTTCTTGGTTTATTTGGTGGTAATGCTGCTGAAGACCCATCCTGCAAAAATGCAGTTTGAGCAAGTTCAGACAATTTTGACTTCCCAAATATGTAGGTAAAGTCTGATTTTTTTTTTTTAAATTTTTTTTTTTTTTTTGGCCCCTCGCAGTGCCAACTGATTAGTCTCCCTGGAATGGTGGCTTTTAAATGTGTGGAATGGAAATTTCAATCTTCATAATTTCTCTACTCAGAGATGTGTTTTTCAGATATTATTTCCTTTAGGAAACTGCGAAACTATACAAATAATTTCACAAGTCACAGAGAACCTCATGTGAAGTGAATCCACACCTTTTCACACCCCTTGTGCGTATTTTTTTAAAGCACATGAATGTTTTCTAAACCAAGTTTTAGGATTGTGTTATTTTTGTTGTTTTTATTTTATTTTCTTCCTTGTTATGGGTACTGCAAGACTTTTGTTGCCACATCATTGCATCTCTCTAGCCAGATAAAAATACTTAACCTCTGTCTAGGCTTAAATTCTGCCAAGTGTAAATGGTCTCATTTGTGGGCCAGGTAGCAGTTTTTACTCGGGAGCACGGTAGATGAGAGAGCTAATATCTTGTCTTGTAAAGCTGATGGGATTTTACAGGGTTATTTGATTGCATTCAGAAGGGGATTTGATGCATTTTAGCATAGAGATTTTGTTCCAGACTTCTCACTTGTAATCCTCTAGAAATCAGCAGTGGTGGCACTGTACATGTGAATGCAGTGAAGTACAAAGGTGCCTGGAATAGTCTCCTCACTGCATCATAGAGCTATATGCAGGCAAATGCACCCCCACTTCAGTAGGTTATTGGTTACACTGCCTTTTTATATCTAAGCTGACTTGAATGTTTTTGGAAATAAGTTGTAGACTACAACTTATTAAGATTAACTTCAAATATAATTGGGAGAGGTTGACGTAGAAATACACTGTTGTTTCAAGTATTCTTGAGCCATGGGCATCATGAAAATGATTAACCTGACTGTGTTTTTACTCCTCAACTTCATTCTTAAATTCTGCCTTTCCTTTGGGTTTTGTTTTTGCTCTTCTTTTTCTGGGCTTGAAACTTTTGCCTTCTTGAAGATGACTTGCTTCAGTTTAAGTACAAAAAAACTTCAATACCGTGTCCTCATTTGTGTTGCCATATGCCATAGTTGCTTAAATCAAACCTGCTCACGCATGTTAGGCCATTAAGTGTTACTGTTGATCAATTCTGACTGTAATGATGTCCTACAGCAGTAGCCCATTGATAGCTTCCATCCATCCTCTTCTGAGTTCTTCCTTGGTACCTTGTGAACTTTAACAGCTATAGGTAACAGATGACATTGTGAAAATAAACCAGTAACTGGAAATAGAAGCAGCAGAAAGCTGAAAAGAAGAAAAATTACTAGGCACAAAGAGTCCCCTACATAGAAAAGAGGTAGATTTTTGTAAGGGACCAGTTTTTTCCCTAAACTTGGTTTCCAAAGGTTATAGGACTTGTTACTGAAATTGCTGTGTTTGAAAAATCTGTTTATTACTATTTTTTTCAGGCAGCAAGAATTATTGCCAAACTGGCTGCTTGGGGAAGGGAGCTTATGGAAGGCAGTGACCTGAATTACTATTTCAACTGGATTAAAACTCAACTCAGTTCACAGGTGAAAAGCTACCTTTGTTTAAACCTTACAGTGACTTTGGAAACATTTTTCAAGAATGTGAATGTATAGATGTGCAAGCAAGAGGTATAGCTTTAGTTTTGCTTTTTTTAAATGAAATTTTACTTCGTAATTTTTAAAGCTAAATATCATTTATTCAAGCATGTAGTTTTTAACTTAGTATTCTACATTTTCTACCCTAGTCCTCGAAATTCAAATTTAAAATAAGTAAAGCTTTTTGCCTTTTCTGCTGGCTAACACTAATTTTTCTTCTGGACACTGAGAAAATATGTGATGGGAGTTTTTGTCTTGCCTCTTGCTTTGGTTATAAGAGTTTTTGCTGGGAAGAAAAATCTCATGGCAACAGGAATTGAATGTCAAAACTTTTTTCCAGTTGACTGTAGAACAAAGCTTTTATTTTTAGTCCTGTCTCTTGAAATTAAATAAATTCCGACTTTTTTGGACATAATTTTATGGTATTAGCTCCGTATGAACTGCTTACTTGTGGCTTGTCCTTCAGAGATGACTCATTCTCCTTTGTATTCGTTTTTGGAAATTTTTTCTTCAAAAACCTAGAGATGTGTCATTCTCTTAAGTGTTGTAGCAGAAGTTCATTCTGGAGAGTGGAGAAACATGCACTGTAGATTTAGTAATTGTGTATTTTTCATAGTTTTCTAAACTGGGTTTGTTAAAAAAGAGTTTTGTATTTTTTTCCTTTGGAAGAAGTATCTTGAAGTTGGAATTTCCTTCAGCATGATTCAAGAGAACAGTTTTGAAATGCATAAGTTGAATATGTCTGGAGTGAATCTGCACAGAAATAAAAATTAAATCTTGATATATTAGAATCAGGTCCAAGCATATCTTTCTAGACATGAAGTGTGTGTGGGAAATAAACATAATACATTATGATCATGTATTGAGAAGGAAGACTATCTAATAGATTCTAAATCTGTTCTTTTTTATGATTAGGGAGATTGGAGAACCAAAAGAAATTTGGTAACAGCTGTTCCTTAGGGGTGAAAGACAGCTCTGATTTTAAAATTTTTAATTTTTTTGCTAGAAACTACGTGGTACAGGGGGTTCTGTGGAAACAGGAGCAGTCTCCACAAGTGATGTGAGTATATCTTTGAAAACTGTGAATTTGCTATTTTGGATGGGTAATACCCACTCCTTGGATTAAGGTGCAGATCTGTTCTGGTGTCAGTGATAAGAAGTACTTGGAACCAGAATTGTTCAGCACAGTGCCAGGTGATGGCGCCAAGAAACAAAAGTATTTTTAAACTCTCATTTCACATAGAATGTTGGCAGTGAAAGTATATATTTTACAAGTTAGTTTGAGCTGTTAAAACTGTAGATGTATCTAGCATTCTCTTTGTTAAAACTTGAAAAAATTATATAAAATTAATTTAATATTTGAACAATTTTAAGTCACTGACTTGGTAGTCTTAGGTGTCTTTTCCAGCCTAAATGACTCTGTGATTCAATACAGTCGGTTTAGGACTGAGCTGTTGGATTTGTAGAAGAAATCTAAAGCTACGAAGCTTTTGGCTGTTGTGATGTTGAACTCAGAAAGGGCACATCAGATATTAAAGCTAGTGTTGCCACTTAACGATTGCAGCATGAAATTGCAAGAGTGCTTTCAAAGCTCTAAGCTTCTCATATTTGAATAGCTTGAATTCAAAGGAAAACAGATTGTCCTTTTTGCATCATTTTTTTGTTTTTAAATACTAAATTTCATGTAGCTATAATGGCTGCCGAGCCTGGAGACAAACTGTGGCACTATAAAAAATGCAAATGATCATCCTAACTGTATTTGCTGTGGTGTTGTGGCAGGATGAGGCGATTTATCGTAGTTCTTGGATGTGGAGTAGAATTCAGTTTGGTCTCTTATCCCTTTTGTAGCCTGGAAATGTTCACAGCTTTTCAAAAGACTTAACCTGGAATTTGTTGTTCTTCTAAGTGTAATCATTGCTTTAGTGTTAGCTTCCTGTAGAAGAGAGTATCTTAAATTGCCATCTGTCTGCTGTTTAAAGTAGGAAAGATGAAAGACTGTTATGCATGACCATGGGCAGGGGGTGAAGATGAAGTATTTCAGTATTTCATGTGCAGATCTTTGTGCCATACTGTTAGGTTTTGTTAGACTGACAGCCCTCTGTCACACAGCCTTAAAAGAGTAGATAGCTCTACTACATGCAACATCACTTACTATGGAGCTCTTCTGACTTGCTTAGAAATCTGTATTTGTTGTACTGTAGCACTGCATGGATGTGCTGTGCCACAGCAGGGTCCCAGAGCAGCAGAACTGATAGTGCAAATGTGTTCTTGGATAATTAAATTGGACAAGTATTGTCCTAACTTCATTAGTTCCGATCTCAGATCTCTCTTACGCAGGATTTTGAAGCAGGTCCTGACTAATTTATTTCAGAATAAATTAGAGATGCAGTTGTAGCGTTTTATACAGGAAATGAGGGCTGGTATCTATTATGAAATTTCAATTATAATAGTGTTGGAAGAGAATGCTTTTATGAAAGCAGACTCCAAGTTCAGTAGTATACGGATTGGTGATGCAGATAACAATGTATTGTTTGGGATGGGAAAGCTGTCTGTGCATTTATAGCTGTTTTATTTGCATGGGGTGTGAAAGTGAATAGTTACCCAGGGAANATTTGGTGATGCAGATAACAATGTATTATTTGGGGTGGGAAAACTGTCTGTGCATTTATAGCCGTTTTATTTACATGGGGTGTGAAAGTGAATAGTTACCCAGGGAAATGAATGCTCTGTGTGATGATTTGGGCATAGATGCTCAGGCTTTGTTTTTACATAAAGGTCTTGAATCTCTCATGAGAGAGAAACAGGGTGAGTTACTCTTTATTTTAAATCCTGTTTATTGTCTCTTCTCTTTTAATATGGGATCACCTAACTTCTTTACTTCATTAAATGTTTGAAAGGTTTGACCTTATGTTATGTGAGTGAGGTACCATAAGACTTTCAAAACTCTAAGTAAAGAAAAAGGCTTATAGGAAAAAAGCCCCAAACAACATTTTATCAGCAGCATATCTGAGTATTAGTGAAGATAATGCTGACAATTGAGTAAGAAGAGAGAAGAACATGCTATTTCTGTTGTACATTTGGATTTTTTCAGTTGCTGTAGTGGGAGGGTCAATGTGTTGACCAAAACCCATTTTTGAACTGCAGCCCATCTTATGTGTTACTACACAGAAAATATGTTTTTACTGGTGAAGAACTGTGTAATGTGACTGTTCATGAATGAAAATAGAGTTCATCGGTGCATCTCATCATTTTTCTGATCGTAAAGATTTAGTCTTATTCTTTTCTTAGCACAGCTTATGTGTTTTTCTGGTGGCATTGTTTTTGTCTAAATACATGTCTCATTATGATAGGTATGGTACTGTGTGGCAAATGCCTAGCAAAATTTACAATTGTAAGGGCACCATTGCTCTTTGGAGTTGGAGTGGGAAGAACCTAAGCTCACGATTCCTGTTTCTACAGTGACCTCTAGCAAACTCCTTCAAGCTTGGTAACCAGTTTGCTGATTTGTTTTCCAAAGTTTGCTCAGTGGAATAACAGTTGATCCTGTGGATGAAAGGGCTCTGGCAAGTATAATCAAACAGAAGACAGCTTTCATTCATGGATACTGAAGGAAGGCATGTTCACATGTTCTAGTAATGTAAAGTGTTGTCACTTGTTGTAACACTTCTTTAGTATTCAGAGCTCTTCTGGGTTTATGCCAGTAAAGCCTGATTTGGAAAACTGAACTTCAGGACTTAGTACCTAATTCTTCTTTTAAGAAATGTTGTGTTGTTCTCTTCACCCAGAGTTCCCAGTATGTACAATGTGTTGCTGGATGTCTGCAGCTGATGCTCAGGGTCAATGAATATCGCTTTGCGTGGGTAGAAGCAGATGGAGTAAATTGGTGAGCCTCTATTTCAATTTATATGGATATACTTGCACCTACAATAGCACATTCCCCAGTGACCTTTTTTTGGAATAGAACTCTTGTAATAGACAACTGTTCTGTTTTGAGTACAAAGAGGTTTGTTTTCAAACATTAACACAGTCAAATAGACAAATGAAACTTGCAGTGTTGAGGCTTTAATCCTACTTTCATTTTCAAGAAGAACTGCTTAAATATGTATCTGAAGGAGAAGGTACCCATTTGTCTTCAGCTGAAGGTGCACTGTTTATTATCTAATAGAACAAGGACTAATGAAATGACTTTCTGTTAATCGTCCTTGTCTTTGAGTTTGGAAGTGTTCAGTCTGAAAATATTAGTGAAAGGAGAAACATTTTCTAGAGCTAAGCTCAACTTTTTTTGCCACATGTGACTTCAAGTAAGTCTTTCTATTATCCAGATTCTCTTAATAAATAGCTTTGCATAAGGCTGGGATGGTAGCACTAAACTTATTTAAAAGATGCTTGTCTATAAACAATTTTTCTGCCATGCATGCCTCTGTTGGGGATAGTTGCTGTATGATTTGCACCTTAATGAAAAATACCCTTGTATTCTGAAATGGAGAAAAGTTAAAGTTGCCAGTGAAGTAAAATTTCAGATGAAGTTTGTATGTGTCAAGATGACACTATTGAAACAGCCTTTTTCACAAAGGAGTCTTTTTAGTCAAGTATTAAAGCATTACAATAAGTCTGTGTTTCAACAAGTTCGAATTTGTCTTAAACTTGATAGCAATGATTTTGAACATAGGTTATTTTTTAAGTTTTGAGTTAGCTATTTAACGATGGACCTGTAAATTGCTTATTAAATTTTAAAAACTTTAGCTGAACACATCTTCTGTATGATTTCTTCTTGGAGATCTTGTGGCATTATTTCTTTCTGACAGTACTTTGTATATTTTTGTCTATGAGCCATTTTCTGAGAACTCACTGTTAAATAATGAGTACTTCAACTCATTTCAGACACTCCTGTGGAGAGGTACAATTAAGGAAACAAGTTCAATTCGTGTAGATTTTGTTCTGTCTGTTTACTCCTTCTTAACTCTGAAGGGGTTGCTGTGTGTTTTTCTGTTTCTCCTAGAATGACAAATAATGCTCTAAACATGCCAGGAGAAAAAGTGTCCCGGTGAACCTGAAGATGGATAAAGTACCACATCAGTTCACATGGGGAAAGCTGCTTTATGGCTCTCAGGCTAAGGAGAAAATAACTATATCTTTAAAAGACGGCTTTCTGAACAAGCTGCTTGTACAATAAGTAGTGATGCAGGATACTGTGAAGTGTGCACTGTGTGCTCATCCTCAGCAGCTCTTTCCAATAAGCTACTGTTAACCATTCCTTTTAATGTTTCAGGGTGGAAATCTGCAATCTATACAGTCATTATTTAAAAATTAAATGTGTACTGTGTCAATTTTTCAGCATCATGGGTGTCTTGAGCAACAAATGCGGTTTCCAGCTCCAGTATCAGATGATTTTCTGTGTGTGGCTGCTGGCATTTAGCCCTCAAATGTGTGAATATCTTAGACGGTATAATATCGTCCCAGTGCTGTCGGATATTCTTCAGGAATCTGTCAAAGAGAAAGTTACTAGAATCATTCTTGCAGCGTTTCGGGTGAGTACCTGTTGTCTGCAAGGAGGCTGTGCTTCTCTCCTGAATTTCTAGGTCTGAAACGTTGCTGATGGACAGGTGTTTCTGCTGGGCCACATCAGTAAACTGGATTGAAAGCTTAATTCTCCTTTTTTTTTTTCCCCTCTGAGTTTTGCTACAGGTAATAGGCATGCTATTAAAAGTAACAGATGCTTGCTATTCAATGTCTTCTTAAGATAGGGTTGACTAAAAACCTAAACTATGTTAACACAGGCACTAGTGATTTATTTTTTAATTCAAGATTCTTTTTTCTATTTGTACTAGTGTAAAACACTTCAATTACTAATATCTGATAAATTTTGCCTTAGGAAGCTTTAGTTAACAAAATACTACCTTGAACACACGCGTTTGCCCAACTGAGAAATAATTTTTATCTGGTAGTCCAGAAATCTTCTGGGGGCTGCGTCAAGACAAATGAGAATATCCATGTAAGAGTGATCAGTTGATTTACTGTGTCTGCATTAGCCGAAAAATCACTGGTCCTATTCAAGATAATTTGGAATAACTGAGTACCCAGGCTTGATGTTTTCAACGTGAGAGTACTATTTTATGTACTTGGATGCTAATAGTTTTATGTGCATGCTTGTCAAATGTCTTGTGAGTAATACAGGAATGCTGTAACAACTTGTAATTCTGTTTTAAAACAGCACGATCTTGGAAACTGTTTGTTTTCCTGGGTGTTGATTGTGTTTGTTCTAATAGGAAGCATTTGCAAGCAAATTAGCATGAGGAGAGAGGAATTGCTGCTTACTGACTGGCTGATTAGAAATAATGTGTGTGAAGGTGCTTACTCTGTGTCTTAAATGGTCTTTCTATCTGAAAACATCTGCCACTGAAAAATTTCTGGGCTAAGGCAGATTGTAAGAGCATACCATTTTTCCAGTTGAAGGAGTACAGTGGTGTGAGGTCTCAGTGGAGGCTATTCTCACTACGTAGATCTCTGTTGTAATGTTCTTTAGGATCTCAGTATCAGGGTTAAGCAGGGACATATACCAAGACAGATTGGGGGGGAAAAAAAAAAAGTTGAGGGGGTCAGCAGTTTATATCCAACTTCTTCCAATTCTGAGGTCATAAAAAGTAGGACAAATAGTAGCTAGCTCTTAGATTTAGTGTGTTTTGCAAGAGGAGAAAAAAATGAAGCCAAGTTGGTTTTGGTTTTTTTTTTTTTAATAAATAATGGCTAAGAAAGAATTAAAGTGGTTCTGTTACAGGCTTTGGGGAATGTAATTTAGCTGTTTCCTTTCGCCAGCATTAAAGACTCGTGTTGGCATGAAAATGAGTTGTAAACTGGCAGCCAGGAAAATAATAGATGAGAAATTAGACATCAGAGTTCTGAAGCAACATTAAAATAAGTAGAAGAGACAAAATAACCCCTTTCCCATGTGAGATTCTGCAGTATTAGTTTATGAGCCATGGAGTGTTGGGGGGGAAAGGTGAATTGCATAAAAGACTAGGCTTGATGATTCCCCAAATCTGCCTGTGCCTTAGTGAAGGTGTGCCGTGAGTCTTGACAACTTGTATGTTTTCTCTACTACTTGATTTCTCCTAATTTGACCTATTTCACCTCTTTGTCAATTGCCTGAAGTACATAATTGTAATGTAATAATTCTTTCTATAAAGCAATAGGTGTTGGGTACTTCTGGCTCTTTCAATTGCTTTCTTTACCTATACATTTTCATATTTTATTGTCTTTTACATGTGTTTCCTTCCTATAACTAATTTTGTACCTTAAGATTTTGTTTTTCATCACTGAGTGGCTTACTGATCCGTTCTATTTAATCACGTTTGTGTTTATTTTGTTATCGTATCCTTTCAGTTTCACTCTATAAGGCTTGAATATCTCACTGTATGGGGTAGATAATAATATTTGGAGTACCTTTCACATCTGCCTGCAATTCTCTTAACCAGGAGTTCTTAGGAAACTTTATCTACCTTCTCCTTGAAGTTAAATTGTCTTTTAAGATTTGTTCTTTTTCCCTCATTAGCACTTTTAACTAATTTTGCTTTACTTGCTGTGAATTACCTTTTAGTTCTCTTACTGAGGTAGAAACTGGGGTGTTTTTTTTATTTTTTTTTCACATTAAAGCTAATTGTATGTGACCATTAAAAGCAGTAATGTAACTTACTTTTACTTTGCAAGTTTTAACATTGATTTGCAGTGTTCTGTTTTACTAATAGGATGTCTGATATCTAAGAAACCTTAAGTGTAATAGTTCTGTGACATGAGAATGATGCAGTCAAATTCCGTCTATGTAGCTTCATTGCTTATTTCTGGTAGACGTTGTCTTACTTATAGGAACACATGTTTTGTTTGTTAAGGACTTCATCTTTATATGAGATTCATGTTTTCAGCTTTATCAAAAAGTGCAGGTGGCCAGCTCTGATTGAACAACATAATTGAAAGCTGATTAAATTGAGTAGAAATGTAATGAATAAATGACATTGGAACTTGACTATTACATTCTGTGCTTGTAATTGCAGTCTTACCAACAAGCTTCTGTTTGAACAAAAATGTCTATTTGGAATATTCCCAAATTTGAAAGAAGCTGATCTAATCTAGATAGTAACTCTTCAATTGGAAATATGACTTCAGGTTGTTTTTTGGTGTTTTGTTTTTTTGAGTTTTGTTTTGGTTTTAAGGCTTTTCTGCTTTGTGCTAATGCTGCACAGAAAGCTAAAATGATCATTCAAGATGAAAGTAGTTGTTTATGGCAGAGAGTCTGGTATTTGGGATATAAACCTGCCCTTTTTTCTTTGAATAGTCTTTGTAGTCACCCTGATCTGATGTGGAAAATGTTAAGAAAAGGTGAATGAATACATTCTAATATTGAAGAGAGATTATTTCAGGAAGTGGTCAGTTCTATCACTTGCTAAGTTAAAAAGTGCCAATAAGAATTTCTTAAAAATACCACTTTGTTTCAAAGTCGTCTATTTTTTAAAAAGCCCCCAAATAAATACATCTTTATTTCTCTAGAATTTGTTAGAGAAATCTACTGAGAGAGAAACTCGCCAAGAATATGCCCTTGCCATGATTCAGTGTAAGGTTTTAAAGCAGCTAGAGAATTTGGATCAGCAGAAATATGATGACGAAGACATAAGTGAAGATATCAAATTTCTACTTGACAAGCTCGGCGAGAGCGTGCAGGACCTTAGGTATGCTTTGCAATGCGAACTCTAAAAAAGAAGGCAATTATACGGGCATTGGTAAAATCTTTTTCCTTTGTAAGGGTAAATAATCTACAGAATTAGTTGGTAAGGTATAGCATTCAGAGATGCTGGTTGTGTATAATAGTTTTCTGTTGTGAGTAAAGACTGAATAGAACATAAATCTTCACTTAGATGTATGATCTAGTGCTTACCTACTTCTTGCTCTTATTGAAGTGCATATTGTAGTTTGTGTCAAAGGTTTAACTGGATGGAAGGCAAAGACTGGGATCCTTCACTGAGGAAGTTTAAAGCCTAAAAGACTGGCAGAATAGCTAATTAAATTCCAAAACATCACATTTTTGTGGCTTGGGTTTTTTCCTTTTTGTTTATTTTCTTTTTCTTTAGGAATAGTGTTGTGGGGTGGATAGAGAGGCATGTTTGAAAACAAATTTTTTTATCCTACCTTTCATGCATTTTCTTATTTATAAAATGGTGAGACAGGGAACAGTTCTCATGCTCTGCAGATCACCACCTTCTAAATGTGTCATAGCAATTTATGTTCCAGCTTTGTTAGGGACAGGCTTGGGCATGTGATTCAGACTGTTTGTAGAAGCTTAGCCAGTATATAATTTACATCTTGTGTCGCAGCTCCTTTGATGAATACAGTTCTGAGCTCAAGTCAGGAAGACTGGAGTGGAGTCCTGTGCACAAGTCTGAGAAGTTTTGGCGGGAGAATGCTGTGAGACTAAATGAGAAGAATTACGAACTACTCAAGTAAGCTTTCAAGTCTTGAATCACATAATTCTGTAATATTTTTTGTGTTTAACTGAACCTGTATCTAATACAGGTTTTACATTTTGAGATGAAGTAATGTCTAGAATGAAAGCCAGTCAGAACATCGTACATATTTTAGAATGTATGGTCCTTACTCACATGGTTTGCTTTCTTCAAAAGCAGAGTTGTTTATTTGCTTTTACTGGTCGAAGTGTATCAATGATGGAGGGAATATCTCTGGATTAACTTGCGTGCAGATTTGTGCCATTGACTCTTTTCATGCTCTTATTTGAAAGACAGCTATGCTAAATGATGTAACTAAAAATGTTTTTAGTATACCTTAGTGTTAGTTTTGGGTTGTGTGGTGATGTTGGTCCGAGGAATGAACTCCTGCCTTGAATATTTGGGGGCTGAAAGTTGCGGTACTGTTCTATGGAAAATCTGACTTGCTGAATTACATTCCAGTCTGTCTATTTTGTCTTGAAACTGTGTTTGGAGTACATAGGTCATTAGACGAAGCGAAGCAGAAGCTCATCTTTTCTTTTGGAGTCAAGGACTGATTTGAGGACTTAGGAAATTATATCCTGAAAAGATGTCTAGGTCTTAAGTAGTTTGTAAAAGCTCTTAGTTGTTTAACTGCACTGTCATTAACTGGTGTACTTTCAGTTCAGGTTTTGCTAGTAAGTGCCAGTCCTAACAGAAATCAGGGGGTCGAGTGGAGCATGTGAGACATTCAAAGGCCTGGCAAGAACAAGCTGATCCTGAGCTTTATGTGCATTTCAATCTGCCCTGACACCTCACTGGAACAAGTCTGATAAATTCCTCCCTGCAAGCATATTGCTAAATATGTCAAATTACGGACTTGAAAATTTTAGATGGTGACAACTGCAGCATGATATTTACGTTGAGGCTGAATATTTCCTGTAGTGATGGCAATGTTCTGCTGTATTTATCTGTCCTAGTTCTAGGACTGTTAGGTAAATTTTTTGGGCTTGTGCTGCTATAAAGTGATCTTCAATAGTTTGTTTAACACTGCCCAAAAAACCCACCAAACCCACCACCACAACAACAAAACCCACCCTCCTCCACAATGTGATGGGGAGTTGCTTGCACCTCAGAACTTCTCTTTTGCACTGTAAGGTGTTTGGCAGACAATAGTTACTTGCTTTAGGCCACATAATTCTATTTTCCCTTATCAGTGTGCTTATTCGTTTTCTAAATCTAAAATATTGACGCTACTGTTAAACTAATTTTTTTCATACCTTTCACCATTATTGCCTACTTTGATGCTAGACTTGTATTTTGTTCAGCAATGTTGTATGGATCTTTAGTGTCTTCTGATTAGTGCTATGGTTCAAGTTTCTGTTTCTACTTTTTGTCCAAATTAGGAGTTTTTTTAATTTAAAAAGTTCTTCATCTGTCACTTTCTGGCCTCTAGGGAGGCAGTGGCTGTGGTAATTTAATTTTACCAGAATGTTCTTTTACCTACTTATTTCAACTTGATACTAACTCTCTGTGATTAGAACACGTTTCTCATCTCACTAAGCATAGAGTAATCTAATTTTCCAGTGATCTGCGTGTTTAACCTTTTCAATTTATTAGTACCTAACCTTCATAATCTGTACCATTTTTCCCCCCTCCTCATTACTGGCTAGAGGACAGTGTAACTGGTAGCTGTTTTCTGCTAAAGGTGATTTAATTAATTTACAAATGCAGACAATATTAAGAGTTGAGAAGCTGTTTTCTGCTTCTTACAGTTCTGTATTTCTGTGCATGCTAAGAAAATAACTAATACATGGCACTGGAGTCGTAGACAAATGTATAACTTTCATCATTGTAGTCTTTGAGTTAGGACAGAACTGCTTTTTAGTTCAACTTATCTTGAACTCAGAACTGCTGGTCTTGAAGCCAATGTATAAAAAGAGGAGAGATTTTGTAAAGCTTGGTTATAGGTATTTGTGGATGTGGCTCACTAAACTGACTCTAGTGAATGCTTTTAATAATGCTGTTAATAAGAGCAGGATCTCAGTTGCTTTAAGTGCAATTGCATGTTGAGAAAAAGTTCTGTTCTAGCTTTGCTGTTTGGGTGACTTGTAAAGCACTTTTTATGGTCATGGGCTTTGTTATTTTAAGTTATCACTGATTTAAAAATAAAACAACAACAAAGAAACCCCAAAACCTGGGACTTGATTGTTTCAAATCACTTCCTAGAATCCTGACAAAACTTCTGGAGGTTTCTGATGATCCACAAGTGCTGGCTGTAGCTGCTCACGATGTGGGAGAATATGTACGACACTATCCCCGGGGAAAACGGTAAGAAAAATTATTGGAGAGACTAACTGGAGTATGTACTTTGCCTGTGGCTTGTTTGCTTATTTATATTAAAATATTCTCCAAAGGGATTCCAGGTTATGTTTGAGTTTAATTCACTGGGAAGGTGAGAAAGCACAAAACTAGATCAGACTAGAAAATTCAAACTGAATCTTTGACTTAATATATTTCAGTGTCTCTTAACAATGAGGGGGACCAATGTTTAAAGAAGTATTGAATATGTTGTTTAGACTAAGCAGAAGACAGGCACCAGTAGAAGTTGGAAGAGCTACTAAGAATTTAATCAACATATAATTTTTGCCCTCTATTATGACTATTAGACTGTAATTATTGGACTTACAGTAGGGATGGACTATTCCAACAATGATTTAGAGTGTTTTGTGACTTATGACTACTGAGAAGATTTTTTTACGAACAATTGCTAATGTAATTTAGCAATTTAGTAATGTTAGCACAGGTTCACTCTTCCATTTAGCATGTTTTCTTTTAACTACACAAATATGCATTTAGGTGGAAATCTTTATTGTAAACCTGAATTCCTATTGAAATACTGCTTTGTTTAGTATTAAAAACCTGTGAGCTAAGATGTTTGCTGAATAATGGCCCCTCTCAGGTAGAGCCCACTGAAGCAGAAGGGAGCCTTTGGTTTTTGAAGGAATCTGTCTCATCAGTCACACAGAAGGACACGTGACTTAATTCTTGTAGCAAAGAAGTGGTCTGTTTTTGGTTTGTGCCTAGGGTTTAAAGGGTGTCTTGTAAGCTGGCAACTCAGGCCCATATAGCCACTTGCTCACTTCCCACAACAGGATGGGGGAGAGAGGCAGAGTAAAAGTGAGAAAACTTGTGGGTTGAGATAAAGACAATTTAATAGGTAAAGGAAAACAAAGATTTAATTCACTGCTTTACATGGGCCGGCATGTGCTCAGTCATCCTGAGGAAGGCTAGGATATATCAAGCATAATGGGTACTTGGCAAGATAAACACCATCACTTTGAATACTCCCTCCCTTCCTTCTTCCCCCAGCTTTATGTGCTGAGCGTGATGCCATACGGTATGGAGTATCCCATTGGTCAGTTGGGGTCAGCTGTCCCAGCTTTGTCCCTTCCCAACAACTTGTGCACCCCCTGTTGCCTTGCTGGTGGGCTGGGGGAAGGAACAGAAAAGGCCTTGATGCAGTGCAAGAGCTGCTCAGCAATAATGAAACACTGGTTTTAGTACAAAGAAGAAAATTAACTACCTCAGCTAAAACCAGCACAGTAGAGAAGATGAGAAAGGCCTTCTATCCTTGCTGGGAATTCCATGAACACTTCTTGTGCAGACTGCTGTCTTGACAGTAGTACAATCATGGACAACAGACTAAAACTTCATACCATATGTATGCTAAAAAGATTTGTTCACGTTAGAAAGACTCACAGCTTTTGTATTCTTGTAAGCAACTTCAATGGAAGATATTTTTAGATTTCTGGAAGAAATTAAATGTTTTCTAGGTCTCTAAGAAAGGTCAGGGGTGTTCATTGTGAACCACTTGTACTGAGCAGTGCTGTGTATTTGCTAATTAGGTCCTGTGCCTTCCAATAGACATTGATGACCACTGGTATTTGGAGGAGAGGCAAGATATTCTCTAACAAGGTGGAAACTCATAGTACTGCCTGCAAGTGGCAAAGCTGAAGGATTGACTAATACTGGCTGCTCTTGCTTTGAGCAACTCTTTGAAACCATTTTGTTGTGCATTTGCCATAATCTTTACAACAGCTTGCATGCATCTACCTGAATGTGCCATAATGTTTGGGCTAGTATGGCCATGCAGTTGCTGGACCGAAGCTATGAAGTCAGAAGAGTGGACAAACAGGACCTGTATCTCTGTCTGTAGCTGAAAAAATGTACTGCTGTTGGGACCACAGCTCTGCTCAGCTCCCAGGCTGTTAAACTTCTTTGAAGGTCAATGCACTTCTGAATGAGTGGTTATTAGCAAATAAGAAATCCTAGATATTATTCTAATCCACATTCACACTCAAATTCTAATACTTTAGCTGCTTTCTACTTACAGACTTGGCTCATTTAGCTTTCTGTTCCAGTGAACAAACTAAAATGCTTCAATCCCTTTCTTTTAAAGAATTTTGTTTGTAATCTGGCATATTCTTACCAAGTATGACTTCAGCAATTTTGGAAGTAACTAAAAGCTTAAAATACCGAAGGATTATTTGTCAGTTCCAGCATAATAGTCCATTTCTTGGCATGATGTTTTTTGATATATAGTCATTTACTGTTCCCACATTTGGATGGTATTTCACACTGCCATTGCATGACTCACTTTGAGAGTGGATACTGTTCCTTGGTTTAGAAGAGTAGATGAATTCAGATGTCTTATACTTTTGTTTCTTTTAAATGTTTATCGTCAATTCTTAACTGGCTCATCCTTTAGCCTTTGAAGGTGGCATTGAATTGGAACCTAAAACTTCTTGACTTTACCTGCTGCACACAGCAGAGACCTTGAGTTACAGTTCTGGCTAACCTTTTCGTTTGTCTGACAAAAGAAAATATTTGTTAAACTAGACACTGTTTTTGCTTGGTTGTTCTCCAGTGCTGTCAGCTTAAATAAGCTTAAGTTGCCTTTAAAATTACACATTATGGACCAAGTTGTCAAGACAATAGCACTGTGGGCTTCTAATGAGGCTCACCAAGATGCATTTTCTGACAGTGTAACAGCAGAAATAAAGTATGGCACTGGTGTTTCCTGTCACTGAAAATAAATGCAGGCCTCCAGCACTGCTTCTGTGAGACCCAAGGGTTATTGCTATGTGCTGTCAGCACTTTCAATCTCGTGAATGCCACGAACATGGGCTGTGTGTTTTACATGTACGAGAGATGAGCAACTAGAACCATTCCCTTCCTTAGCTCACAATTCAGAAACAACTTGCATTCCTTTTTTCACTTTGATCTGCTTTTAGATATGTAGTATGGATTTTATATTTGTTTTCTGCTATAGCAGTCTAACTTGTTCTCATTTGTCTTTACTTTCCATTTCCTCTTTTTCTGTTTAAATGGGTCATGTTAAAATCTGGATCTTCATCATCCAGATGCTATTTTGAAATGCCACTGTTTTGGCTTAGTGCCCAGGTATTACAGGGAACAGTCCCTGCAGAAGATGGTGCACCTACGGTAACTGTTCCTCCGGGCTCTGTTTACTGCTGTAAAGTAAGCAGAAGTTGAGGGGAAACAGAATTAAATTTAGTGTTTTGGGAATGTTTGGAAGTTGAAGGAACAGGATTCGCTGTGAACCCTCCTCACAGTTTAGACCTTTGGGTCAAAAACTGATGGCTGGAAAGAGATTTGTACCAGTAAGCGGCATTATGCAAGAATGATAATGCTGTTCTTTGACTCTTCATAATGTCAGCCATAATTTCAGTGATGTATTGTCATCTGAAAGAGCCTATTAGCATTTGTGATTATGGGCTTTTAACTTTTCATTTTGGTTCTTGCATTCTCCTAGCATAAGGAAGCTTTTGAGTTTAATGCCTTTTTTAAATCCTTTCAATTCCTGAAAATCCAGTGGTTAAAGTCAGTCCTATAATAAAGAAAAATTCTTGGTTTTGTTTCATAGTCTTGTCTTTGTGTGAGGTGGTTTTATATTTAACTCAGTAAAAATGTGAGGCAGCCTAAGGCAGGCATAAAGGTTTTTTGAATGTTACATTACTAATAACTCCTTGAATTCTTGGCAAGGATTCTCCAACTTAAAACAATTACACTTTTCTGAATGCATTCCTGCTTTATGAAACATACTTAAATGTTTTAATATTGTTGGGAAATAATATTCCCTATGAACTCAAGGATGGATTTGACAGAGTTATAAAATGAAATTGGATATTCTCTTTTTCATCTCCATGCTATGTCTTCATAGCCATTCTTCATAGCCATTCTGCAGTTTACAAAAATACATTGTGTTGTGCAGCAGCAATACATTAATTTGGCCATGAAAGAGCAGTGCTAAACTCAGGTACCTCATGCAAGCTTAAAATGCAGGACAGCATCAGGTTAAGACTAATGCAAGTGATAGCCTCTTCACAGGAGGCTAAAATCACTTAAATACTAAATGATCTGTGAGAGAACTCATCTAGAAAACCATATGAAAGTCAGTGAGTAATCAGCTTAAATATCCCTTGTAAATACTCTTTGAACTTTATTACTTTTATTATGACAGAACAAAGTGTTGCACGTAGAGTCATCTGGATGGTGATACTTCTTTAGGTTTGAAGTGTGTTGCCTTCTACTTTTTTTTTAATCAAGAAATAATATGTTCATGAATGTGACACAAGCTTTCATGGATATTTCACGGGGGCTTTGGTATAGCTGTGAAAAAGCTATGGCTGACTATGGTGGTGAAGTTCGTAGTGAAAGATGAAGCTGAATCATAATTTTTCTGGAAATGGTACCTTAGCAGCCGGTTCTGCCTCTTGTGCAGGAGTAGCTGTGGCTCGAGTACACTTTGAATATCAAAAAGTACTATATGTACAAGGTGGATGATTTAATAGGTGTTGTGTGATTACAAGGATTTTTCTGTGCTGGACTAGATTGGGGTTTTATTCTTACAAAAGATGGAGTGACCTGGTTATCATCCATTTGTGGAGGAGAGGGCAGCACTACCTCCTACCTAATAATTGATAATGCTGTATCCTGCCAACCCTTTCAAGCTGATATTGAGCTGGATAAAGTAAATAACCCTCTCTGAAAAGGGTTCTTTCCTTGATTGTTTATTTCAAAGTTTGTGGAAGTAGGTAGTGGGAAGCAAACAGGAGTCCAGTGCAAACACTTTCTGTTGTGAATTCTTAAAAATAAATTTAAAAAACCAGTAGGTAGTAGGAGATAATCTGCATTTATAACGTGTCAAATAAGATGTGTATGTTAGGAAAGAGATATTTTTAATAAAATAAATATTATATGTAACTTAACCTCTTAATGCCTTGAGTGTGAAGTGGTTGGATAGGATAGCTACCCACAATTCAAAGTAATGTCAAAAAAACTTCTCCCCTCTTCTCTTTCAGAGTGATTGAACAACTTGGTGGTAAGCAGCTGGTAATGAACCACATGCATCACGAAGACCAACAAGTTCGTTATAATGCACTACTGGCTGTGCAGAAGCTGATGGTTCACAATTGGTAAGTGAAGATTATTTAACATGTGACTAACAGTGAGGAGTTTTGGGTGTGGAGAGACAACAGATTTCTTTAAGGGGGAATAGCATTTTTATGTGGGAAGACAGCAATTCTTAAACAATAGAGCAATATGATCTTGACTGTAAGAACTTAGCTTTTCTGTGTATTTTGGAAGCAGTTGAATTGAGTAGCTTCACCTTACACAATTGAATGTCAAATGAGTAATTCACTTGAACAATGTATTTTAACTAATGTTGGATATTAGGAAAAGTTTCTTCATCCAAAGGGTGGTTGGGCACTGGACCAGGCTCCCCTGGGAAGTGGTCACAGCATCAAGCCTGACAGAATTCAAGAGCTTCTTGGCAATGCTCTCAGGCACATGGTATAATTCTTAGACTGGTCCAGGAGCTGGACTCTGATCCCTGTGGTTTTCTTCCAACTCGATATTCTATACTGATTTTTTTTGAACTGCTGAATATTCAATACAACCTGTAATTTAGGCTTGCACTTGTTTATGTACTTAATTGGCAGTTGCTTTACCAAGTGCATACCTGATCATTCCTTTGCGGGTTGTTCTTTGCTCTAGTCCTTTCTCCCATTCTACACTGTTGTTTTTCTGTTGCTATTTTAAGGGTTGCAAATAGAACTGTCTTGAGCTCCTGGAGTAGCAGACATTTATAGGCTGGTTGGTTAGATGAAGTTGCAAATCTCATGTTGGTACCTCTTTTGTCAATCACCGAGAATAGTGTTTGAAGTGAGGTCTTTCTTTCATTGTCTGTTAACTCATTCTCTAATAAACCCAAAGTCTTGGCATGTTCTGCCACAGAACTTGCTGGTGGGTGATGCTGCCTTTCCAACAGAGCACAGGATCTTTATAGGGAAGCACTGAAGGGGTGAAGTTATGAAAAACTTCATGTAACAACTTTGTATAACTTACCAAACTAATTAGGTATGCTAAAAATAAAGCATGGAGTGTTAAAAATACTCATTAGGAGTTCTTAATCTGATTATTAATTATGATTACACCAGAGCTCACATTTTTAATTTGGCATTGCATGAAAGGAAGATGAAATGCAACATTTGGGTACATTGGAACATAGATGTTGGGATACAAACAACTAATTTAATTTTGAACTTTTAACAACTTTTTATTTCTGAAAAGCTTAGTGCTTGGAAGTATCTGTAACTTCTTTCAATTTTCTCACTTCTGAGACAATGTCATCTTTTTAAAAGGCTGAGCAGTGATGATTCTAGTGTGTGCAAGTGGTAGGGGAACAAGGTCTTTTGAGTGCCTTCTGACAGTTTAAGTTGCCTACTTGCTCTGACAGGCTGGCAAGGCTGACAAAAAACTCCTGTCATCTCTCCCTGTGGTGTATCTTAGGTAAAACTATGCTAGTTTTCTCCTTCTGCTGAAGAATATGGTTTTAATTCTCACGTGTATTATATTCATTTTATCCTACTCTCTCTCTCACATACTGTGGGACTACACAGTATTCAGGTAATAACAGGGAAACAGCTATATTCAGCTATAACAGGGAAACTCATTTAAATATCTTACTGTGAAAAATCCAGAGTTAATATTCTCCACGTGTAGGAAGTACTTTGGTAAATAATATGGAATTTCTGAGTGTGTGGAGATGGACACTAAACACATGGTCATGTGCAACCTAATTTTTGGTCATTATTGTGTATTACACTCCACCCTGCTTCTCAGTTTGATATATTTCTCACTATGCTATTCTTATATATTTGAAACTGAGTATTATAAACCAGTTGTAACTAAATAGAAATTATGGCATGGGAGGTTAAGTTACTGAATTTACTTTCTGCACTAGGGGCACACTAGAACACACTAGGTGTGTTCTGATGTCTTGAAAATCTGGTAATAAAAACTCTGGTCTTTCTCCAGCACAAACTTCACTGGTAGTAAAAGTTTTCCTGAATGCCTAACCCGACTCTTTCGTACTTTCAACTGGAGAATACAGCTTGTAAAAGCATCATATCTGGTCTTCTAGATGTGTCTTGGTTTTTTAATGGCATGGGAATTTCTGTGCCTGCTTTTCAGTTTTTGAACCTTTAGACTTGAGACTGAGAGGGAGATGGCAAATACATCTAGTTTCAGATCTTTCAGATCTTCAGTAAAAGGATCTGTGTAAGTTAGTGCCATTTTCAGATCCATATGATCATCTCTGTAGGGAGTATTTTCCTGTTCAATTCTTATTGGAACAGGCTTCTGAGACACATTCTCCTTGGCTCATATTTGCCAGAGCAGTGCTCCCGCTGCCATGGACATGATAGTTTCAGCTAAGGAAATGGCACACTGTTCGTATGTGGGAAGCTGGATCTGTCTTTGTACAGATCTGGCTTTTGATGAGTGTCAGGAGCTCTTCTGTTTCATTGCTGTCCCTTCTCCCCGGGGAAGCTAAGTCCCCTGAATGCAGCACAGTGCTGTTTAAGTGCCTACTTGTTTAACTTTGCTTCATCATGAGGTGGATTATTCAGCAGCATCAAGGTTTTGCTTACCTTGCTCTTCAGAGCTGGAGAAACAATAAACATTTTTCCTCTTGCTTCCAGATATTCTGGAACTCCAGTTACTTCACTCAAAGCAGTTGTCTTGTTTCCTTGAGTTTAACTGGCATGGAACAGCTCTGTGTTACTGTCTGTGACACGTGTGACAGAGGTAGTCGGGCATTTCCTAGGCTGACTGAGATAAGGATGTGAAAATACGGGTTTGCTCTGCTAGGATGAGGCTTGGTGCAAGTGCTGTGCCTGAAGAAGCAGAGTAAGGAAGACATCTGGTACCTGAATTGAGGGAGTGTCATGGGGCAGCTGAAGTAGCATTTTGCTTAAGATGCAGCTGTATCATTAGACTGCTAATAACTCAACTTAGAGACAGTTAACTCCTGAGTAATTTGAGTAGTTCATTACAGGCTGCTCAACTGTCTTTCCCTTGGGGGTTTTTAAGTCAGGGATAAATGGGGAGAAATCAGACTGTCAGGCATTCTGTTAAATGGTGAAGCTGTGTTGGCAAAAGCAGTAACTACTGTCAGCTTTTCAGATGAGATAAGTTCAGGTGAAATATTCCAGTTACATTTGCACGTTAAATCATCATGCAGCAGGGAGCAAAATTATCTTTTTGGCATCACTTAATGCCTATACATGGTAACTAATCCTGAGTTCCACTCTGATTTGAACTGTATTAGTCATGGCACCCCATGCTGATGGTAAAAACTTGTTATTGGCAAGTGGGAGAGTTTGGCCTGGCAACAACAGTGCAAAGTTTCTTGTGTGTCCTGTTCAGTCTTTGCTTTAACTATATAAGAGAAACATCATCTCCTTATTCACTGTCTGCTGGTGTTCAGGGGCAATACCCAACTTGTTTTTAGTATTAGGAACTTGTTTTGGGAACCTAATCCTTCTTGGATTGTTCTTAATGATGCAAAGTTTAAGGGAATCAAATCATTAAGTTCTAATAGCACTTGCATGTATCACTTTAAAGAAACACAGTATGTTAGTTACTACAGATGAAGCAGGTGCCTTTCATGTGCTTCATGGCACAGCATTTTACTGAATATCAGGGATGGGTTGTTGTGACTCAAAGCACCTTCAAATTCTTGTTATGAATAACAGAGAGAAGCAGGTTTTCAGAGCAATGCAGAGCAGCTTCAGTACTTGAAGTTAAGCAAGTCTTTCAGACTTTGGTCTTTCAGATTTGTGAACCCTAGAGTCTCTTGGTTCATTTTACGGGGGTTAATTCCAACATTCTATTATTTCATTAAAATAGGATCTAGGTGAAATCTAGATATCTTGCATTTAATGTGTATTTTATTTGTGACCTTACTGGTCACCTAAAACATAGTGCATTACTTTCCACAACTTGCTTGTCTTCTAGGCAGGTTAGGCCCAGAAAAGTTTGATCATGTCTCGTGTAGTTAGAGCAGCATATAACTTTTTTCTTGCTCTGTTAGCAACAGTGCTGCTGGGAGTTGGGGACCAGAGGTCATAAATAGAAGAGAATGGTTGCAATATCGAGTGTAGCTGACATGCAGAGATAGATCACATGTGATCTTTGTTCATACAAATGTAAAGTAAAATGCAGTGGCTTAACCTCCTGTAGCTCAAATGTTCTTCAGTATTCCTACAAGTGCTGCTGAAACCGTAGTGGTTTGCAAACTTGCTTGTTTTTCCTCTGGCTGGTTCAGGGTAATGGGAGAGCTGGCACATTGTTTGGCAGTTGCTCCCATTGAGTAAACTAGTGGATTGTGCTGCCCCATCTTTCTGCTTACGCTGTAGTAGTGAACTGCTGTCAGGGAGGGATCCATCTCTTACCTCTGGGCTCAGGTGTGATACCTCATCTTCCAAGTTCCTGAGCTGTAAACTTCCCTTCAACAGGCAGACTTCTAGAATAAAGTGCTCTCCAATGCATTGATACCTACATGGAGAATATGAGTATGTTGGTGGATGCTAAACAGTGGGAGTTAGGATGTATCACTTGAGCATGATCAAGTATAGTTTGGGAAGTCGAGGTGTGGGTTTTATTGTGCATATCCTCTCTGGTATTCACACTGTGATCATGTTTTCTGTCATAAGATCTCTACACTTTGCAAAAACACAGTTTAGTAGTTCCAGAGCTTGTGATAATGTGGAGCAAATATTTTGCAAATATCAAGCGTCCTCAGTTTGCATTTTTTTTTTTTCAAAGAAATTGTTTATTTTCTTGTGTTACACTGAACATGTGCCATGAAAGAAGTAACTTTTTGATAGTTTACTTCTGATTAGTATTACTTTAAAGATTTGATTACCTGATAAGAAAAATCAGTTTATGTAGATCAAAGAGATATATGGTAAAAATTACCATGGTTCCACTGAAATAAGATAATTTATAAAAACTTCAATTTGATGTGATGGAGTCCCAAACTGTTTGGTCAAAGTAGCTTTGATTCTGTTGCATATAAGTTTGTTTCTTCTTTGTTTTTGGTGTTGGTTTGTGATGAATGCTTACCTTCAGCACTGCTTATGGTCTGCACTGGTATAATAGACAAATATTTTACAATCTTTAACACTTTTTAAAAATTGAAATATTTCATATTGCATTAACCCACTGAGTCAAAGAAGAAAATTGTGTTCAGCAAACAAGTAAGAGAAGAGGGCTACAGTTTTCCTGTGGTAGCACTCCAGCTTTGTCAGTCTTCCCAGCCCAGCTCTCTAGGAAGAAGTCTTTGTTTTTTAGTTTACTGCTTTCGTAGCTGTACCATTTCTGTTTACTTCTGTGAAGCACATGATAATGAGAAGCATAAAGTGATACATAAAAATATATAGTGATATAACTTTGGATCCGGCAGGATGATATGTTAATATTACATTTCAGGAACCAAATATTAACTTCGCTCCAGGTTTGATTTGAGCCCTGGCTTCTTTATTTTCTTTTCGAGCTTCTGTGACCATGGCTCTGCAAATGCAAGGCAAATACACCTGGTGGTGGCCCCTCTCCAGCTCCACCTGCCTTTCTCCCAGCCACCACTGGCACTAGTGTGACACTGCAGGTGTCGCACCTTGAATCAGGTTCAAGGGGGCTTCTTAATAGAGAGCAATTCACTTGAGAGTTAAATGAACAGAATGTCTCACCAGAATGCCTTAAATGCCCTGTGAGAAAGGCAGGCATACACAGCTGGAATGGGTTAAAGGGTGGCTGTTCCAGCTTTGTCTCCCACTAGATTAGGTAGAGATTTGACAGATGGTTGCAACCTTGTCCTGGTGTTGCCACTTTGCTCAGAGGTTCCAGGGAGTGCTGGTCAGCGGAGTTGTTTCTGCAGCACTGTTACACTTACAAGAGCAATACTTTCAAGGGACAGTTTAACCTGCTTAGAATTGGGAATATATCAGTTGTGTGATTCAAATACCTATTTGTAAAGCCACAATAAATTACTAAGACTGGTCTGTATCTCTCTACATGTCTAATAACCTCTCTCTGCATTATTAAACCCCCTAACAGAAATGCAACATAAAGATGGCAAAACTGTTCAATCTGTTCAAACTCTTCCATCTGCTGCCTGTCCTGTGAACTTGTTTAACTGTCATATATTTATGATTTTTCTGTAAATGGTGTATGTTGGCAATATTTTTTGAATGTGTTGTGTCAAGTGGCAGACTTTCTGCTATAGCTTTATTACACTTCTGTACCATTTCATAAGGGAAAGGATTTCTTTAGAACTAGCTTTTCAATTCCACTCTCAAAAGCATGGGAGTCTAGGTTTGTGTTTAGATAGAGAAAAATAAAATCACTACTTTTATTTTTTCCTTTGTCAAAGGAAGGCATCCTGTCTGTTGGGAACCTAGTCTGTTAAAACAAGCTAGAAATTACAGATGTCCAAGACTGTCAAATATTTTTTGTTTAACTTGGTTCTTTAATAAACAGGAAGCAAAATTTAAAATAAATGTTACAAAAAAGAATATAAAAATTTAGCCTTTGTTTCTTCTGTGCTTCAACTACTTTTCTTCCCTTCCCTATGACTGTTGGTGTTCTTTGATGGACAGGTAGATCTGACTGCACTGGAATTTGGAGTATAACACTAGATGCAGTACTCCTTAAACTTCAAGGCTGGTTCCTTTTAGCACACAGCCTCTAGAAATCTCTTGTATGTATCTTAAAACTTTCCCTTCTATCACTGATTGCTGTTGACAGCGGTCCTTTAGTATATAGTATATATCAGTATAACATTTTCAGGTAGTGTCTTGTGCCAGTTTGCAATTATCTCCTTATTCCATATTCACTGAGTTTGGTAGCTTACATGTTGGATCAGTTCCATGTGCGTTTTCTTAAGTCACCTTTAAGCAGTTGTTGCAATTACTGCAACATTTAAATATATCTCAGCTTGAAGGTGTCAGTGTCTCTCATGTGAGACAAAAAACAATTAAATTAAACAAAATGAAGCAACAAATTGGAATAAGAATTTGAGATACCACAAATTCATTTATTTACCTCTAAGCTTCCTTTTCTTCTTGGAAGAAGCGCTTTGGAAACAACATAAAACGTGTGTTTAAAGAGAGGCCTGAAGGAGGGGAAATTGCTAGTGTGGAAGGAATCTCACTCAGTTATTCTAGTAAGAATGGGAAGGTTAATTTGCAAATGGAAATTACTTATGGCTCACCACCAGACTTCTGAATGACCAGGGAAGTGAAAAAATGTGTTTTTTCAAGTTTCATTGATCTGAGCTTTAATTGAGAAATGTAAGCTTCCCAAAAGTGATGTACTCCAGTTGCATGTTTGAAACTTCTCTGCAGTGCAGAGGTAATATTTTGTATTCCTGTAAGTTTATACTGAATCATTTGTTTCATGTTTGAATATTACCTGTAAATGCAAACTTGTTTGGACCAGCTTCATCTGCTTGATAATATGTTTTATGTTTAAGGAAGTCAGAAGGTGGTAAAACCTGACATTTTTATAAAGACCTTTCTGTTGCAGTATGAGGAAAATGGTTTAAAATAGGTCAAAGTGGTCCAATTCATAAAGAAACCCTAAGTATAATACCTCATTTCCATTGTAGCATGCATCACAAATCTCCTAGATGCTACTTGGAATAGTTTTTGAAATGATTTTTTGTCTTGGAGACAAGATCTATCCTTTCAGAGTACATGCTCCTACCGTGCAAAGTGTTGAATGCTTGCATTCTTAAAGGTAACTTTAATTTTGTGAGGTAAACAGTAATTTTAAAATCCCAGTTTTTATCTCAAGATTTAACTAAGGAACAGTGCAAGATAAATAAAAAAGTATTAGACCCTTGATTTGTAATAGCCTGGGGTTGGAAACTCCCAGGAGCAGGTCAAGAGGAGGGTCACAGAGATGATTTAGAGGGATGGAATACCTCTCCTATGAGGAAAAGCTCAGAGTTGGGGTTCTTCAGCCTGGATGAGAGAAGGCTCTGGGAAGACATTAGAGCCCCCTTTCAATACTGAAAGGAGGCTACAGGAAAGCTGAAGGGACTTTTCAAAAGGCCATTTAGTGATAGGCCAAGGGGTCATGGCTTTAAAGTAGAAGAGGGTTGATTTAGATTAGGTATCAGGAAGAAATTCTTTACTGTGAGGCTGGTGAGACACTGGAACAGGCTGTGCAGAGAAGTTATGGATGCCCCATCCCTGGCAGTGTTCAAGGCCAGGGTGGATGAGTCTTTGAGCAACCTGGTCTAGTGGAAGGTGTTCTTCCCTGCCTGTGGCTGTTGATCTTGAGGGTCCCTTCCAACCCAAACCATTCTGTGATTCTATTTTCATCTAACAGAGACTATGCAAGAACTTGTCCTGGGTTAACCAGTGACACTCAGATGGAAGTGATAACCAAATAGAAAATTAACGGGCTCTTGTAACAGCTGCTGATGGAAGGTTTTGCATTTCAGTGGCCCTTGGTGGTGGCTAAAGAGGTGGTGGGGTAGGAATACTGGGGTTTTCACCTGGGCTTGCAGCGTGACAATGTAGAGGAGTAACTGCAGGTATTCATTCTGTGTGGGAAAACAGGATGAGAGCTTTTCCTTGCCTGTGGATTTAACCTCACACCTACAAAAGGTTTTGTAGGGCAAATACTGTTCTACTTACTGTATGTTGTTAGAAGTTGAATATGTCTGTGGGGGCACTAAGTACATACAAAATGTGCTACTGCTCTGCCTCGTTGATAATTTTTCCTCAGTATACTGGGCTGTGGTGAGAGCCTTCTGAAACAGTGTAAGTTATGCAATAGTTGTAGTGTTATGGATTGTTAGCTTGATTGATTTTTCTACTTCAAAGTAATGGTGTAGAAATTTCACATTCAGTATGGCTCATCTGTGCTTTAAGAATAAGTAACGTTGTGGGCTTGCAATGTGGGGAGCAGAGCCATGTATGAAGCAAGTGTCGAGGCTTTCAAGGCTTGCTGTCAGAGAAGAAACACTTGAGTCAGTACATGCATATAGGCATGAAACAAATGAAAAGAAAAAACTTTGAAGGAGCAGGATGTGTTTTTTTTGAGTTTGGAATTCCGTAGTTGCTGGCTGTGTTTTTGGATGACTTTCAAATTTTGTTTGTTTTGGTGGTACGTTTTCAAGTCCTGTAAAAGCACAAGAGAGAGCAGCTCATTTCATTCTTTGCCCTCAGGAGTCTCTACTTTGAGGGTGATAACCTGCCTGTTATGATCAAGAGTCATATCTATTGAGTGCAGCCTAAGCATTCTGCAGCAACACCTGATGAAGCTGTGAAGGAAGGTGCTAAATCATAGCATATGGTTCAGCATACAAACTATGTGTTATTTTCTTTGCCAGTGATGTTTGAAGGTAACGTTGTATCTTACAGGAATTCTGGTTTTCTGGATGCTTAATGCTAAAACTGAGAAAAGTGCTGTCGGGTGGTGCAGTTGAGGTGCTAAACGTCATTGTGTGATAGGAGTTGTAATGCAGAGGGAATAGCTGTCCCACAGGACACTAAGCTGAAAACTGGTTTTTGAAATGTGCAAAAAGAATAAATCTTTTTATTTTTTTTTTATTTTAATAAAGCAAAAGCACATACTTGAGTTAGGGATTTTTTTTTTTTTAAGACTTCTGAACAACATTCCTCTGAGCTGCTTCTATTGTTTAACCTGTGTAGGTTGAAATATCTGTGTAGTGAGAAAAAAACCCGTGGTACTAAGTGTATGATCAGCAATGGAAAAAGAACGCCTACATTTCACGAGTCCTGAAACCTCTCTTTCCGCTGATACAGTGGTACAAATATTGTGTTTTCTGTAACAGGCAGCAACCCAGGTATTATTATTAAAGACCTCTTTCAGCTTTTTTTATGGTTCTTTGAAGTGTTGATCTGCTTTCACGGGAGACATTGAAGGATTGAAACATCCAGAATTGTGCAGTTATTTTTCCATGTATTTTAGATATTGTTACTCAAGGCACATACTGATAATTTGGGGAGTGTTTTTTCCTGTGTTGAGAGGAGAGATAGAAAATAAGTGACTTATTGCACTTCAAAATGCAGGTGAAGAAAACACTTTTAAAGAAGTGTTGGTATACAGTGGGACTGCATTGATTCTGTCTTCTTTTTTCCAACTTGAATGTGCAGTTATTCAATCAGTGTCTGTTTTGTTAGCCTAAGGGTTATATTGCTAGTATGTCGTTGGTATCACTTGTTCTCAGGCAGCTGGGTTGTGGGAAGAAATACTTTTAAATGTTTTGCCACAGCCTCTGAAATGTATGTGCAACAAGCAAAATCTGTGGGCTTCATGTGGGTCTTCTGTATCAGTTTTCAGGGTGTCTAAATGTTACCATTGGGCTCTGACCATTTCTAGACAGCTTTGTTGATGTTTGATTTGTACTTTATTTTCATAGGGTTAGATGATGGATACCTAAAGCTTTGGTGCATTGTCGCTTCAGTTGACTATTGACAGTAGACATTATTTGAAGGAATAATTCTGAATTTAAAGCTTTTTCTTCTTTATCTACTTCATACTTCCTACCACTGTCCCAATCCCCAATCTTCAGGACGTTTCTCAATCTAATTTTTTGCTGTGTTTCAGGGAATACCTTGGAAAACAGTTGCAGTCAGAACAACCTCAAACGGCCACCGCACGGAGCTAAACATTTCCGTCAGTTCGTGCTTACAACTGCAGTATGTTTGTCTTAAGATTAATATAAAGGAAATTCTGAAATCACATGTTCCCTCTCTACTGCTGATGCATAAACATTCCAACTTTCCTCTGTGTTGTTGGCTTAGTAAAAATTTGTTTGTTCAACTAGTTCTGATGCTTATGCCTACTAGCTTCTTATTCTATTCTGAATGTATATGAAGAAATGTGACTAATATATTGCATTTGTTTTATGTATTTATTCTGATAATAAAGAATATTAATAAAGGATGTCCCTTATAATGGATATTATAATTAACCTAGAAAACTTGTTCTTTTCTTTTTGTGGGTTGTTAGTGTTGTCACTTTCCAGGGAAAGCACGTAATAGTCCTTCTATGTCTCCAGAAAAATTAATAAAGCTTTGGCTTGGTGTTCCATAGAAAGTGCAATAATGTGACAAATGTTGATTATGGGTACTAAAATATATACCAAGTCTTAAAACAGTTTTGAAATTGTATATAAGAGCAAATGTATAGGTGGGGCTTTTTTGGGTGTGGGGTACTTCTCTTGTTAGAGACTACATTAAAAAATCTGGAAATGAGAAGAGGAAAACAAAATGAACACAATTCCATCAGTGAAAAACGGTATGCTTAAGACTGTTAGTCCAGCAGTATAACACCACTGTTAAGGCTGTAGATCAGAGGTCAAGTTGGTGTTTTTTTTTTTAATAACAAGTTTGGCTATCATTACTTTCTGTCTTTTGTAATTTGACAGTGTAAAATATGTAAGCATCAATAAATCTAGGATGATCTTGGTTTGGCATGTGAAAACAGTTTTGTTGCATAGATAGAAGCCTGGCTCCAGGCACTTGCAGCACCATGTAGTTAATATTCTTGTGATTTGTTTTTAGAATTTAAAAAAAAAATAAAAAAGGAGCAAACATAATCTTGTTGCTAGTCTTGTGTGGTGCAAGTCTCTGGGGAAGCTTAGGATACTTTATCATCAAGTGGAAAGGCAAATTGGGAGAACATTTTTTTTTCATCATACGTCATTAAAATTTGACCCCTGTTGCAGTGGAGAGAGAGGACAGTTAGGGGATTATGGTTTGATGATTTCTTGGCCTGCTTAATTAAAACTGGATTGTGTAGCTTAATGACTGTTGCTTGCTTCTCCATATAGGAGACAAAGGCTTTGTTATTGCAGTCAGTATCATGAGGATAGATGCTGAAGCCTGAAAAGAATTAACCCTCACTCAGACAAGTCATTTTACACGAGTGGATCTTAGCGCTACATGTTCCCACAGTGATGGGGGATACTGGTGGTGAGGGAAGCTGTTGGGAGAACAAGGGTACACCTACACTGCTGTTTTTATCTTGGGTTAGTTGAATGCTTTTGAAATGAGTCTCTGAGTCTCCCCTGCGTTTCACGCTTCGATTTGCATCACATGATGGTGTCAGTATGTGAATGGGGTTCTTCTCTCCATAAAGCTAAAGCTCAGGGCATCCTGTGTGTCTTGGCTCCTTGGCAAGTGTTCAGTCCACTGGAGCAGGTAAGACTGTTTGAAATATGGTCTTTTGAAATGCACACAGAGTGAAAGCTGGGTTCTTAATGCCAAGTGCCTTGCTCTACAAGTCAGATTCTAATGTCACACTTGTTAAGTCTTAGACTCTCCTTACATCATCTTGCAAATGCTATAAAGGATTTGTCCTGTGCTTACACCTGTATTGTTGGGCCCAGGAACTGTGGTGGGGCATTAATGGAGAAGGAATATACCCCCACATTCAAACCCAGGTGTGTTTACTTTTCTGAAGGGGACACTGAAACACTGCTTGGTAAGGAGAATTAGGGTTGAATTGTATGAGTTAACATGATGAATGCTACCAATAACAACCCCTTGCATTTCTTGAGGAGCTAGAAATTACCAAGCTATCATAACATGAAACAAAATTGCTTACAAGGGTTCTCCTGAAACGTTATGCTTCAGTATTATGAGTATTATGTATTATACAAAGAAATTCTCCTTTTTTGCTTTTTCTGGTATTACATATTACTATTACATAGTTTAATTCTTCATTATGGGGTCTGTTTCTAAGCCATGTGATACCTGGCATTCTCTGCCATTTGGTTACCAACTTCTGTCTCCAACAGATTTTTAATAAAAGAAATAGTTCTGAAGTTTCACTTATATCCCTGTGCAGTATTGATACTCCAGTGCCTGTGAAATCTGAAAGCCCTGAGATTTCCAGCCCCCAGTGGTGACATTCAGGTGGCTCAGGGGTGATGGTCTGAGTGAGTTGATGCCAACAATTGTACCTTAAGAAGCCTGGAAACCTCTGGGGGAGGACTTTCCTGTGCAGGCAGTAATTTGAACTGAAGTTGGCAGAGCTGAGGTTTCTGCAGGAGTCAGAGTGCTCTCTGTGTCCTAGAGGTCCTGGGGAATTTTGGCAGAGCAGGGAGCTGTAGAGTAGGTTCTTCATCTCCCATCCTATGGCAGGCCTAGACCTGTAGGCACTGGAAGGCCTTGAGTCGCAAGAGAGAAAATAGGGCAGAGCTGTCCTGGAGCTTTTAACCTTTGGAATCAGGAAAATCAACCAAAAGTTTTTGTTGAATTTTAACTAATTCATAAAACTTTCTGCTGCATCTGTTTTGTGTCTGACAAGTTAAACTTAGTGTTAGCTTTTGCTACTGAGCACTGTTTTAACTATTCACCTGTTTGCATTAGCTCGCTTAACTCAGCCACATTCTCCCAAAATCTGGCATGGTGCAGGCAGGCAGACGCCATGGTAGCAGATTGATTGCTTCAGGGCTGTGTGATGACAGTGTGGGCAGAGCTTGGTGTTAGGAAGCAAAATGTGTGCCAGCAGCTTCCTTGCTTCCCTTGGTGACATGAAGATTCAGAGATCAGCTGCCATGGACCAGATGAACCAGATGACTAACTTGCTTCTAAAGTGAGGAAACCCTCCAAATTAGGGTAATCAGCCTTCTCTTTGTGAAATTCACCATTTTCCTAACTTTTTATTTCATTCTTACATTTCATCCAATGATAAATGGAGTTTGATTTTTCTGTAATGAAAGTAACAGTCTTTGAAATCTTTATAAGCTGACTTTTAAGTTTTGCATTTGAGATTTCTTCTGCTTTTCTGCTTAAATGGTTGTCTTTAAACTTTGGGTTTGGTTTGGCCTGAAGTCTAAATGGTAAATAAATTTGATAAAATTTTTGAGATGCAGCAACTGTGAAAAGAATGTAATCTGTAACAATTCTATGTAGGAGGGATGGAGGGGATGCATGATGAAGAACAGTACTGACAACTAGAACTAAGGCAAGAAAATACTTTTAATCATATGCTTAGTGAATATTTATTATTCCCACAAGTCATTTTAGATCTTAAAGCCTGCAGTCAGATGAAGAGGAGGCCAGATTTTGCTCTTGGCCACTGTGAGCTACTTTTCTGGAAACAAACCAGGACTGAACAGGAAAAGAGCTGCCCAGGCCCTGGATGTACCATGCTACATCAGACCTCTCTGCAGTATCTCATCTGAGTTTCAAAAATGTCTTTGTGCAGCTGCATGAACAAATGCAGGCAGTAAACTGGTTCTAATGCTTAGAGCTGCTGAGACAGTATTTTTTTCACAAATATGATGTGCTGGTTTTAGCCCAGTGAGTGACAAGGAGTCAGATGGAATTTGGTTGACTCATCTCTATCCAAAATCTTTTCCTTTTCCCTTTGGCAGCATCTGTGGAATAGTTGAGAGTTGTCTCTTTAGAACCATGTGTTGTCAGACCTACGAACAGAGCTCATGCTCTCAGAAGGATCAGGTGTGTTATTAATTGTATTTACTTCCTCTTAGAATCTAATTTGATTATTAAAAAAATCCAAACTGCTGTTCAAATTTTCAAATGGCCAAGGGTGCCAATATCCAAATACCGGAGAAAGTAGGAACCTGTTTTGCAAATATTAGGTGCAGCATTTAGAGTGTTACTTTGGAACTCTTCTTACCTCGAGATGTGCATGTTTCATTGCTACAACTGATTCTGAGATGCATCAGGCATCAATGAACACAAATCATGTCCTAAAAACTGTCAATATCCTTTGTTTATTTCTCATGACCTACCCCTTGTCCTTACTGCTGCTTGTAAACTAAGCTACTGTGTAGTAAGGAGTCTAATAATAATAACGAAATGGAATAATGATTCATTTTTATGCAGAATGTTTTGTTTCTGTTTCTTGGTTGTATCCAAGAACGTTTCTGTGCTATGGGAATGTAATTTTTCTTGGAGACGAAACTTGAAGAGGAAAAAAACCCCTCTTCATGTAAAAGTGAACAGAAAGGATATATATATATATATANTAACTCATCTGCTGGAGATATGCCAAATAACTACTTATATATATATATATATATAACCTGATAATCACAGATTTTCCTGGAAATGCACAGTTTGAACCTCTGTGAAAACTAAATCTGCAGAAGGGAAAAACGAAGTTTTCCCAAGAGTCATCTTTGGTGTCCTTATGTGTGTATTTATCATAATATTTTTTCAAGGCTCTTCAGTTTGCTGTGTCTGGATTCTGTGTAAAGACAAACTGTCAAGTTGAAAATATAAATAACTTTTTCAGTGTCATCATTAACTTTTTTAAACAGGCTGCACACCTCCAGTTCTACCAAAAAATAGGCAAAGAAATTGGATAGCTGATTGTGGCCATGACAGTTAAAACCTATTGATTTGGAAATCACAGAAGTGCTACAATATCGGATTATTTTGTAGCAAGAAAACATGATAAATTGTGGACTTAAAGGTCATCTTTCTCTAGGCAATTTCCGTGGTCAGGAAGTGTGCAAAACAATCCTATTCTGTCAGGTTTAGTTGGCTAAAATAAAACTTTGGATTATGAGTCTGCCACTGTGGGGATCACGACAACGTGGTTTTTTTCCCCATAGAAGATCACAGGATGTCTTCATCTTTGAGATTTACAAAGATTACAATGCATTTACAAAGAATCACTTTATATCTGGCTTTCTCCAGCTGGTGCACTTGAACAGAGCTGGTTAGGTGATGGATGAGAGCATGGGCATGAGAACACTGGTGAAATACTAAAATCCATTTGGAATGCCTTCAATTGGTGAAGTTCTTTTACCAGACATACATAAATTATACCTTCTGTTGTGTTTCTGAATGTCACATCTCTCTTAGTATTTCAGTTCTTAGAGGTCATCTAGTTCTTTCTGTGTTATATCCTAATGTATCATAGAATTGGTAGAATTTCAGAGTTTAAATACATTGTCTTGCAGGTGATGGATGAGACCTAAAATAAGGGAAATGTTTTAGAAAAAAATAGTTTTCTCTGGTAAGAAAAGGCTATTTATGTCTCTCCTGTCTTGTTGTATTTTACCTGGTTTTACACATTCTGATTCAAATTCTGTCAATACTGTTTCTAAAGAAAGAGTCAAGATTTTTATCCTATTGCTTTTAATCTGGCAAGTCTGTTTTCTTTTTTTTCCATGTTTTTTTCTGTAACAATGGGGATGCAAACATGTATCTCTTGCTGACTGTGAGACTCCAGCTTAAATTTTTTCTGTATGCAGATATGGAAAATCACATATTTGGTTAAAAAAAGCCAATTAATACTATGGAGTCATCCTAGATCACCAGCCACAATAAATATAACACTTGAAATCAATAGATTTTTAAAAGGTTCCTCTCTAGCTTCTGCCCCAAGGCAACTTGAGAAACAGATGTTGAAAAATGATGATTGTGAAGAGCATATTCTTGAAGACCTATTTAATGCAGTGCTTGTAATAGATGTATTTTGCATTCNCATATCTCTTGCTGACTGTGAGACTACAGCTTAAATTTTTTCTGTATGCGGATATGGAAAATCACAGATTTGGTTAAAAAAAGCCAATCACAGAATTTGGTTAAAAAAGCCAATTCATACTATGGAGTCATCCTCGATCACCAGCCACAACAAATATAGCACTTGAAATCTTTAAATTTTTAAAAGGTTCCTCTCTACCTTCTGCCCCAAGACAACTTGAGGAACAGATGTTGAAAAATGATGATTGTGAAGAGCATATTCTTGAAGACCCATTTCACGCAGTGCTTGTAATAGATGTATTTTGCATTCACTGTGGTCATATCTCACAAGACCCTGGCTCTGCAGTATCAGCAACATGATACTTAAAATTTAATCTGGGTGCCCTGAACTCAGTAGCCTGAGAGAATTAGATAATATATTATCAATTTAAAAATAAAATTCTGAAATAAATAATAACAAAAGTAATAAAAAGGCAACTTTCTGCTCACCACTTTTCCACTTACCATAAATCAATAAGAGAAAAGTGTAAACCACTTTTTGAGAAACACTGAAAGGAACTCCGTTGCAGCTTCTGTAGGTGATGCTAATAACTTGTGCAAAAGCAAGTTAAATCTTAGTCTGTCAAAGTAGACTGCTCTATGCCATCTACCCCTCCCACTGCTCAGTGTCTCGAGTCATGTTTAATTTGAAATGTCCATTGTGCAACATCTCTAGAGCTGTTTGCTTCTCCCTTGTCCGCGGCTGGGGATGTTTGTCAGGTAAATGTATGCGAAAAGAGGTCAGCAAGTGGAGGATCTCAAGCTGCCCTTCAGCTGTCAAGAGCTGGTGTGGCTTTGCAAGACTTGCAAAATAATTGATACTGTTGGCTTGTTTTCTACTCTATAGACAGCCAGCTACTACCTTCCTTACCTTAGGAAAATCCAACAAACCAAACCCCTTGAGGATTTGTGCTGAGGCTTCAGTATAGTGCACATTGTGACGGACTGAAATGTCAGTAAGGTCTTAAAAATTGTCAAAATCATAAAAAGACTTTTTTGAAACTGCAAAGAAGCAACTGCCTGTCTGCAACCACCGAGGTGCCCCCCTGCTCCCCTCGCCCCCATACCTCCTGACTGGAATTTGAACTGGGGCTTGAGTTAAGACTGTTGTATAATCATCTCAGGAGAAGTAAACAAGGCCCATGCAGTGGTGGAGTACAAGTGTTTTGGGTGTGTGATGGTGAAATAAATTTCTCCACACCAAATCAAAGGAGTAAACAGCGCCTCCCTGCCCCAGTCTGGGAAGACCATGTACACACGGGACATTCATGTGAGAGGCAGCTGAGCATAAACCATANNCATGTGAGAGGCAGCTGAGAAGGGCTCATAAACCATCAAAGACCCCCAAAGTGCACCCCCCCAACTCATTCCTGAAGCCTTCCACAACCAGAGGACTGCACGTAATGCAAGTGAGGTAACAAATCCAGAGACTAACAAGAGACTGCAAAGCTTCCCCCCCACCCCCAGGGGAGTTGCCTGGCATCTCCTGAACATATATTAATCCGTTGGACTCTATGCTTTATGGGACCCTCACCACCAAGAAGACCAGAAGAACTAGACCAATGGGATGCTGCTGGGTTACATGGAGTGGTGATACATTTTCTGTTTTAATTTCTCTCTGTCACTTTTGTTCTCCTCTCCTTTTTCCTAATTATTTCTGTCTCACATTTACCATTAAATAAAACCCATATTGTTGACTTTGGCATCTGATCTCATTTGTACCTCTATTCGGGCAGAGGCATTTCTAATAATTTTAATGACTGGATCATAACACACATGTAGCCATTTTGCTTTCCTCCTGAATGTGGCTGGGTTAGCTGTCTAGTTCAGTGCTGTGTCTGGACACAAGTGCTGACTTCTAGGGCAGTGAGGAATTGCTTTCTGTTCCCACTTAACCTTCTGGCTTTCTGGGAGCCTGACAAAGCAGCAGAAGGGGTTTGTGCTGAATGTATTTCATTGCTGCCAATTTGTTTTCTTTTGTAAGCAGACTTACAGCTTCCTTTTTCTCTCTTCTACCATGACCGCAGGAAAACCTGCTCCCTCTGAGGCATAAACACCAGGTAAGCCAAGAGAGATAATACTTCCTCCTGGTGAAGTTAAGAGTAAAGAGCTCCATGGAGCTTTTCCAAGGGTAGGAGTTGCTTTCATTTCCTTCAAAGCTACTTTTTTTAGTCTTGATTATATTTTTTTTCCTATTATGTGAAGCTGTTAGAAATTGCAGATAAAACTTGTCATTTTATGAAGTGGTAGGCAAGCTATTTCCTACTGAAGAGCCTGGAGAGTGAGTGAAATAGAGTCAGACCTGATCAAATTATGCTTCTGAGACTTACTGAAGGGGCTGTTAATAGTGTTGTGGCTTTCTACCTTTAGCCTGACATGTGTGCCATGCCCTAGAGGTTGTCATTCACCAAATGAGGGAAGGTTGTGTTGTGCAGGTAAATGTACCTGGCCAAAAAAAATCTGTGCATCTAAAGGATTCTGCTGTGTTTCTGTAGGCTGGCTGGGGAATTATGGCAGGGAGACACAGTCTGAAAGGTCCTTGGTAATTACCCAAGTCCATATGAATGGGGAGGTTTGAGCACTGGGAGGAAGTGGACAGCTGCCTCTAGCTTCTACCTGAATTCCTGTTTTGGTAAGTTCACCTTTCCTAAGCCCCAGTGTCCTTGTATTGGTTTTTGACAAGTTAAACTGATATATTATATACCTGAAGAAGTATGTAGTGGTTTGCTTTCAGGGGGCTCCTCAATGATGACCAAAGGACAAACCATTAATGGTTTTGTGGACTTTTCAGAGCTTTGAGAAACTCTGCTGCCAGATCGGGTAGTAACTCCTCTATCTATTTAAAGTACCTTTTGGCTATTGTATTTTGAATACAAAAATTGCCATGAAAGATCCTGACAATTGGGTCTGCATAAAGCTTCTCTAAATTTCTCTAAGGTGTCTTTGGGAATTTACTTACAGTAAACTTTACTTTAGCAGAAATGCCTGTCCTTCTCCTAGCATTTTTGAAAACGAGTGGCTGGTGAGTGCTAAGGGGTGACCAGAGGACCGTGCTTTTTCTCATCACAACTTCGCAGTGAAGGAGTTAAAAACAAATGGTGCAATATTATCAGGAGCTCCTGTGTAACATAAATAACTTATTGATGCTGCTTACTTGAACTAGTGCTTGGGAATGCTGTTTAATCACCACTGTTGCAGCCTGGTACTTGTAACTGGGTAAAGAGGCTAAATAAAAGAATTCTGTTCAGTTTGCTATGAAAATAGTTTGGTTTATGCCATGCAAAATGACCAGGCTGCCGTGTAGTCTCCCTTCCAAGGTAGAGCATCAAGAGGTAACTGGTTTGTATTAAACAAGAAGGTTTTCATGAGGAGTGCCCAGCTCTTATAGCAGACACCATGAGCAGTGCAGGGCATTGCTTGTGTTATGGTTTAGGAATGGTACTTCCCGATTTAGTGCTCTCACTGAAGCTCTCCGAAACCACACTGCCACTTGCTTGCTCCACCCCTCTCACTCCCACTCTCCTCTGTGGTGGGATAGAGAAGAGAATTGGAGGCACAAAAGGTAAAGATCACGGCTTGAGATAAGGACAGTTTACTGCAAGCAGCAATGAGATAACAAAACAAACAGTAACAGCAACAGTGCTAATGACAGAGGGTACAAGAAAAGAAGCCTTATTGCTCACTGTCAAAACCCCAACAACAGACAATACCCGACTGCTCCCTCCTGCTCCGAACACAGACACACTGCTGCTCCCTCCTCCACTCTTATTTGACCTGAAGGAACTCCTTCTCCTCAGAAGAGACCCTCATCCCCCCCCCACCTCCCGGGTTGGTAACCCCATGCTCCCCAGATCGCTGTGGCAGCTTGAGCTCGGCATCGGTGAGGGACTTGCTCTATTTATCTGCTCTAGTGCATTGCCCTAGCATAAAAGTGATTCAGTGATCTGGTTTCCCTGGGCAGATTTTTGCAGAGATCTCTCCTGAACTTGAGGATTGAGGCTAGTGCAAAACTCTGTACACGAGGTGACAATGTAGCAGGGAGTGGAGGATGTTTGCAGTGGTAAACGGGAGGGTTCTGAAGCAAAGTCACTACCCTGTTTTGCCATTAAGTTTTCCTAGAGCTTAACCGGTATCCCTGAAGGACTGTGAATCCTTGAATTCATGGAAGCAGAGCATTGTCTCATGGTTGTAGGAAAGGTTCATGAAAGATAGCAAAGGCCTTGCTTGTCCGTTCTAGGTCCCCATTCTCAGAGACTGCAATATTAACTGTTTTTGTCTTGCACCCAAGAAACTCTTTACTTCCCTCTTAGCCATCCTGAGCTACTCGGGTATTGTTTACTATTGCATTATTCCATTCCTGTTGTAATGTTCTTTTGAATATAATAGCGAAAGTCACTTCTGTCACTTCTCAAAAATACTTTCCCCCAAAGCTGTTTTCCTTCTTTTAAGAGTTTCTTTTTGATCTAAGTGCAATGATGTTCTGTTAACATCACACAGGTATTCTTGTTTCACCAGTGCCTTCTGACTGGCCTCATAATTTGTTTGGTGTATAGCAAGATCAGGATATGAGGGGAAGTTACGTAGCATAAGTAGGTGTTCAGAGGTAATTCTATGCTAATTTGTTAATCTGGTGGTCCTTGATGGCAGTCCTACTGACTTTCCTGTGCTGACCCATTTCACATAAGTATGAAAATGGTACAACAGTACCTGGGTTCTACCTGTTCTCCCTCATTTTTGTCATTCATGCTGTTTGTCCCTCACTGGCTTACAGTGAGGTCAATGTAACCTAATTCTTGACTGCTGTGAATGACCTCATCTGTGTTCCTGATGACTGTAACCAGTATAATTCTGTAAAAGCTTGTAAGGCTTTGATAGACTATTGAATGTAAGTGTGGAAATTTTTTTTGTTTTGTTTTGTTTTGTTTTTTTTTTTTAATACATGTGTATATGTGTATATTCCTGAATTTGTTAGTAGAGTGGATGAAGCTTTCCTGCTTTCTCTAGTTCTGGAGCTAAGCAGAGGTTCACTCCCACTTCTGCTTGCCAGAGTTAGAAGTCTTTTAACATGTTATCCTGAAATGCAGGACTGTTTTTGCATGTGTGTAGATATATAACAAGCTCTAATTAAGAGGATTTGCAGTTTTCTTCCTGAGCTGAATTGCTTTGAAGTGTTTCCAGAGTAGAACAGGGTTGTTAATGCAGCATGATTTTATTTATTTTTTTTCTATTTTTACAAAACTTGCTTAGCTGATGAGATGTTAGTGATTTGTTTACCTCAAATAAATTGCATAAATATAATGGTATTAGTAACTACTCTGTGTATGACACCATCTCTCCTGTACAGTTACCTTAAAAGGAGATAATTATTAGCTGTTGAATTAATTTAGCTGCTGTGATAACATATTTAAGAAGGAGAAAAAAAGGTTTTGTGCAGATTAAAATTGCAGCCAGAGAAGAGCAGAGTGAGAACATGTCAACAAGTCTGCAAAGTCAGTGGAGTCCGAGGAGGGGGAGGAGGTGATCCAGGAGCTGGAGCTGAGGTTCGCCTGAAGAGTGCAGTGCAGCCCATGGTGGAGCAGTTGTGCCCCTCAGTCCATGGAGGACCATCGGGGTTCAGAGATCCACCTGCAGCCCGTGGAGGAGACCTACACTGGAGCAGGTGGATGCCTGAAGGACTGCACCCCATGGAAAAGTGACCCATGTGGCAGCAGTTTGTGAAGAACTGTTGCCATGGGATGGACTCAACCCTGGAGAAGTTCATGGAGGACTGCCTTCCGTGGGAGGTACCCCATGGGGAGCAGGGGAAGGACTCCTCTCTGTGAGCAGTGGCAGAAACAGTCTGTGATGAACTGACCATAACCCCCACGTGCCACTGGGGGGGGAGAGGTAGATTCTGGGAAGGAAGGAGGGGTGGAAGAAGGTGGGTTTTTTTAAGATTTATTTCTTATGCTCCTGCTCTGATTCTGTTAGTAATAAATTTAAGTAATATCCCCACTTGGAGCCTTTTTTGCCTGGGATGGTGATCAGCAAGTGATCTCTCCTTGTCCTTATCTCAGCGTGTGAATCCTTCATTATATTATCTCTCCTCTTCCAGTTGCAGAGGGGAGTGAGAGAGTGGCTTAAGTGGGTACCTGCTGTCCAGCCAGGGTCAACTCATTACAAATGCAAATCTGAGGCTCTCCAACAGAGTGAACTGGGGGCTGGACAGTCCCTGTCTGAAATCAGTATCTTTGGATGATTGTAGTTTGTTGTATCCAGCTCCAAGTAGACTGTAGAGCTGATGCTGGAAACTGATTGTCTCTTCATGCATTACTGTCTACCTTACATAGAAAGTTAAATATTGGGGCAGCGATTGGGATGAAGTTGTCTGAGCACTTATTATACACATAGAAAACAGAGGTTATATTTGAATCAGTGAATCAGCTACATAAAATGGATCTGCTTCAGCAAAGCAAATGGAGACACTTCCCAAGAACAATAGGCTGGTAGTCACAATACCCTTCTGGAGAGAGATACCTGGTTTAAAACTGATAGTTCAAATAACATAGAAGAGGTGAGTATTCACAACCTGAATGACTAGTCAAACCATTATTTTGAGGCTTGCAGATTTTTCCATTTAGACTTAAGTTCATAAATAGCTTAAATGTTTTTCAGACTTAATAGGAAGTCTCCATAAGTGGGGAAATTAAATCCAGCCAGGCAAATTTGATTTCTTCTTATATGGCAATATAAATTAACCCACTTAACACCTGGATTGGAGATGGCTCTTATGTACACAGAAGAGCTGATATGATATATCTTGATTTTTAATGTAGCAGTTTATTGTTTCTCTCTGAAATTCATTGTAAAATTTCATCCACTTGGATAAAAGCAATATTGAGTGGATAACGACAGAATTTATTGGATTTATTGAGATCAAGTTTGCTTGTAAAATGCCTACGAGCAGGTTGCAATTCCATCAGGGTTATTTGTTTTTTAATTTATTTGACATAATTTTCTGTTTAGAATTGGGTTTTGTTCCTATTTTTTATTGTTGGCAGCAGTTATGTGATTAACTGAGGCCATGGGTTTGAGCTAGATGAGCTGCTGTAATTACATAAGTCACAATCTATCACTTCATATATCTCTACAGGAGGAAAACAGCTTTGTTATTAGGAGAAAAAGTAGAGACCATGGGATGGGGAGAAGGATTTGACACTTGGGAAGCAGCATTAAATGAAGAGGATCAGAAGACTTTTATTGACCTAAGCATTATATAAAATGTCAATCCCAAACACAATAACCTATATTTATATCTGTTCTGAGTTCAGATGTGAAATAAAATCTTCCTTTCAAATTGCTTACATTAGAGCAGTTTCTCCCTGCCCCGATGGGGGCTGTTGCCCTTTTTGCCAGGCGTTGGTGCACATTAACAGCATCTTGCTTGTTTGCCTGGAATAGGGCCCGTCATCCCATATGTGCTGTATTAGCTCGAGAGCTTTGGTGGTTTGAAAGTTGAGCACTGTTGTTTACAATTAGAACTTCAGCATGTGCAGTGGGTTGTTTTATTGTTCTGGGAGACAGCCATAAAAAAAATTGTAATCACATTCAAGACAGTCATTTACCACTCTTTCCTTAGGTGTGTAGAGTACAGCATAGGATGAATTAACAGTGGTCATGGACAATGACAAATGTTAATTTGTCAAATTAGTTTGGTGGAGGGGCAGACCTCACCATTAGAAAGGGAAAAGACCCATTCTGATAATTTTTGATTACTACACACTTTTCCGTGTGCGTACCTGTCTGGCTCTTTGTGGGAAGAGGCATTAGCTCTGCAATTGTGGTTACAATTTACTGTTGGAAAGTAAGATATGCAGGTATCCCCAGCTGCATCAAGGCAGTGGAAAGAATTTTAAAAAAGTTTATTTTGAAGGCCAGAACCCAAAAAGCCACACAGTGTGGTTTGTGGACAGGGCCTCAGGGAGGAAAAAGGCAAGTTCCTGCCTCTCTGGGCCCCTTTTATCCTCTGTGTTTCTCCCCTGCCTTCCCAAGGCCTCTGTGTATGTCTGTTAGGGCTATCTCTCCTCTCATATATCAGAGAGGCTGAGAACTTCTCTTGCTATGTGGCAGGGGGAGAAGAAAGCATTGTGAGAAAGTTACCATTTAGGCAGAAAGCCCGAGTCACTGAGTTTCTGTTACAGAGACTGTATTTATCCCTACAATGTGAAAGAAATCCTTAACGTGCTTTCTTGCAATCTGCAAAGTGTTTCACTTTTTAAGTTACAAAACAGCAGCTTCCACTTTATATTGTGGTATTTGACTGAATGTGATTCAAGTCCCAACAGATGGACTGGGATGCTCAGCTCCGGAGTTTTGCTGTGAACCTTCATGAGCTGAGCAAAGCCAACAGAGGGAATCATAGAATGGTTTGGGTTGGAAAGGACCTCTAAAGAGCATCTAGTTCAACCCCTCTGCCACGGGGTTGGCAGGGACACCTTCCACTGCCCCAGGTTACTCAAAGCTCCGTGAACACTTCAAAGTATGGGGCATCCGCAACTTCTCTAGAAACATCACACTTAGGTTCCGCATTAGCCAACACAGCCCTTAACCACCATTCCCTGCCCACCCTTGGTGTAGGACATACATATCATTCCCTTACTATACAGAACACCCTTTCAAAATGTGTGTAAAATGTTCACAAATGTTCACAAAATGCCATTAAAGTCTCCGTGGAGCCTTTGGCATTTTTGATTTCAGAATTTCTGTGATATTTTGTGGTCTGAATTGTACAAATAGGAAAATAATGGTTTTGCCAGGGTTCTGCAGGCTTTGCCATGTCGTGTTTATCCCATCCTTCTGGGGGTATATCTGCATGATATGATAGGATATGATATGTGATTTGGAAAGAGAATAAGTGCTGGCTGCCAAGAAAATGAGTGTCTGCAGCATCCTAAATCCTTATGTTTTCTGAAAGAGCTGTTGGAGCAGAGCTCCTGTTCAGCTGCAGAGAGATTAACATCTATGGAAACAGCAGGTGTTTTTCACTGGCCGAGGAACAACTATTTTAAACAAAGCAGGTAATTGGCATGTTAGAGCTAAGGTCAAAAGGAGGATTGAATCCTCTGCACTGGTCCTTAGTGATGACTTCATTTACATCTGTACAATGAGCTGGATAATCTGCTTGTTACTGGGGGATGGTGTGGGATTTTTTGTTTGTTTTGGGGTTTTTTTTTTTATTATTGTTTTGGTTTGGTTAGGTTTGTGTTTTTTGGTTTTTTGTTGTTTTTTTTCCCTAAAGGCTGAAAACATATTCTGTCTGAATATGGTTTTCTGTTCTAGAAAAGAAAGTTCTGGTTCTTCAGTTTAGTAATGTAAGAGACTATAATTTTCTTGTATTAAAATTTATGTTTATTTTTTTCCCCTATGGAATTGGTAAAGTAAAATTAGTTACCAATAGCGAGCTTAAAGCATTTTGATCTCAAGGATACTCTGGGAATGCCAGGTGGAAACTCTGAAACACTACCACTTGGTTACTCATTTTCAAATACAGTCAGAAAAGGCATGCTGGCACACGTGTTTTACCTGGTGAGATCTCAAGTATTCTGTTTAGTTTAATGAGTGAAGAAGAATAAAAAGTAATTTATTTTTTCTTAATTTAATTCTACTAAAGATACAGGAACAGTGATTAATGAACCATCTGAGAATTTGGAAGAATAGGTTTATGCAAAGAAGTTACTTTGGTTTTGGGTTTTTTGTTTGTTTGTTTGTTTTGTTTCCTGTCAAAAGGTAGAAAAAAGGAGAGAAAAAATACCAAAGAACTATTTAATAGAAAATTTAAACATATAGTCATCATATAAATTTTGAAAGATAATTTATGATCTCAACTTCAGAATGAAGTAAGCTAGCATGTGAAGACCACTGTGGACTTCAAGCTAAAGAATCTTGTTATCTGTTATCATTATTTGGCAAAAAATATATTTTCTCTGTTTTGTGCAGTACTCTGCCTGTTAATTTGTAGCTTATTTAACACTAGAACAAGGGTTATCACTCTTTTGCTATGTCTTAATTTCTGTCTTCAAACATGTCTTCAAAGTGCAGTTCCCCAAAATAGGTCTCTAATGTTCCCTTACTATAGTTTATCTGCTCCAAACCCCTGAAAGATATTCTTTAGTTTCTAATTATCACTGATGCATATGAAAGGCTCATATGAGCCTGAGATACATATAGAGAGAGAGTGAGAGAGTGAGTGTCAGATGCAATTTAGTGCTGCACAAAAGACCATGGAGACTGAAGTGGACTGAAGTAAACAAGATATTATTGTTGGTATAAAACCAATTAAATGAGACATTAATATAAAGACTGTAACAATGAAAGCATAGCAAAAATCCAGGAGTACAGAAGAACTCCAAAAGGAGAGAGACAAGATACTCTAGGAAGCTGTAACCACTTTATGTTATTGTGTCAAAAATGTCTGGGAGATGCTCTATTTGCAGTATGAGCTCTTCCTATGCAAGTGTAGGAAGCAGTGGCTGATGGTGTGGCAGGGCTTTAGACCTTGAGCCATGGCCAAAGGCGAGCCTGCTGGGAACATGTGGACATGGGCTTGATGACTGAGCTGATGACTGAAAGTGCCCAAAACATTTCAGAGCGCATCTCCTCTTGCTTTTACAACAGCCTTTCAAAGTGGAAAAGGAGGATGTAGTACCTCTCCAGGAGGTGTGTGCACAGGACTGATGTTAGGTGCATAATATGCATGAGTTTGTAATGTATCATTTCATGATACATTACATCAGTTATTTGTGTCATTTTTTTGCTTCTGCATCTAACCTGGTGAGTGCTGGAAGCTGTGCTTGTTACCTGTTTGTGTAGAGGGAGGCTGTGGCAAAGGAGTGCTGGAATCATAGAACCATAGAATCAATTGGGTTAGAAAAGACCTCAGAGATCATAAAGTCCAACCCTTGGTCCAACTCCGGTTCATTTACTAGATCATGGCACTAAGTGCCATGTCCAATCTCAGCTTAAAAACCTCCAGGGACGGTGAATCCACCACCTCCCTGGGCAGGCCATTCCAATGCCTGACCACTCTCTCTGTAAAGAATTTCTTTCTAATATCCAATTTCTAATTTCTAAATTAAATAAAATAAATATCTAAATAAAATAAATATCTAATTTCTAAATTTCCTCTGGCAGAGCTTAAGCCCATGCCCCCTTGTCCTACTGCTAACTGCCTGGGAGAAGAGATCAATCCCCACCTGGCTATAACTTCCCTTCAGGTAGTTATAGACAGTGATGAGGTCACCTCTAAGCCTCCTCTTCTCCAGACTAAACAACCCCAGCTCCCTCAGCCTCTTCCCATAGGTCTTATGTTCCAGTCCCTTCACCAGTCTTGGTTCTTCTCTGGACCCGCTGCAGCACTCCAGCACTTGGAAGGGAGTGTGTGAGTGTTTTCTCACAGTTGAAGCAGAGCGAATTCCTGCTGCCAGGCAGCAGCACACGGGTTATAGCTGTGTGCTGCCTGAGCCTGCCTGTGGCTGTGGGTCAGTGTCTCTGAGTGGATAAGCCCATGTTCCCTTAGAGTGTGTGCAGACATTGACTTCTCTCTGCCTGAAGGCTGAACTCTAGGGTTCCCAGAGCACTGTGAGAAGCAGAAGCAGCAGGAATTCATGTCACAGGTGGGATGACAATCCAAACCTGTGTTTCTTTCAAATATACAGAGGCACCATGCCTCATTTCCTTGCTTTACTTGGTCTCTAAATTGTGTGGAAATGAGAGAGTGAAAAGCATATCGTCTCTTTCATGAGCACAGGTTAGAAGAAACTTCCATGACGTCCAAACAATAGTACTTCAAAGGAGAAGTTTGACAAATGCCTACCCTGCTGCTCTCCATGGATGCAGAGGAGAGAGTCAGCATAACGAGACTTGTGGGGTTTTTAAAGGATGAAAGGCGTGTTTGTGGTTGAGCAACTGCCAATTATTTCAAAGATGAAAAGTAGGCATATTAGTAAAATTGAAATTAAAAAAAAAGACAACAGGGAAATTGAGTTTTAAAGAGATTTCGGCTTTTTCTGTTCAATAGTGCATCGCTGGTGGGTTGTCCTTTGTGAGGTGATAAAGGTACAGTAACAACAGGATCATGATTCTTTTGCTTAATAAGGGGACAGCAAGCTAAGTGTCTTCAAGGCCTTTTTCTGGATAACAGCACCAAAATTATGTGTCTGATGAATTGAACCCAAAAGGATAGCAAATTTTTTGGCCAATTTAGTTACAGATGGTTGGGAATAATTTAAAAGCCCTATCCCTATGGCACCTGAAGCTGATATGTTAAACATATATGGACAAAACCTCATGGATTGTAAGCCATCAGATTTAGATAATAGCTTTATAAGCATGTGCTGTGCTGAGAGTATCTGCCAGGGTGCAATGAAGAGTGAGCTTGTGAAACTGAATCAGTGAATATGCAATTTTTTCCAAAGAAATTTTCTGACTATCTGTTTGTCATGGACCTGTTTTTTAAAAAGAGAAAAAAATTACCATCATTAGGATCTTTTCTTTGAGTCTGGTTTTATGGGTATTTATGAAACTATCTGTAATGGTCTGTTACTGGGACATCTGGCACAGAACAAAGCTGAATTTAATAAAATGGTTTGTATGGGAAATCATCTGGTGGCATTACTGGATTGTACCTCTCCCTGTAATGGTTCTTTTGTCACATAAAAATATGTATTGTATGCAATTTGCTGGAAAAATGTTAGTTATAAATATTTAGTTGGGTTATGGTGAAGAGGGTGCTCCATTCTTAGAGCAACTCTGAGGAAAAAGCAGGTCCATTAGGAAGGCATCAGCACACCTCACCATGTTTGTAGCAGACCAGAGGGTAAAATCAATCCTTGTGCAGGATATGGCAGACATGCGGGTCTTGATGGATTTGATAGCGATGGGAGAATGAGAATAGCGATAAACTAGTTTGGCAGAAATACTTTGTTTTCCTGTCAGGACTCAAGAGGGAAATATGTACCTTCATGCTAGATAACAAGCTGAACACTTGAATCTGTTGGAAAACTAAATCAATAAATATTTGTAACTCACTGCCAAAACACTGAACAGCTACATCGATATTTTGAGCTTGTTCTTCAGACAAATCTGTGGGAAGGTGCCTGTGCTACAAATGACTTGGGAGGTTATTTATCTAGGGGCTCCTGGCAGGACTTGGAAAATTATGTTGTGAGACATGTAGTCTGTTTTTTTCTGGGAAGCCAAGCTTTTGTCAGTGAAGTTTGACCTGTTTTAGGACTGGCTTGCTTGGAGAAGTTATGGTGTAATAAGTAAAATGTGATTTTGTGGCTCCTTTAGTGACTTATTTTATTCCCATCATACCCTGGCTGTATCAGAGCAGCCTTCCAAGCACATTGCCATCTTGCTGCAGGAGCAATGCAGAGAGGAAAAGCATGGGACTGTGGGGAAGGCTGTGCTTGATGAGGCTTAATGTCCATTTGGAAGACCAGACAACCTCAGAAAGCCAGGGAAGAGGGGAAGGGCCGGGTAAACTTGTTAATATCCTGGAATGCGTCACTAGTGTCCAGTAAAGTTCAGGTACTTCTGGAGGGGGTTTATGACTATTTGCAACAAAATCTTTCTTTAATAATCTTCAGATTTAATTTGTTTTGCATGAATTTGACCCGAGCCCTATCAAACCCATATCTTCCTAGTTACAACACCCTATGACAAAGTCCTGCAGTTTAACCACCTCTTGGGTGAAGAAACTATCTGGCTTGTTTCCCCTCTGACCCCTGTATGTTCAGACCTCCTGGAGCCATCTCTGTGTTGGTATTACCATGTGTGGGAGAGAGGCTGGCAGGTAGCCCCCACACAGCCCAATAAAGCATAGCATGGAGACAGAATTATTCATGGGAGCAAGAAACACTGCAGGCATTCAAACTCATTTTCTAGAGGTCTGTTTTTCCTGTTTTACCTTTGACTTGTTAGGACCTTGTTGGAAAGCAATTGCACACTTACTCTTGCTGCTCTTGTGTGAGAATAAATGAAGCAACATGTTTCTTTCCAGGTGTAAAAAGTCTTGAGAGATAGTAATAATTCAAATTCATCCCCAGTAAAGGCAGAATTTGGTGTGTTGAAGTCAAGGAAAACTTTCTTGGACTCTTCAATGAAGCCTGGTTCTAAAGTCTCCATCCTCTTAGAGAGGAGTATAAAGGAGCATCAGTCCAAGGACGAATTGGATTCTTGGTGTAATTTTCTTCATATGCTGTGTTGTTGTTTCTGAATTTTCCAAAGTGCATTTTTGGGTGTTGAGATTAATAATGTGATGAATAATTTGATGCATAATTTGCAGGACACTTGCCAATATTTCATTAGTATTCTGTCCTGAAGCTCATTTTTAGATGCAAATATCTCCAAGCTTAAAGAGTATCAGTAAAGTTGGCTGCTATAAAAGTGAAATCCAGTTCAGTCATGATAAAATTTCCCTCCACACAAGTAATATTTTAAGGGCATTTGTTTTACTGATTTTTAAAATATTTAGCTTGAGTACCACTATCTGTTACAGAATGTCTAAATAATGCAATAGCAGAAGAAGGTAAACAACATCCATAAAAACAGCAGTTGCCCAGCTGGAGAGATTAAAGCAATATTATGCCATTTAAACCTAGGAAAAAGAAATGACACTTAAACTTTTATCTCAAAAGCTGAGATAAACAGGAGGGGTCTCATGACCTTTCAGTAAGCTATGTGCATTATTTTAGGCAAAGGGCAAAGAGCCAAAGCTCCAAAACTAACAATTTTTTTTTTTTTTTTGTGTTGTTGAGACTCTTCTATTCAGAGTGCTTCTTTTCTAACTGAAGAGGCATAAGTTCAGATACTGCTAGTGGCAAACCAAAAGTTAAAAAAGAAATTACTCCTCTAAGCCTGCTGAGACCTTGAGCTATCTGAACTCACCCCAACATTGGTGGCAGTTATGATACAGAGACAATCACCCAAGGCACTGAGTGCATCCAGTGTTGGTGTACTCCCTGATGCTTTATGCAGGATTCCCTTAGGCTTCTCAGATGGCACCAGGTGATGACATTTGGGTGACTGAATCAAGATGTGCATCAGTCTGTGAGAGATACTTGCTAAGCAACAGTAGAGGAAGCCAAAATACCTGTGAGAACAGCAGACAATTCTACTGATGTGAGAGTGCCTTCGGAGCAATTTGGCTTCTGCCTTTGGAGTCTTGCTATGCCTAAATATGTCAGCAAACAAGTGACCTGGAATGTGATCCCTAATCAAGGCAGTGGCCAGGAGATGGTGATGGTGTAACCTCACCTATACTCTGGGGTCTGTCCTTTCTACGTCATTTCTGGTTCTGCTCTATGATGTAGTTGCAGGAAAATGCCTTAATAGAAGTGAGAAGGATTTAATCAAATGAAATAGTCCACTGAAATAGTGGAAGGTTCCTGGTGATTTATATCCACTTTGAACCAAGCTGCTTACAAAATGCTGCTCTGTGGCTGGGATTGATCAGAAATGTGTGGTGTCAAACTTACTGGTTTCAGATTATTCTATACTTGGAAGGAATTTTTTTGTCCTTTTCTCATCTATGCAAACAGTTTTTGAACTTTGAGAATGGTCCTCTGTGCATTAAAATGGATTTGCTGCTGAAATGTTAAATCAAACAGCAGCTTGAATATTTTCAAAGGTCAGAATCACTGAAGCAAAATACACATCGCATACAACTTTTTGAACTGGTTGGTGGTTTATTTTTGGTTTTTCTTTAATTTTTAATTTTTAATTTAAATTTTAATTTAATTTTTAATTCTACAATGTGCAGGCGATGCTGCCATTAAAATGTGTAGAGTGAAATCTAATTTTGTCCTATAGGAATTAACAAGCATGATGATGTTTGCATCTTCCATTCGCCATTCATAAATGATTAAGAAGAGTACTAGAAAAATGGTAATGATATTTTCTTAGGAAAAGCCCAAGACAATTAGTAGTTCACCTTTTCAGTATTTTCTCCATCAGTCTGAGGCTTCAGGAGCATGTCTGGAGCAAGTATATCAGTGGCTTAAATGAAAGCTGAGGTCTGGGAGTGGAATTCTGTGACCAGGGCTGAATGACGCAGCAGCTGCGGCAGCTGAGGGATTGCAGCAATTCAAGGCTCTAAAGAAATACTCGGACTGCTGCAAGCAATGAAACATATTGAACACATGATATTAGATAAGCAGACATGTTTTGCAGACACTCTTTATTATCTTGAAGTTGGACTTTGAAGAACCTCATGGGTCCCTTTCAATTTCAGGATATTTTATGTCCTTCTATTAGGGTGACTGTTTTTAGTTATCATCTGGATACAGTTAATGTGTTAAATCCCATCTTAATCTGTCTTTTCTGGCTGCAGGTATGAATATTTAGAATATCTACAGTAGTTCTGAGTACACATCTCTTTATGAAACAGTAACCCAGAATTTGACACTGGTACTTTTGCATTTACTGTGTTCTTCCTGCGNGCATTTACTATGTTCTTCCTGCGCATCCAGGATAAAGAATTGCATGCTCAAAAGTAAAAAATGACTCAGTAATAACAAGTGTCCTAAGTATTGCTATTCCAAGTGACAGATGCAAATCCTTAGAAAGGATCAAAGAATTTAAAATCTTTAGCTTGGGGTCAGGCCTTGGCCACTTAGACAGGCATTCACCATTTCAGCATGGAGGCTTTGAGGGCTGTTTCTCCCTGCTGGAGTTCAATTGTTCTTAGAGTTTTGGTTCATAGGTCCATTATGGTCACGTAAGAAACAGTGACCTATTAAATGTTCTCCTATTAAATGACTGTTAGCTCCTACCGCATTAATTTTAAGACTGATTGATCTATCTATCCATCTGTCCTGAGCACATTATATTACATAGATTTTTTTTTTCCTTCCTTTCCCTTATTTGTTAATATAAGATAGAGGTGATGATGTAATTATTTCTGTCAAGGTAATTAATTTGACACTTAATTGAATAAAAAGCACTTATTAAATTTTTCAAATGCAGCTGATGGAATTAAAAATGTAATCTTTCCTGCACTCAGGAGGGAGAGGATTCTTCTAATTTGCATGAGCTTACATTACAACAACAACAACAACAAACAAAAAGGACAAAAAATGCAATTTCATGTAGGTTAATATTTGAAAAGTGTTAATTTTGTTTCTCTCAAAGATGAACTTGGCCTGCCACGGTATAAGATCATTCACTCTAAGAGGTTACTCCAGTTGCTACTCTAGTTTAGCAGAAATTGCCCAGAAGTGTTGAGTGCTGCTGGATATCTTCCATCTCTTCTTCACTCCCATTGCAAGAAGAGTTAAGCACCTGATGGGTCTCAATCAAATCGTTTGTAAAGACTTGGGTCTCTGACCTCTGAGTCATTCGGTCATTTGCCTCTTATTCTTTTATATTAGTTATCTCTACCTGAAGCAGACACAATATTGAAATAACAAATGTTTGACCCATGCCTGAAAGAAGCTGTATTACCCCTGAATGTGTCATAGGTATCATCCTGTAAGTCTTTTTCTGAACTAATAATACTTTTTGTGTCCATGAGGGAGTCATTAACGTCCTCATGCCCTGAATAAAAGCAATAAAATAACCCCACACCCAGACTTTGTGGTGCCATGAATGAGTTATAATTTATTAATTTGACTGTCATCTAGGCAGTGTCCAAGTCTGTAATTAGATCTGCCATGTAAGCATCTGTTAACAGCAGAACATCAACGTGCATCTGGCTGTACTTGCAGGGTGTTTCAGTAATTGAGAAAAAAGAGTGCGAAAGTCATCTGTGAGGGTACCGATGGAAGCAGTCAGGAGGAAAAACACCATTTGTTTCTGCAGCTGTGAGGTTGTTCATTCATCAGCACATTTTGTTTCTCTGAAAACACAGAAATGACGAATTCAAATGTGAGTACCTCCTTGACTCTAAAACAGAGTGTTCTGTACAGTCTGATGCTATAGATGATGTATAGATGTATAAAGAATGATGTGATTTGTATGTTTTGGATGGGATTGTAAATGGCAGGACTGGTTAACAGAAATTAGCTGTATGTGTTTTTAAATAGAGAGCTGAAACCTTGATAAAGCTTTTGCAAGATACTCATACGATTCACATGCAAAACTCTTTCTGAAATTTAATTGAAATTTTAATGATGTAAAATCATTTGACTGAAAGGGGAATACTGTACAGCCTACTTAGAAACAAAAATCATTTGTCACCATGCTAAAATTCATTAACTAGATGGAGTGCCACAATCTGGATGACATCAAATTATTGTAATTGGTACTTCTGTGATGTAAAGATGCAGAAAAACTGAGCCTATGTTTTGCCTATTTTTCTGCATTTCTATTCATTTCTCCTACTGGCTGAGACCCTCCATCTCCAATGAATAGGAGCTGTAGCTCAGCCATCCACCCCCAATATGATTATGCAATAATTTAAAGTTACATGAAGACAAAAGAATTGCCCAAACTGCTGCAATTCTATTCCAAAACATACAAGTGGAGATCCAGAATCTCTTGTTGCTGAGACTTCTTGTGTTTGATGGGGCAGCAAAATGAGACATATGAAATGCCTTTGCATCCTCCCCTGGGCTCAGCATAATTTAGGCTGCGGCTGGCAGTAAAAAAGAGAGGTCACCGGAAAAACAGACCTTGTGGTGCGTGACTGTGGATTAGCAGCTTTCCTTGGGGTATTGTAAAGTAACTGAATCATTGTTGCTTTGCATCATAGAGGCCTTGATTCTTCTCATGACCAGTGGCCATGTAGCAGAATCTCAGGGTAATGAGTAGACATTTTAAACCCATTGACTGTGAAAACATATGGGGTGAGGTGTAATGCAGAAGACAAAATATTTCAGTTCCAGTTAGCCCTGGATTAAGATTTGTGTGTGTTACTGGAGAGTGGCTTTTCTTGAAGGCAGGGGGAACTCTTTCCTTTTACTATGAACATGTATTTGTCAAATGAGGAAGATATCCCTTGCTTTCTTTTTCAGAGTAGGTTTTGCTGAGCCAAACCATCCTGAAAAACTCAATAGTGCAAACCACAGCTGTTGTGGCTGAAGCCAAAGCAGTTCATTTGGGCAGGAAGCACAGGATGTTTTAGAGAAATGGAGGGTTCTTATAGTGTTTTATTCATGATTAAGAGCTAACTTGAGAGAATGGGAGAGTAAATGGAGTGGTGCTGGTGGGGAAAAGGAGAATAATGTGGTTACAGAATGTTAGCAGACAATTTAGAGACCTTTATTAAGGGTGTGGCACACCCTATATAATGTACACCTGTAACACAACCTTGATTAGCCTAGATGATATTTTGCTTCCTTGGCATCATGCCTAAAGAGGAACAGAGGCTTTTGCCTTGGTGGGCTGACACACTGAGAGTGGGCTGGAGATGTGCTCTAAGTCCCTCATGATCCACTGCTGTTTGATCAAGCTGCACACCCTCCTCATCAGCACAGCACAGCTGGGTGTGCTGTGCCCACCCACACCTGCTGCTTCCTGTGTCCCTGCACCCCAGCAGACTGTTCAGGTGTCAGTGTGGGATGGCACAGCAGTCTGGTACCTGCCTCCTGCCCAGAGACTCCAAGGCAGGGCCAGAGAGAAGGAGAGGTCAGCCCTTCATGGGAGGGTTTGATGTCCACCTCCCTAGCACCCCCTCTCCAATGTCAAAGCTGTGACACAGAGAAGTCCTTACCTGACATGCACCCAAAACCCACAAGTGCACAGGCCACATCCCTCAAACCTCCTCTCATGGAGGAGGATAAATTGATAAACATGGAGGTAAACAGAGAGAAAAGGATTTTGCTGATCTTTAAAAACACCTCAGTGTTCTTGGAGCTATTCATGTTGTCAGACTTACCAAGATCTTCAGCGGAGGAATGGGTAGGCAGTAAGATTAGGGTATTCACAAGGTTCCCAGCAGCTTCTGTCAAAATAAACATTATTTTGTTAACAGAACAAGCAGTAATGCCTATGTATTGTGTGGAAGCATCGCTATATTTTTCTGGCACATTGCAATAGCTTTGGGATTAGAAAAGAGCATAATCATTTAATTGCATATGTGCGAGTTATAATAAATAGGTTATGTTTTCAAAAAAGCGTACGTGATTTATGGATCTACATTTACTTCTGTACTGGCTTAGGTATTAGAATCATAGATTCATTAAGGTTGGAAAAGACTTCCAAGATCATCCAAACACCACCATGTCAAAAAAACCATAGAACTAAGTGTCATGTCCAGTTCTTTCTTGAACAGTCCCAGGGATGGTGACTCCACCACCTCCCTGGGCAGTCTGTTCCAATGTTTAACTACATTTTCCATGAAGAAACTCTTCCTGATGTCCAACTTAAACCTTCCGTGGTGCAGCTTGAAGCTACATCCTCTTGTCCTGTCACTGGTTGCCCGGAAGAAGAAATTGACTCCCACCTGGCTACAACCTCCTTTCAGACAATTGTAGAGAGCAGTAAGGTCACCCTTGAACCTTTTCTCCACACAAAACCACCCCAGCTCCCTCAGCTACTCTTCACATGACTTACTCTCTAGACCCTAAAAAGAAACGTGAAGTTTCTTTGGAAATCAGTAATATTCTGAAGGTCTTACATGCATTTAAAAATTATATTAAATGATTTGACAGATAAGAAATTTATTAATAAGCTATTAATTCTGCATTAGAGAGGATTTCAGGCTAATTTCAAGATTATTCTACAGTGTCCCTAAATCTACTGAGATAGGTAAGTTTATCATTAACACCCATAATTATCTTAATATATTTATATTAATATACATGTTTAACCCCTGTTCTATGTTGTTTCCAGTGTTATTAATAAAAAAATTCGTATGTTCTGACTATGTACTGTCAGAACAACTCTGAACCTATGCATACACCCCATTCCCCTTCACTACTTTTACTGTTGTGTGGAAAAGCTTCTTTTCTTAGAAGTGGAATATGTTATTAATCTTCACAGAAATGAGCCCTTCCCCTTCCTAGAAAATGAAGTCGGTAACCTAGAGCTTGCTTTGGATATGGATATCTCTGTTTAAGGCCTACTTTTAGATCAGGTATGTAAAACTATTTCTCACAGCCCTGCCTAATGGTCTAATCATGGGGACCATCTCAGGATCTAGTTCAGGAAACAGGAGCACAATTTATATGGCAGCTATATTATCTGATAGCCAGCTCAGACTGCTGGTTTGCCAGGCTTGGACACTACTTTTTATGTGGTTTTATTACCTGCAGAACTTGCTTGGGGAGCAATATAGAGCCTCTCTGCAGAGAACTGAGAAGTTTTGTACTTGTTTTTACAGCACTGACACATTTTCTCCTGCCATACCTTCACCTTATTAGTGTATATTGCTGAAGTCCAAGAGAGGTCTAACAGATGTAGCTATAATACCAGGGGCCTCATGGCTGACATTTAGATGCTGCTGTTGAATTTGTGCTGTGCCTGTTGGGCAGATCACAGCTAAAGGGCAGCTGGTATGATTGTTAAACCAGGTCTGCCTTGGTTGTGGAGCCCAACCTGATGTAAAAGCCAATATTCTTTTCCACTTACAAGCAACGATTGTAGAATGCACTTCCTGGGATTGCAAGACTGTATGCATATGTCCATTAGATCCCTAAATTAGTGGATAAGGTTCTTCTTCTTGGACTGCAGGGAAAGCAACAGGTACGTGAACATAAATCTGCCACTTCCAAGGTGAGTGCTTCAGGCTTTTGAGCAGATCATTTCCATCCTGGAAATATTTCATGGCAATATGGAAAGTGGTTCAGTAATTTAGAAAAGATAAGGTGCTATTTCATACAAAATATGTTTGTCTTTAATAACTTTAAAATTGAAATGAGAAGAATAAATATTACAGCAATATGATATTTGAATATTCTGATAATATCTCTATATGTTCTGAATTATGAACAATTTTCACAAAATATTGCAAAGATAATACTTTTTTACACAAAGGAATGGAATTTAAAATGCAGTTCTAAACTACATTGTGGGGTTCTAGGTTAAAGGAAGCCAAACTAAGTGGCTTTTCAGATCTTTAGTTCAAAACCAAGCAGAAAAAAATTCTAAATATTTTTCACATTAAGTGAAACATCCAGAGTTCAGCAAGTCCAATGACCACAGGGAATTAAACTTGTGAGCAGCTCTACATATGAATGAGTGTCTGGTAAGGAAATTTGACATTAGTTAATATTTCAGTGGTGTTGAGAGTGTGTTTTTTTGTGTTAGCATTCTGAGAGGAATTAGAAATACAATTAATTTTGCTGTTCTGCTGAAGGGTTAGTTCATCAGAATTAGACAATGAGAGATCTACCCAGCTCTCTGAAGCCAGGCAGCCATTCTTGTTAGGGCTTGTTTCTCCCCTTCTTTGACAGGAGGTTCTGCTTGATGTCTGGCTGTCATTTCAGCTGCCTATCTTGAAAGCAAGCACTCTACAGCATGTCAGCTGTTCTTAGGGAGATTTCTCTGCTCCCACAGAGTTTTAAATGGGTTTAAGCTGCTTAGTAGACATTCAAGGGGGAGGAGGAGAGGGTGACGAACGGCTTTAAAAGTGATTGGCAACTGGCAACATGTCGTGGGTTTATGTGGCTGAGTTTTGATAGCTGGGGGACTATAGAGGAGTAGCTTCTGTTAGAATAGAGTGAACTAACATAAGAGTGATCAAGTCCTGCTTTGCTATACAGCTGAGATCTATCTTGTATACTAATGGGTAGTTTTTATGCTATTAATGGTATAAACGAAGATAAGTTCAAGAAATAAGGTGTTGTCATAAACTGTGTGTGTGCTCTTTTTGTGGTAGAACTCAGGAGCCAGAAACTCTGATAGTTAGAGATACAGAATCTTTTGAAGTACTTGCTGCTAATTATAAACTCAATTATAACTAATTATTGGATGATAATGCAGATAAACTAATTTTTATGTGAGAAAACACAGTAAAACAAACATACAGATTCTGAACTTCATCATTAGAGAAGAATCACTGAGGGAAATGTGAGTTTGATTTTTAGATTACTGTATCAGAGTGCTTCAGTCCTTGAACAAAATGAGGTAAAAGGAAGGGGAAACAAATATGTTTAAAACTACGAGTAAATAGCCTTCTCAAGTAGGAAGAGATTATGTGATCTCAGCAAATATCATGTCACAGATGATGAGACCAATCCACTAAAATCAAGACTTGTAAATAGCACGTTGTTGGAATTCAAAGAGAAGAGCAAAGGGGAAAAAGACACAGAAGAACATGATGTTGGAGATGAACGAAAATAACCAGATGTATGTTTTTTAGTGACTGACTTGCTAAAAGCCTGCTGGAAAACAGTACCACCACAGAGTAAGTGCCATCAGTCATGTGAGATGATTTCTTCACATCAGATTTAATGTTACTGAAGAGATTGATGACACCTATTCAGACCTGATTTTCAGTAAAGATGAAGAAAGGACTTGTATGCAAAGTGATGAATCTGAACCAACCACTTTTAAAAGCAGAAGTATGCAGCTATGTTTTTTTTTATATGGTAATGCAGATCAGCAGGATCCATTTTAGGCTTGGAAAGCCAAGAAGCAGGAAAAATTTAGCTAGACATACAGAATAAGTTGTGAGAATTTGCAACTGTTAGAGGAAAAAAACATTGCTAGCAAAGTGAAGAACAAAGCCATTAGATATTGAATGCCTGTGATAGTTTAAAACTCTTACATTTTCCATGTGATGGATGAATCAATAGGGATTTTCCAAAGACCTGTTACATCTACTGTGGTCCCAAAGAAGAGTAGGAGATCACTGTGAAGGTATAGCAAGATGTTTTTCCTATGTATGCACTGTGCTGTTGGGCACGCATGAAAGAAGACAGGTAATACCGTGTGTTCCACAAATCACTGTTTCCTTTCACATTACTAATAGTAATTCTGTTCAGACCTTTCCTCAAAAATTAAATGCCATTTCCAAAATGTTTGTCAACCTTCTAAGGAGAGTTGTTTTATTGTCAGATCCTCTCCCCTGCAGTCTGCTACCCTCTCCATTTAGGTACATTGGTGTGCTGTGGTGCTTTGAGTGACACCTCTGCAACTCCTGACCTTGCATTTGGCACCCTGGGGACCTGTCTAAGGGTGGATACCTGAGAACTGTCAGTCAACCCCAAACTAATCTCAACTGTAGACAAACTTGAAGGTAAGAATAGATTGTAAAATTTAAGAAATCTGTCCCTTCATTCAAAGTCCGATGCAGAATATTGAGATAGTAAAAGACAACACTTACAGTTCCCATTCTGGTTTGACTTTGTCTTCTTACTTTTTTTTTCTTTTAAAAAATCATTAAAATGGATGATTTTTAACAAATGCTTTTTAACAGTTTTGACTGGATATAAGTCTGGTAAGTTAATTTTTGGAAAGTACTATTAGTTACACTGGGTAGGTATATCAACAGATAAATCAGACTGGATTCTCGTATATGGATGGTACTTTGCTTCAGTCAAATAAGGTTTATGTGGTTTTTTTAAAGATAATTTCTAAAGCTATTGCCCAAAGAAACATGTCGTGTGTGTTTTTTTTTTAATGAGAAGCATCCTATTTACAAATGGAAACACAGATATATCTTCAGAAAAGGAAACTTACACAAATTTTTTATCTCACCATGGAGTAAGTCTTCTTTTCAAATACAAATGTAAGTGTATCAATTAGAAACTAGCTGTTCTCTCATAATTCATGAGGTAAATAACAGGAAACGAAGTATATAACTTGTCTAAACTCTCAGTGGTCCTGTGCAGGTCCTGCTTCAGGGCAGCCATTTGTCCTGTCCCCTGGGAACACACCACTTGTCAGATTGAACAGGGAGAGGGCACTGCATGGACTAGAATTAAAAAGCTTTGCATGTTGAGGATTAGTGATTTTGCAAATGGCAGAACAGAATATTTTCAGTTGGAAGGAAAAGACCACTAATATCATCAAGTCCAACCATTAACCCAGCACTGCCAAACCCACTACTAAACCATGTCCCTGAGTGCCACATCTACATGTCTTTTAAATAACTCCAGGGATGGTTACTCAGCCATGACTATCTAGTCCAAGCTGACCATCTGATCACTTCAGTGCTGACCAAAAAGGAGTCTTTTAAAATTATAAGGACCACCTCTCTAGGCAGCCTATTCCAATGTTTGACCACCTCCTTGGTAACAAAATGCTTCCAGTATCAAGTCTGAACCAAAACCAGAGTAGCTTTCTGACAAATCCCACATCATTGTTTCCTCTCATGCAGCTATAAAAAAGGATTTTGAATTTTAATTCATGCATACACATGGAATATCAAGTGAAATTCCGCTCCTTCGAAGAGAACAGGGAAACTGGCAGTGAGCAATTATAGCAAAAAACCTATTTTTTAAAAGGGTGAGTTACTGCCCTAAGGTAACTATATAGGATTGCTTCAGTAGTCTTGAAGGGTTTTTCTGGTAAATGTATTCACTTTAGAGAGTTACTGCTGATGCAGAACAGAGGCCAGGATATAAGTATAGGTATACATGCTTTTTTTTTTCCTTTTATCAAAGGCGCTGAGATCTTTCAAATGTGGTAAAGAGCAGCCAGGCACACATGAGGGCAAGTTGCATCTGTGCACAGAGAAAACCTATGTTGAATCAATTACTTAAAGACATTCAGAGAGACCAAGGTCTGGGCCTTATCATCCTAATTACCCATATCGCCAATAAGAAATGAAAAAAGTTTTCTATGTAGGGGGAGAATCGAGTATCTAGGAAACATTGAGAATTAGGGAAATTAAATACTGAGTCTCAGATCATAGTCAGTCAAACTCTTCCCTTGATCACACACAAACTGATACAGTGCTGGATTTAAATGTGAAGGACATTTTAGATATCTAAAAGCATAACCCTGTGGCATTCAAAAGAACAGAGAAAATGGGACTTTCAGTGCAGGAGGTAGAATGAGGAATATTTAGTACTTCTCTGTACTTGTTTCATACTGGAGATCCCATAAAGGAGGTAATACCATATGAGTTTCACTACACTGAATCTCCTTTTTTTGCCTGAAAACCTGAGTTTGTTTGAAATTTAACTGAAAAGTGGATTTATGACTTCTCCTTGGTAAAATAATTTCTTTGTATTAATTGGAAGCTGATATATGGAATTCTTTGTGTGGATGTATTAGGGGTGTTTATTGCAGATGACTTGTGCTTATCTTGCCTGAGAGGCGGGCAGTTTCTCTGAATTCTTTGCTGAATTCTTCTCTGAATTTCTCTGAATTCTTTTCATGCAACTACTAGAAATTTTGATAGTAGTTATTACCTGGAATAAATTACATAAAATTCAGCTCTTGTATTTTTATGTTACTGCTGAGTTTTTAAGTTCTATAATCATTCAGAAAACCTGGAAAAACTGTCCCACCCTTTTTGAATTCAATGTCATGGGGGAGCAAACTCTAGCAGGCTCAAGAGAAATGGCACAGCGAACTTGCGTCGTGCTGTGATCAGTGATTTTCTCTTGTAGCTGATGAACCTTTTTTTCTCCCTCTGTGAAAAGACTAAATCAGAAGAGAGTAACTGGGAATTTAGAGATTATTTGCAATACTTGTTCCCACCTTTTTCTTTTTCTTGAACCTGACTTCTACATCCTAGTTTTCTAAAGGTGCCATCAACTCTCTGGCCTCTGAATCATGCAGGCACCAGTGGAAGAATACAAGAATTTTTTACAAACTTTAGGGTGTGATGTGGGAAAAGGCTGAGTCTTTTTAAATGGTTGCTCCTCCGTAGCAGTAAGGCTGTAGGGAAATGTAGTTTTAAATTTCTTAGTTGTTTTATAGATTCATAAAACTTCATGAAAGCCATCCCTAAAATTTAGCTATTGACTTTTGTCACGCCTGAATAATCAATGTTGACAAATATAACACAAAATCATTTGTGTTAAAATACTATACTATATGCTTCATGTCTTCATAGTGCTTTTAAATACAAAATAAATATTGTTATTTTAATGTGATGGTTTTATTAAGGCTTACTGTTTTGGTTGCGATTTTCTCTGGCCTGTGCTTCATTCTGAGCAGCCATTTCAAGCAGAAGATCCATGTGTGACTCTTCAGGTTATTTTTCTCTCGAGTTTGCAATAAACTGGAGCCTTCTGCAAAATCCTCAGGGGAAGAGTGCCACAGCCTTTTTGTTTTACGTCTTCCCTCTATTGTATCATCTAATATTCACATACTATAATGCTCTCTGCTTTAATGTCTCACTTAAAGCAAAGACACAAAATTAACGTTATTGCGACTTTTGGGGGCTTGCTGAGGGCCAGGTGGAATAATTTTGTGGGCAGGAAAAATTGCAGGGACCTTTTCCATGGCTTCATAAAGCAGTTGCATATTAGCCTGCAATACTTATGATGCCAGTGGCAGGCATTTTCCTCCCTCTCACTTCTAAGCCTGTTTACAGTTAGGATGCTCTCCCAGAGCAACTCCCTTGTGGTTTCCACTCTATTACCATGCTTCCATTAGGTGTTGACTTTTTTTAAACATTCTGTAGCTTTTCCAGCCTGAGAAGTAGGCAACCTTCCAATCAGGCTTTGATGGAAAGCGTGGAAAACTTGATTGCTTGCTCTTTCTCTTCCTCCCTCATCCTTTGCCTCAGAATTTTTCCATTATAGGTGAAATAACACCTTTCATTTGACCTCATAGGAAGTTTGCTTCATTTTGTAGGCCTTGCTCTACCTGCTACTTTTTGAATTCTACTTCTGTGGTACTGAACTGTTCAGCAAGCAGACACTCCACAAAGTAAAAAAAAATTTCTCAGAGTATACAGTTATGTTCTGAGATGTCCAGAACTTGGTGAAACAGTCATCATTTTGTGTGAACCATTTTTCTGCACTGTTAAAACTTTTCTCAAGGGGTTGTGCATAAGAAGTATGTCATGGCCAAGGAAAGCTCACAAGGGTGAGGGATCCAAGAGGTGGGAGAAAAAAAAAACAACCTGACTGTTTAACTAAGAAGCTCTCAGGATAGTCTTGTTTCTGAAAAAAAAAAAAAAAAACAACCAAAAAACCCCACCAAAAACAAACAAACAAACAAAAAAACCCCCACAAAACTTGTATGAAAATTTCTTGATCCCACTTCTAGTACAGATAGCTTGGTTGCTTGAAACCTTTAAGTTTTCATTACTATGAAATCAAATGTTTTCTTATAGCACCATGAATTACCATCCTCCTGCATTTCTCAGTTTATTTGTTCTTCAGAAAGTTGACCAAACATTAATTTGACTACATAAGTGAAATGAGCACTGTGGTATTGAAAAGAAACTTTTCAGTTGCCTTTAAATTTGAAAATGAGCAAATGGAAAACAAATGAGCGTGGAGCAAGTTTATCCTTTTATGGTAAGCAGTAAATAACTAAAAAGTTTTTTTACAGAGAAAGAAATCTAATTTCTTCATTTCAACGGGTAACTGTTCCCTGCATCCTTGGTTTGTTCAGTTTTATTTTCCATCTACTACTACCATGCTGTTTGTTGCTAAAAGCATTCCTTTATCTGAGGAACACCCTTAACAGCTTTATGGACCTACCAGGGAGCATTAAAAGCATACTGGAAGAATTCTTCTTTTTCAGGAGGGTTCAAGGTGTTTTTCAGTGCCATGTACTCTGGTAAGCTTTTCAGGCTTAAGATCAAGGGTCAGTAGTCTTCTGCCAAAGTACTTGCAATCTATTTCAGTCTGAGTTGCATTAGGAGTTGGTAGCTCAAGCATGGTTTTCTGCTCAGCCCTTTTAGCCAGAGTGAATTCTGCAGCAGTGATATTCTTACCACCTCAGGGTATCTCCAGTACATACAACTTTAAGGAGTCACCTGAAAAGACTACAGAGTTCAAAAAACTGAACCAAACAGAAAAAACCCACAACCACCCTGGTATTCTCATGTAAGTATGCTTAATTATGGTAAGAAGGAAGAAAATAAGGATACAAAGTTTGTAAGGTAAAACATATGCAGGTATTCTTCCCAAGAATGCCAAGTCAGTGGAAAGATAAAAAAAAGGTTTATTTCAGATGCGAGGACCACTTTTTTATGATGCAGTTTGCATCAGACCTTCAGGGGCAAAGGACATGCCCCCTCCTCTAAGGCTTTTTGTATCTTCTCTCTCTCCTTTCCCACTCTCTCTGGCCCAAGGAGGCCTTGCACATGTCTGCAAATGTTCTCTCTCTGCATACTGGAGAACAAGGCTGAGAACTTCTCTTACTATGTGGGGTAATGGGCTGGGGGGGAAAGCATTGAAACTTCCTTTGAGAAAGAGCCACAACCTTGGCAGAAAGCCTTCTTAGCAAAATGAGTTCTAACTGTCCACTACAAATTCTTCCTGAAATGCATCTGTTCCTACAAGTTAATCCTAACAAACGTTCAAAATTTTCCCTCAACTTTCATTTACTGTAAATGAAAATTATCATGGTATCAGAGCATGGGACAGCAGCTTGGTTATGTCTTAGTGGAATCAGGTAGTTCTTCTGTTTCAAGAAAACTGAGAAATAGTGGTATTAGGCATTTTTCTATGTCCTTCTTGATGAGGGTTAGAAAAGAGCATCTTTGCCAGATGTGCTAGGCTGTGCATCACTGCAGGATTTCCTCCTGTAAGTCATTGTCTGGTTGCTGTGGCATTGTCTGCTTGCATGTAACTGCGTGGCAATGGTCTGCAGTAGTTCTTCTTCAATAAGATTTTGATAAGTTGGCTTTCTTCAATGAAGTTGAACAAAGTGGCCATTAGTGTGTCAAAGCAGAGTGGCATGGAGGCTTGGCACTGATTGCTTAAAGCACTTTCATTTCATACCTGAGGGGTTTTGTTTTTCTCCTGTAACAATGGCTTTCCTAGGTAGGCAAGTCCTCATTCACTGCCTCAGAGATTGCTGAACAAGCATTTTAGGAGGTCTGAACTCATCTCACTGATGAGTACTGAAAATGGAAACAGAAAGGAGCTGCTTCTGTGTGGGTGTTAAATTTTGTTTCAGCTAACTCTGAAAAGCCTTTTCTGAACTGGGTACCTCAGTCAGTGCCTGCAAACTTAACCCCTTTGCAGGCCTCCCTACTTCCCCAAGACTCTGACATAATATTGAAAACACTCCTCTCTTCCAGGCCTGCTGTGGGAGCTCTCCTGTCTTTTCATCTTATTGGATAATTTTTTTTTTTGAGTGAAAAATGCTTGTGTTAAACTTCAAGTAGGTGAGACTTTGTACATTCCATCTCTTCATTGTGAGAAGCACTTCTGCCTTACCTTGGGGCTGCTGTATCTTATCCTAATGGATATTGGGTGTTGTGTATTGCCTGCAGCTCTTCTCTTTGGCTGTCATCAGATTCATTATAGTTCATTTCTTTTGTAGTTATTTTATTGTAGCTGAAAAATGGAGATGCAGGACAGGGGATGAAAAGCCAGCTGCATTCAGATCTCTTGATGAGTATCTGACTTCAATTTTGTGACTTAAAAAAGAAACTCATTGCAATCTTGTAGCAAACTGAGATTTCGTGAATTGCACTGTGATCATTTTAACAGAGGAACATAGTCCATATTCTCAGTAAAGGCACAAACTCTTTCACAAGGACAAGAAAGCAGAAGATAGTTTGTTTTTAAATTCTTTGAACCCTGCAGGACAATGAAGCAACTGATGAATAAAGTTCTGGTTTGTCCCTCTGAGACCCTCTGTCCTCACAACAACAAAATAAATCCTCACTCTTTCCTCTAAAATGAATACAGAACAAAAATGGAAATTCCTCCTGCCATCCAAATCAGTGATCAAATACACTGAGCAAATCAGTCATAAAGTTTCATCAGTACACCACTGATCCTGCCATGACTGGCTGTTTAAAGTTAACAAAAGGTTACTAAGATTTTAATTTCTAGAGGAAACTGAACTTGTCAAAACATTTTGAACTTTTTTTCTTCCCGGACGGAAATGTCTTTCAAAGGGTTTGTGCCTGTGTCTTGGTAGAGTAGAAGAGTTTTGATTAAAGTTGACTCTAAAGGCCTCTGGAAATCATGGTCAGGTTCCGCAGGATATTTACTTGCCCCAGGATAACAAAGAATCCAGTGAGTTGGTGCATTTGCTGTACTGGCAGTCAATGCCTTGGGCTTTTGGGGTTGAAGAGAGGGCTGGATGTGGGTATATTGTTTTCAACATGGATATTTTGTTTTCAACTTCCTATCCAGAGGTTTTTTAGATCCTGTTTCAGATCAGGCTGTCCCCTTGGGCTGATGATGTCTGGGAGGCAGTACAGAGACCCATCCTGCACTGATTTGGGGTGGTGTTTTCAGCTCTTCTACAGGTAAGTGACTCATCACTTTTGGTTTCCTACCTAGATGTCTGCTGTGGGCCTGTTCTCATACAGCAACGTGGTGGTTCCCCTGCTCACCTGTTCTTTTAGTCATACTCTAAACAAAATCTCCTTTTAACATTTCCTAAGATATATTGAGATCTCATCCCTCCCTACATTGTAGAGTTGAGGGTTTCTCTATGTTTTAGATATATTATGTACTGGTTTAAAAGTAAACTGGCAGGAGAAATGAATCCAACTCAAGAGAGATTACAAGTCAGAGCTACAGTTTACTAAAAAGATTATAATATATACAACGATGCAGAGAAAAAAAATAGTTTTATCCCCCAAAGATGGATGTGTAAGCGTCATGGGTTTTATCAGCCCCCTGGGCTGAAATGGTCAGGCCCAGGTATATTTCTGGAGAAAAAGCCAATCAAAAGTTTCAGTAACGCCTCTGCTAATGACATATTTAAGAAAATGGAAGAGAAGGCGTTGTCGTAGTAAGAAATTCGGCCACCATGTGAGGAGAAGGCCAGCAGGCCCCCCAGGTGGGGGGCCCTACACCCCTGGCCTTGGACCAGGGGTAGGCATGGCATTGGAGTCTCTCCAGCAGGGATGTGTAACAGAAACAAACTCCAGACAGAAACTGCCCAGCTGAAACATGCTGCAAGATGGATCCCACCTTGGCGGAGAGCAGAGGATGACTTGAGATAACGGAGCTCCTTCAAGGTGAGTCTAGCAGGAGAGAGCAGAGAAGCACAGGGGAGGCCCCCCCCCGCTTCCTGCAGCAGGGAAAAAAAAAGACTGAAAGTTATAAACCCCTGCTACCTTTAGAAGATAACTGGGGTGCAGAGAGACCCCCAGCAGTTAATGAGGAAATTTGTCCCAGAACGGACAAATGCCTACGGAGGCTGTGACCCTTGTGAGAGGTCTGAGATAAAGCAGAGCCCTGCTAAAGACCTGTGGCCTATGGAGAGAGAGGCTCATTAGGAGCAAGCTGTTCTGGTGGGATTTTTAGTCCCAGTGAAAGGTTTGTGCTGGTACAGTTCACTTGTGACCCAAAAATGACAACAGAGAATGGAAGAGCTG
>VYXB01006299.1:0-46848 GCA_013397135.1 Pachyramphus minor
ATCTGATTTGTAAATTAATTCTAGAGAAAGGAAAAAGAAGAAAAAATTATTTTCCTAAAATAAATCAGCAGGAAAAATGTTAGTAATTTCAATACTATGCTTTAATATTAAGAGCTCTTCATGTATCAAATGCAGAGTTAATATTTGATACTGTATATTGCTACTAGTATTTCTTTCCAATAGTACTCTTTCTCCCTCTCTCTCTGTCTTTCTGGATAGGATTTTTAATGAGTTATTGTTATACTGAAGCCTTTTACAATAGGTCACAGTTCTGTTTGCCAAGAAGTCTTTTGTTGATTTAACCTATTTTGCTTTGCATATTGTTTATCCATGTTTGTTTACAATAAGCATACTCATCACCCACACTCAGCCTGTTAATGGATGTAAGCATGCGTTCACACAATTCAGTATATGATTTTTTTATTGACTCATTTCTAAAGCCTCCAGTTCCCTACCCTTTTTTTATTGTAGTTCTGATTAAGGTTTTTTTCCTATGTTCATTTCCCTGTATATTGCTGAATTTATTTTCGACATTTGTTGAGTTGGAAATACAAGTTCTAAAGTAGATAACAGAATTGAACAAAAATGGGATGTGTTTTGCTTCTTTTTTTTTTTTTTTCTGTAATAACAACTTGCTCTTTGATCTCCATCTTATTTATTTTATGGGAATTTTTTTTGTTGTTGTTGCCATTGCTAATAATAAGTTTTCATCTAAGAACAGATAGTCTTTGTCTGACTGTCTTGATTTAAGCCATGCAGCCACTTGCTCACTTCCCACACAGTGGGAAGGGGGAGAGAATCAAAAGGGTAAAAGTGAGACAACCCATGGGTTGAGACAAAGACAATTGTCTTCGTCTCAACAGGTAAAGCAAAAGCAAAACAAGGGGTTCATTCACTGCTTGCCATGTGCAGGCAGGTGCTCAGCCATCTTCAGGAAAGCAGGGCTCCATCACATGCAACACTGACGTGGGAAGAACAGTGCTATCACTTTGAATGTCCCCCACACTGGGGACACAGTCCAGGGTTGGGGCATCCACTGGGCCCACCAATCCCTGGGCAACCTGTTCCAGTGCTTCACCACCCTCACAGTAAAGAATTTTTACCTAACATCTAGTCTAAACCTGCCTTCTTTCAGTTTAAAACCATTGCACCTTGTCCTGATATCAGCTGCCCTTATAAAAAGTACCTCTCCCTTCTTTTCATAAGCCCCTTGAGGTACTGTAAGGCTACACTGAACCCTAAACCTTCTTTTCTCTAGGCTGAACAACCCCAGCTCTCTCAGCCTGGCTTTGCAGGAGAGGTGCTCCATCCCTCTGATCATCTTCGTGGTCCTACTCATGTGGCTGATTTCCGGGCAGTTGTAGAGAGCCATAAGGCCCACTCTGAGCCTTATCAAAATGCATGTATAAGAAAATATACATATTCCACTGACCACAGCATGGGTACTTTGGTTTTATCCTGCCTATATGTGGTCACCCTCAGCTCCCATCTCATTCTTTGCTTGTGGAGCTGTCCCGCTATTGCTGCCCCCTGACAAATGGACTGGGAGGTGATTGACTTTAAAACAGTGCTGATTTCACCCACGTGTCCTCACACTTCCACAGACAAGCACCAGGAGTTACGTATACTGGTGGTCTTCCAGCACCAAAGATGCCTGAGTTCAGGTGGTCTGTCCAGGGTTCCTAGCAGAGGATAGGACACCATCTACTGAGTCCTCACCTTGTCTCCTGTTTTGGGAACTGTGTGCTGATTTCTGCATATGCCTTTCTGTACTCCCTCGGGCCTGACAGTCCTTTGTGTCTCCACCCCACCCCACCTCTCTGAGTTGTCAGTATTCACTCACTGTTCTTTGCCACCTGGGTGACTTGTGAAGCTGCACTTTTCCACATGCTAGGATTGCGATGAGCTGCTAATTTTTAGGTGTCTGTCATGGTCAGATTTTTCTATTTATTCCCCATTCACACCAGTTGCAACATTTCTATTACTTTTTTCTACACGGTCTCCATAGGTTTTTTATGCACTTAACACTTGCAGTGGTGCCCCTTCTCCTCCCCATGGAATAAATCAAATGGCACTAGCAAATTTTAGACACTTTAATTTAAGAAGAGATACATTTCCAGAAGCGGAGATAAAGGGAAAATTAATAAATTTTCTCAATGTCACAAAATAAATTCAGGTCTAGATTTAGAATGGATTGTATTTGGCAACAGTAAAATACTGTCTTTACTGTTTGACTCAAAGTCTAACAAGGATTCTGGATGGGGAAAAAAAGCCACTAGCTCTTTTGATAGCAGTTTCTGTACTGCAATTCCATGTAAACCAGCAGCATTATAAAGAAAAACATTTATTAAAAAAAATCAGTATGCACTTTTAACAAGATTTTTAATTGGGATCCAGTACAATTTGGTCCTTTCTGTTACCAGAAGGTGAATACTATCAACCAGATTTACAGTTCATGTTATTTCTAGAGAAGGTTATATTTCCCTGAGGAGTTTGTGACCATACAGGTGAATTGAATATGTCCAGGAATAGTCTCCACTACTGAGGCCAACTGCTGTGCCATCACCTACACCCATCAATCCCAAAGCAGATTAGCCATGTGCAGATTGCCTATGGGAATGACTACTTGGCCATGCCAACTTTTGAACCTTGCCTGGGAAATATTTAGGAGGGAGCTAACTGACTTTGGGCAAAATCATGGCAGAGATTTGTTCTAAGAGTTTACCACTGTAAATGAATGAGTTATCATTTCTAGGACCTTTGGCACAATTTAATTTAGCAGTATAAACATAGCCAGTGTGGACTCAGTTCATTGAAAAAATACAACAAAAATACAGCATTTAGTGTCAGAGAAGGGGAAAGACATTTACTTCACTGTGTCCAGATGATTTTGTCTACTTAGTTTTTCTTTTTTTTTTCTCGTCAGTGTCTGCTTCAGTCATATGATCCCCAGAGTGGATATAACACTATTTAATCTTCCTTCCAACTTTATTCTGAGAGATTATGTAGTTATTATTTAGATAATAATTAGATTTTCTCTAACATTAGATCAGATCCAATGCTAGCAGGTATATCTTTGATTATAATAAGAATATATTTCTATTTCATGGACAGAATAAGCTAATAAGTAGAGAAGAACATAAAGTCAATATATTTGAATCCCTTCCTCAGATTTGATTAAATGTTAATTGCAGAACTGCCATTTGCACATGATAGTTAATAGGAGGTTTAACCTTGCATGTTTGCTAAAACTTTAAGTTTTCCTAATTTTTTTCCTGCTTCTTTCCCTTCCAACCTGAATCTTAGCCACAGGCAGCTAATCTTCATTCTCCTGCCTTCATCATTTAGCAGAGGAGCAAGTAGATCTGAGATTTTTCAGATCTGTATTCGAGAAGTAATTCTTTCTCCCAGTGATAGCCTGAAAAGTGTTTTGAGAGGGATTTGGAGACAGAGGCAATGTTTTGCTGGGACTGGGGGAAAAAAAATCTATTTTCTTTCTTTTTAATTCCCTTTGTTCATTTGCTCTTTTTAAACTTCCACTTCTCCTAAATCAAAATTGGGGACATTACTGTACTTACTCATCCTCATCTCCAACGCCTCAAACGGTTGCATACATTTCTTAACAGAATAAATTCTTATTTCCTGGTAGTTTTCCTCCAAAATTCAGAACATCAGCAACAAGGAATGTATAAAGTCCTTACAATTGCTAGGCTCAGTGTCAGGAGCAACAGACTCCACGTGTGGCAATTAGAATTGCACTAGAAAATGAGACTGGATATAGAGAAGATCAGTTCAGTCTCTTCAAGCTGTGGGAGCTGTCAGATAAAAAATAACTAATGCAGTTGCCAAGATACCAGGATCAGGTCATGATTCATACAGCAGACAGCCATATTAGGAAATACCTTTAAAAATAACCACAATTTGAAGGAGGGGTATTTTTATCTATAATAACAAAACAACTGCTTGTTATTTACCCTGAATGATTTGCTAAAAGACTTCAGCTTTCTGTCAGAATAAAGCAGAATTAACTACAAAGTCATATGTAAAGTCAGTTCACGACAGCCATCTGTGAATGGAAGACTGACATCCCACAAGAAAACTCAGGTGTCTGGATAAATCTAGTGGAATCCAGACCTTCCTATTGATTCCCAGACATCTGGTAAGATTTTTTTGCATGCATATGGATGTACAACATGATAGATGTTGATTCTGCAGACCAAGATTAATTTCTACAAGAGGTAAAAGGGAAAAATAGCACTCTGACCATGTTAAAATAAAAAATATGTATTTCTGGTCAGGAATTTCTAAACAATATGATGACTCAGCGATCACATACTGGGGAAAGGATGTGCAGCTGCAGCAGAGCTCTCCTGAACGACTTCTTGTGCTAGCTGGACATTAACCAGCTCAAGCACCTGCTGTGCTGAGCTCAGGGATTAATGGCCTTTTGGGATAGTTTCTTCCTTTGGATGCAGGATGCATGGTGGGTATGGTGCCCACCCTGCAGGCCCTGCAGTGAAAGGGCTTGTGGTGAGGCTGTGTTGCCTTAGCAGAACAAGTAACAGCCCCTGATTTTGTAAAAGCAGCTTCTCAGCCCTGTGGGCACTGCCTGTGATGAAGCTGCCAGGCTTGGGCAAACATCATCACAACTGTCTGCATTGTTTACAAATGAGGCTTTTAGGCAGCTGTGCTCTTCCAGTGGCCAGTGGTGAGAGAGAAGCACTGGAGGAGGCTGAGCTGTGTCCTGTCTCTTGTGTTGCTGTTGTCAGAGGGGAGGAATGAGACGCTGCTCCTGGCCTCAGGATCCCCACAGCCCCCTGGCTGCAGCAGCAGGGGAGCGTTGAGGGGAGGTGTTCTTGTACTTCCCACTTGGCATCTTCTGCTGACCACTTCTGGAGACACAGTGGTGGTTTGTTTGTTTCTCCCTGTAATTAGAATTTCATTTATTTATGAAATACCTCTGGAATTTCTATCTCTTTCCATTGATTTTATACAGCACTGAAGTGATTACTTAGACTACAGGACTTAGTTTTAGAGAAAGTCAAATTATATCAATTCTTCCTTAAAATAATTTCTTCTCTGGGAGAAGCAAACATAGAAAAGGTTATCACTTCTTAACCTGCAAGTAAATCTGTAACATCACTGGGACTCAGCATGCATTTAAAGGTTCATTAGTGCCTTAATAACTAAAATGATGCTGAACCATTTTGGCAATTATGATAACACAACTGTGCATGAATAGAATATTTTTCAGCACACTTTGGTGTACACTACAGTATGCTTGCAAAGTAAACCTGCTAATATTTGCTGCTTAGCCTTTCTCATTTCTGAAATTTGTAATTAGTTCAATCAGGGACTTTTCTGTTCACTTGAACTGGCTTTGATTTGAACAGTAGTTAAGATAGCATTATGGAAATTCATGGCAGATGTGCAGAAAATTTGTCCAATTCTTGTCTTCCTATTCCTAAAAAAGACCTATTTTCTTTTTAAACATTAACTTGCTTTTCCCAGCTCTCTAGACACATTTTAAAAGAGATAAAGGATTCACTTTTAACTAGGGAAATAGTTTTCTCTTCCCTACCCTTCAAAATACCTGAAATGTTCATCTGCCAGCTCCCTTTAAAAGAGTTCTCTGAGCTGTAGCCGTCCTGCTCAAAGCTGTACACAGAAAAGCGGGAATCCCTGAAATCTGGCTGTCAGAGAGCTGTGCTGCTTCTGAAGTTACAGCAGAAATGTTGCAACATGAAAAAAAAATGCTATTATCTATTTAGAGGTAGAACAAAAAGTCTAAATCCCAAGTAATCAAAAAGAGTAGGTCAGAAATTCCTTCATATCATGCGTTTAGGCAGGTGGTCTTCATGGGTTTATGTTCAGTTCATACTTATAGTACTTAGAAAAGAATTTCAGTCAGTGGGAAATAGTGCTCAGCTATTACTATCAATTGGATACTTTAATTCTTTAGCCATTTGTTAAATCAATTCTTATATGTCTTGGTAATGAAATGTCATTCTGCCAACCAAAGCAGTTGTCATACTGCAATGCAGTGGAGGAAAAATATAATATGCTGGTGTGAGGAAAAATATAATATGCTGGTATAAGGAAAATTTGTCTGACTCCACCTTCCTCTTCAGTCAAAGTTTTGAAAATATTGTACCACAATTCTAATAAAGATCCAGAGCTATAATGCAGATACAAAACTTCCAGAGGTGTTCTCATTCTGGTGTTATAAGCATTAATACATATGTAATAGTTGGAAATCTTGGAAAAAGAAAACCAATTGAACATGTATGTCAATGTACTTTACTTCTATTGCATCTCTCCTCTATGCAAATATGTATGTTTTCATCAAGAAGTTCCTTGTGCACTACAAAAAATTCATCTGCAAGATAAACTTTTCCCCTGATGTCCTTTTGCAAGAATCCTGAGAAGATTTTTTCTGAGGTCTCTCCTTTTAAAAAGTAGCTTTCTAGTGCAACAGAAGTATTCATGGAAAACATCTGCTTTCCCTCAAAGCCTGTTTTTTTGTCAGGAAATGAAATCCACACTCAAAAACCTTTAATCCAGAAATCCAAAGTTCATCTGATTTATGCTGGCATATATTTACACAAAGTTCATATGCGTAGGTTTAAAACACTGCATAAGTACTCAATATTAACATATCCCATGGAATTACCAGACTCATTCCTGTTCATTCATGATATATGGGAATGAGGCATCTTTACTTCTGCAGCTTCTGTCATTACAAACATCAATTGCTGCTTTCAGCCATATCTTCTTGTTATTTTCTTGCTGTCGTCTGTAGTCAACAGTCCATCCATCACCGCTGCCTTGATGATTGCCAGAGCCCCTGCATCAAGACCACACTGTCAGTTTGACATCCTGTGTGTGGAATAACCTTTCCTCTGCCGTAGAGATTTCCAGCAGCTCAAGTGCCAGGGGGACAGGCTATTCCTTGGCGAGGATAAGCATGCACATGAAAAAGCTTTCAATCTTTCCTGTGCTACTTTTTGGTTTTGTTTTATTGTTGTCCGGGCTTTTTTGTCTTTTTGTTCATTCTGATTTTTCTTCTATGCTTGTGTTGGTACTATGACACAACCTTTCATCAAGGAATACCTTTTGGAAGGAGTGAACATGATTTTATTTGCTCCGGCTGACCACAGTTAGCAGGAATGCATGGTGATGTCTATATTAGGGCTGATTTCTAAGTAAATACCATTAAAATGATGATGTGAATGCTAACTCTCCCCAATTTTCCTTAGCTTGCATCAAAGCAGTTTTAAATAGCATGTTTAAACAGCACATTTGCTTTCATCTTTTCCCATATGAGTAACCCCCACACCACCTATATGTATAAAACTGTTGAGTTATATACAAAAAGCAGGATAAAGCCAGTCATGAGGCGTGAGTGGATCTGACACGAAAGTAACCATGCTGTGTCCCCTGGGACGGTTTAGCTTTGGAAATGCCTGTGTGCTCTTGGATTGGTGGGAATTCCTCCACTATCAACACCATCTCTACCATTTCTGTACAGCTTGGGACGCGCATGTAGGCTCAGAGGGTTTCTATGTTATTCACTCACAGTCAAGGAATACGCTTATGTCTTTCATTACACTCTTTTCTTTAAAAATAAACAAAAGCCCCCCATACAAACCAAGCAACAGAAACAAACCACAGAGAATTTTTCAAAGTTATATTTTGGTATGAAATATGTTCTTTTTTTTCTACTCCCCAATGTGTATTTGTGCTTTTGAAAGTCTTATTTTGAACAGCTTTTTTTTTCTGTACTCAGAGCCTTATATTATTAAGTTGTCTAATTAGTCGGTCCCACAGCATGGGAATAAAACTTCCCAGAACATAAGATCTTTCAAAAGATCTGTTTCAAGAGCATCTTCCCTTGTTGCATTTTTGTCACATTTCTCATTGATGTAGTTCAAGATTGCTCAGACAACAAAACATTCCTGTTTTGATGTTAGAGGAATGGTGTTGCCACAAAGGATTTGCATATTTCCCACTGTAGCAGGAGTTTTCCTGATGCAGTCAACATGATGCACACACAACAATGAGATTTACCACTTTTCTTACTTCAGAGGAGTCAGCTGATACATGTAAAAAGCAAAGAAACTTGAACATCTGCTCAGAGATGATAAAAATAAAAGTTATATTGTGATAAAGCTCTGCTTTCTGCTTTCTGTTATCAAAAATTATAAGAAATCAGGAGATAGTCACTCTCCTTATAATTACAGTTAATGAACAGCATCATCACAAGTAGAGCAAATACCTGCTCAGTTTATAATTTTCCAGGTACACCTGCAAATGGAAAGGCCAAGTCCTCCAAGTAACAGAAAGTGTTAAAGGAACTGATAAGCAGCTTCTGTACAATCTTAAAGACAGTATTTGACACAACACAAAGATGAAGAAGTCTCCAGAACTGGAGGAAAAGTATTTTGGAAAGGAAATTCAATCCAAATGCTGAAAGTCGCTGAATTATACAAAGTGCTAATGAACAAAATTTGATGCAACTATCAGAAAGGAAAATATCTCCATGGCAGAAAGTGCACCAGAAAATAAAGCAAAAACTGCACCTCATTACTGGAAAAATGAGCAAACTCATTTCCTGAAGACAATCAATTCCTGACCTACCAATAAGCGGTTTGCCTATGCCCATGGCATCTGTGCATGTCAGGAAATTATCAGTCCCTCTCAGAAAGTCTGTGACTAATTCTGCCATTACTTGGTCAGGTAAATGACAATGTTGGTAAATGCATGTTATTCAAACATAGGAAATTGACCAAAAAAAAAAAATTAATCCAGAAACAGAGAAGTAATTTTGCAGCAAACATAAATGTCAGTGTCTCCAGCCCCAGGTTTAAGCTGGTATGTCCAATTTTGGCTAAATCATCTGATGTTTAATGAGGAATAATTCCAAAATAGCTTACATTTTTATTTTAGTGCCTTTTTTTAGAGGCATAAAAAAGCTCCCAAAAGGAAAGTGTTACAGAGCCGTGGATCTGGGATCTGCACAAGTGCAAAAGGTGAGAGCATAGACAGAAGTAATGAGATAAAAACCTCTCCCACTGTAGCAGAACCAACCATTCATGCGGGTCTGGCTCTGTGTGGAAGCAGAGCTGCAAGACTTCAGGAGAAGGGAACTATAAGAAGAGAGGAGAAATCAGTTCAGAAGAAGGAAAACAGGTATCTCCTATGCAATTACCTGATTCTTTTTAATATAATTTTTGCATTAAATGCTGCATGGGCCAAGGATACACTGACAACTTGGAAGACAAATTGCCCTCAGAAGAACCAAAAGGACAGAAGGGCAATGCCTTTTGTCAAAGAAGACAAGGAGATTCTATTATTGCCTTTCTCCAAGGTCACGCTCAAACTACAAATATTGAGACTGGCTTGAAACTCACAGGACTGAATGAAAGGTTAGATTTATTATATTACTACCTGATTCCTGTAGTAAGGAGGCATCTGTGTTACATTCCAAAACTTTTTGATGACTATTAGGATTGGACCTGTTGGCTGCCTTTGTTGCTTTTAACAAGAGAGGCTGAGATTGGCACTGAGTCACCAATTTCCAGAGGTAAATTTCCAGAGCAAAACCATAAACTATTTACAAGAATCAATAAGATGCTGACAGTTGTCAGCACCAGCTATGCTAAAAAGTGTCAGTAACCTGACTTTGACTTTGCAGAAATAACAAAAAGTACAATTTCAAAGCAAATAGGACTAGGAGCAAGCAAGGCTTCTGTCAGATCCATGTTTTCATTTCCCTATGGCTCCCTCCCTCTTCCCAAAATGGCTGTATTTCTTTTCTACTGTTCACAGGATTTTTAGAGTAATTTGAAGAAGAATATTTTCCTATATCAGCAAGTTTTTCTTGCCAGGTGTCTTTTGCTGAGGAATTTTTGCAATCTAAAACTTTCTCTGTATCTATAGAAGATATTCTACAGAGGAAGATGTTTCGTTTAACATAAATGGTACCATAGACTTACGAGTTTAGACTTAATTTTGTATCTAGTAATCCAATAATGAAGACATTTCATGGCATCTGGGGCAGAAGGCTGCCCTGACAAAATAATACTTTTTTCTATCCCTGCTATTTCCCAGATATGGGCCAAGGTCTATTTTCGGTGGTGGTGGTCGGAGCCCATGCCAGTTTTGCCAAAGTGAAATGCAGAGGTGCACTTCACATTAATCCATTAATCTCTTATTTTTACCTTTCTTTGCTTTATTCTTTTTGGGTGCTGGTCAGCATGACTGCGGCCCTTGCAGAGTCCTGATGATGTGCTGCAGCAGGGGTTTCATTGAGCAGTGGTCATGCTTGGCAGAGCCTGGCAAGGCACCAAAGTCCAGCCACGTGCTGTGCAGATGACACTGACTGAGCTCCCCTGTGCCCAGCTGCTGTGGATGGGGTCAGTCAAAGGGCAGGGCTGAGACAAAGGGTTTATTAAAGTTTAAATGACACGGTTACGGTGAAGATATCTTTTATTTGTTCTGACATCTTCACTGTCACCAGGAATGACAAAGTGCTCATCACTCACCTGCTTTCTGTAGGGCTGAGGTAAATGGAAATCTGGAAGAATTTGCTTGGGGCATCCAAAGAGAGCTACTGAGTTTGATGGTGTTATGGCAGATGTTAATAGACAAGGCAAGGGGTGCCAAAACAAAGCGTAAAGAACTCCAAGACACCCTCACTACTGATGTCCCCAAGACGCCTTTCTTAGGGAAACTTTTTAGTATGTGGTGAGGGCCTCCAAGCAAGATTCCATTTTGGACATGCCAGGAGTGAATGGGCTCTCCAAAAGACAACTAGATCCCTAATATTCACTGAAACCTTTGGCTCTGAGGATCAAAAACTAAATTCTCAGTGCTAGGAGAATGACTGACTGCAACTGTGACATATAAAACAACTTTGTTGTCTTCACATCCTTTTTATGCTTCCCCAATTTCTCACTTACCCTTGTGTTATCTCAGTCTCATCCGGTTCCTCACGAAGAGGTTTCCTGAGGTGCTCAAACATATTCATCAAACTTTCTGAGGTAGAAATATAAACGTTGTTAGGATGCTCTTTAAGCCATGCCTCCTCTGAACTAAAATGAGCATTTGTAAGAGAAAAATTAATCTGCTTTCTCATTAAACCTCAGGGGCTGAAGAGGAACTGTCCTGCCTTGCCTCCAGGCTTTCTCTCTTCAAGGCTTTGTAAGTCAGTGGGTACCATACCACTCCTAGCTCCAAAGTTTTTGCTAGATCTAAGTAAGGACATTTAAGGACTAATTGGAATTTCCTTTGTCTCTAGCAAGAGATGCTTCTTGCTCTCAGTCACGCAAAGTAGCTGGCAAAAACATGTATTTCAGTAGATAGCCATCCAAATGCAGACATCAGAGTCTGGGACTTGTAAGGCTTCATTATGCGTGCTTTTCTCCTGTTTCTTGTTAAGTGCCAGCAGTGAAACTATAGCCTTAAATTGATTGATATTTTGCTATCACCTTGAGGAAAGTAAAGATTTCACATGCAGAGTTTGAGACTTTTCTTCTCTGCTAATGTGTGCAGAAGGAAGGGTAGACTTCCTGAGGAATGTCCTGGGTTTACTCAGGACCAATTTTTTTCAAACTCTCCCCACTCAAAATTGCTGCAAGTTGAGATGGAGGTTTTATACGGACAAAAGAGAGGCTTGACGTGGGGGAATAATACTAAGATTTATTATTAGCAAGATAAAGACTAAGGAATAATATATACAACAATTCTAATTCAGCTTGCTTATCTTACTAAGAAAATGTTAGGTGTTTACAAAAACATCTCCCCCCTCTATCAGTCCAGGAGGAAAAAGTTTCTTCTTTTCTGAAGCAATTCTGCAGCACTGTAAAGTTTTCTCTTCTATTATCTTTAAGACGATGGTTTCAATGTGTTGTAGTTGGAGATTTCTTTCTTTCTCTCTCTCTCTCTCTCGGACGGCTCTGCTGCTTGATGACCTCAGGATTGGGCCTGTCCCTCCTCTATTCCGGCCAGGGATGGAGGTGAGGGGGGCACACCCGGGCTCTGTGNATAGACCTCTCCTTGTGGGTCTTCTGCCCAATCCCCCTTCTCTTATATTTTCTTATATAAGTCATTAGCAGAGGTGTTACTAAAACTTTTGATTGGCTTTGCTCCAGAAATCCGCCTGGCCTTGACTATTTCAGCCCAGGGAGGCTGCTAAACCCACGACAAGGAACCAAAGTGAAGAATCGTTTTCTTTAAAAAAAAAAAAAGCCACTTCAGTGGCTTTATAAAGCAAATTTAATCTCCTGTTTGATACCCTGGCAATGGAAAAGACAAAGCAGTGACTGCTGTCTGTTAGATATTGCTAGGTTAGAGCTGAAATAACTTCTATTACAAGAAAGTGACTTAGGTGAGGATTTTTATAGTGATAACAAGGCATGTACTAGTTATTTGGGGTGTCTTACAAGTAGATCAGAAAAACAGGATAATCTTGTATCTTAACCTCTGTTGCTTGCTATTGTAAGAGTTAAAAACTTTGACACTTATTCTGTTCTAATAAATAATTAATATTTTGTATCACATCAGAGTTACTGTATGAGCATTTAGATGACCTTTTATTTCTCTTCATTAAGACACAGGACATATTTGACTGTAACTTATTGAGATCAATAAATGCTTAATGTGTTAACTTCTGAGTGTAATTTTATGTGACACCTTGCTGAGCCAGCAAAAGGAATGGAGAACAGATTGGGATGTGCAGTGATATCTGAGAGGTATTTATATACAACAGCTATGGATTTGTGGCATGTTTGCTAGGGTTATTAAACTACTTTCACATTGCTAAGTCCTCTAACTACCTATCCATAAAATGAAGAAAGGGTCGTTTTGCAGAACTTGATTTCAATAGATCAGGATTTAGTTCCTATCCATGCTATAGATTTTAACTGTGACCTTGGGCAAATCACTTATTCTCTGCCTCGCACTTGTCTATGCTAAAGTACAGATAATAACTCCTTAAAGATGAGAATGAATATGTCAGCGTTCATGTGGCACTCACACTGTTATTCAGCTCAGGGTCCTACCTCTGCCTTGAGCTAAGATGGAGTTGATCAAACCATATTTTGACCGCAGTTTATTTCAAAGTGAATTTCTTGCTCTTTTAATTTTGAGACACAGTCATAGATGGTGATTGGTCTGAGACTGTTCCCAAAATGGTCAGTCTGTACCCTGACAGACTTGAACACCTTTGTTCACCCTGCCTTTCGTGTGCAGTCTCTTCTTTCCCAAACATTAAGTCAGATTCTAACTCATTTCAGAAGCTGAAGTCTTTCTGGCTACCCAGCATTGCCACATAGCCACCAGTAGGACTTCATCTTATCAGTGTAACAAGGCACAGTTGGAAGGAAAAGAAGACCCCACTTAAGGAATTTGTTGTTTTTTTTCTTCAATGTTAATTCTACATTGATAATGATTTACATAATTCAGCCCGGTCTACAGCATTCCAGGGGGCATGAGTATCTGTTTGCCTGCACAGCAGTTAGCCCAGGTCATCAGCAAACACATATCAGTTATCTTTTGCTAACAATGAAGACTGAATCTTCTTATTCTAAAGGCAAACACTCCGGAAGCCCAAAAAGTTTCTGTTGAAAATATTATCAAAAAGCCTTTGTATAATTGTGGTGGGCTATATGTAATCACTAGGATGCATTTGGTGCTGTGGTGTAGTTCCTTGCCATTTATAGCTGGTGTGGGCTCATCTGTGTCCCCTTTATACAAAGTCATCTTCATGATCTTATGCATCTGGACACAGGAGTTGTTTAGTGTCACTACATCACAGGGCATGGAAGAGACCTAGGAAGTCATACCTGTACCCTTCTCTCCTTTTCTTTCCTCATAGTTGATAAATGGCTTCTGCAGATTGCTTCTCTTTTCCTTCCCCAGTGGACATGTTCCAAAAGATATCTGGGTAAAATCAGCAAAATTTCTCCATGGCACCAGGGTCACAAACACTCACCACGTGATAACTACATGATATGAACCCCAGCAAACCCCTAGATTTGCTATATGCCATTGCATATCAGTGATAGTTAGATGCAGTGAAAAGCAAATAATATTTTGGTAAATGTTCTGCATTTAAAATTCCACAAAGGAATGAAGGCAGCAGGAAACATGCTGCTCTGATAATGTTAACAAAGTAATTGCTGTCTCCTGTCCATCACAAATGCCAAACTGCTTTGGTTACCCGTTGAGTCAGCCCTCATGCTACCTGAGGTGCTAGCAATTAAAATCTCTCTGAACTGAAGGGAAGTTGCGTTTCTCTTAATGCCAGGGAAAAAAAAAACAACAACAAAACAAACCAAAACCAAAATAGCAAAAGTCATATTGAATCCATCAGCCTGTCTTTGAATACAAGTACACAGAAAATTCCCAATAGACATTGGATCAGTGCAGAGAGCAGCACTGGAATTACTAAATATAGCTGGTAAACTATAAAAAAAAGAAAAACTGGAACCAGTTCTGTCTGTGTTATCTCAGATGAAACCGTCTTTTCTACTGGAGAAACAAACTATCTTAATATGAAAACAGAGATTAAAAAAAGATATATTGAAATGAGCACCATTCAAGCATATTTCATCCCGAAACAGGAGCCATAATTGGTAATTGTTTGTTATTGGCAGTTTAAGTTTTTTAATTAGAATCAAAATCCCATTTAGCTGGATTCATAAAGAGAAACAGAGAGCTTAGATCTGTCCTGAGGCAATTCTGTGGTCTAGAGTGGCTCAGGGGATGTCTTTAGAAGTACCCTTAAAATTAAAGAGGAGAGTATTTCTGCAGAGAGGACTTCTTGCATTGAAGAGAACAAAATGCTTGTTGAAACTGTTCAGATTTACAGAATGCAGTGTAAAAGTAATGGTTGTGAAAACCAAATATGAACTAACAAGCACAGTTTACCAAGGGTGAACTAGATGTTTGGTCACCTCTAGCCTGTGCCAAGACTCTAAGAGATACAATCTCTAAGTCCTTTTGTGTTTCAAAAGCAATAAAGGAGGGCTAAGGGGAGTCTCCATTCTTTATTGGATGTGGGGGGAAGCATAGTGACAAAGGATGAGGAAAAGGTTAAGTTATTTAATGCCTTCTTTGCTTCAGTCTTTTACAGTAAGACCAGTTGTTCTCCAGGTACCCAGCCCCCTGAGGTGGAAGACAGACAGTGAAATGAAGCCCCCATAATCCAAGATGAAATGGCCAGTGACCTGTTACACTACTTAGACACACACAAATCCATGGGGTTGGATGGCATTGACCCAAGAGTACTGAGGGAGCTGGTGGAATAACTCGTCAAGCCACTCTCCATCATTTATCATTGGTCCTGGCTAACTGGGAAAGTCCCAGCTGACTGGAAGTTAGAAAATGTGATACCCATCTACAGGAAGGGCCAGAAGGAGGATCCAGAGAAATACAGGCAGTCTGATCTCAGTACTGGGGAAGGTGATGAAACTGTTTGTCTTGAGTGCCATCACATATCACATGCAGGACAACCAGGGGATCAGGCCCAGCCAGCACATGTTTAGGAAAGGCAGATCCTGTTTGTCCAACTTGATGTCTTTCTATGACAAGGTGGCTCCCCTGGTGGATGAGGGAAAGGCTGTGGATGTTGCCCAACTGGACTTTAATAAAGCCTGTGACACCATTTTCCACAGCATTCTGCTGGAAAATGGTTTGGACTTGGTAAAAAACTGGCTGGATGTCAGGGCCCAGAGAGCAGTGGTGAATGGAGTTAAATCCAGCTGCCAGCTGTTCACCAGGGGTGTTCCCCAGGGCTCAGTATTTGGGCCAGTTCTGTTTAACATCTTTATCAGTGACCTGGATGAGGGGACCAAATGCCTCTCCAGTAAGTTTGTAGCCAACACAAAGTTTGGTGGGAGTGTTGATCTGCTGGANGAGTGTTGATCTGCCGGAGGGTGGGAAAAGTCTACAAAGGAATCTGGACAGTCTGGATTGATGGAACAAGGTCATTTGTATGAGCTTTAACAAGGGGAAATGCACCAGGTCCTTCACTTAAGCCACAACAACACCATGCAATGCTCCAGACTTGGGGCAGAGTGGCTGAAAGGCTGCCTGGCAGGAAAGGGTGTTGGTTGACAGTGGCTGAACACAAGCCCGCGGCATGCCCAGGTGGCCAAGATGCCCAGTTGCATCCTGGCTTGTATCAGAAATAGTGTGGCCAGGAAAGGACCAGGGCACAGATTGTCTCCCTGTACTAGTCACTGGTGAGGCTGCACCTCGAATCCTGTGTTCAGTTCTGAGTCCCTCACGACAGGAAAGGCATTGAGGGCCTGGAGAGAAGCTGGGGAAGGATCTGGAGCACAAGTATTATAAGGAGCAGCTGAGGGAGCTGGGAGTGTTTAATCTGGAGAAAAGAAGGTTCAGGGAGACCTTCTCACTCTCTACAATTACCTCAAAGGAGATGGGGGTCGGTCTCTTCTTCCAGGTAATAAGTGACAGGACAAGAGGAAATGGCCTCAAGTTGCACCAGGGGAGGTTTATATTGGATGTTAGGTGAAATTTCTTCATGGAAAGGGCTATCAAGCACTGGAACAGGCTGCCCAGTGGTTGAACTGCCATCCCTGGAGGTATTTAAAAGACATGTAGTTGTAGGATTTAGGGACATGTTTTATTGGTGGACTTGGCAGTGCCAGGTTAACAGTTGGACCCAAGGATCTTAAAGGTCTTTTGCATCTGATTCTATGATTCTGAAGCTGTAATATGGGGGGAAACAGTGACCTTGTTACTTGCAGGTAAGCTGCATGTCGATGAAATTGCTAACGGTGTTAGTGAGAAAAGTCAAAACAGCATATTCTGAACAAGTACCCTTCAAATTCAGCCTTTGCCTTACAAAAACAGACAGAGCAAGCATGCTGCATCAGGCCCCCTCTAGTCCTTTCAGTAAATTTGTGACTGGAGAAGACTCTGCCCTCATCTGTGAAGAGTTTGCTTCAGTTAAGCTTGGAATAAAGATAAGGAAGCACTTTGTGTGTGTTGTGTCCCCTGAGGGAGAAGGGCTGATGCACATAAGAGGATTAGAGAAACTTCAGTGAATTGATGTGGGTTACATTCATCTTTATACTAAACTTTATATTAAGGCCATAATTTCAGCTTCCAATGAGAATTAGTGGGTAAGGTTGGTGCTTCTTAAAAGCTGTAGTCCAGAATGACAAATACTCATCTTAACCTGTTAAGATCTTAGGGCTAGGACAGGCATGTCCTGATATAAGACTAAAGAAAATTTTGATACAGAATCCCAGAGTTTCTGCTGAGATTTCATTATTCTTTCATGGCTGATTCCTTTGGTCAAAATCTGCTTTGTGATCGTGATTTCAGACTCCCAAATACAAGAAAGATATTTACAGACTGAAGCAAGTCAATGCACAGGCCACCAAGATAGTCTCAAGCACATGACTAGAAAAAGAGATGGAGGGTTGGATTTTTTTCAGCCTGGAGAAGAAATACTTCGGGGAGATCTTACTGCTATCTGAAACTGCCTAATGGGAGGGTGCAGAGAAATCAGAGACAGACTCTTCTTGATAGGATCAGAGGGCAGCAGATGCAATACAAAATTTGGGAAATTCCTCTTTGATACAAGGAAAACTTTTAGCATTACAATAATCAAATATTGCAATAAGTTGCCTCAAGAGGTGTGGAATATCCATCCTTGGAGAGATTTAAAATTCAACCAGAGTTGAACAGCCTACTCTAATTCAGCCTGCATTGAGCTGTGTGTTGGACTGCGTGACCTCCACAAGTCCCCTCCAAGTTAGATTATCCTGTGAATTTATGAGTCACACCAAGAAGATGTTTTCACTAGTTGATTCAAAAGCTTTTGGTTTCCACACACTGAGATATTGTCTTTCTGAAGTGCCAGCAGAGTAGAAATAAGAGGAGGAAGTAGTAAGCCTTGCTCCTAGCTTCTGCTACAGAGGGTACCAGCATGACCTGCTTGGATCTTTATAGTCCTGAGCAATACCCAGGCCACACCCAGGGAGAAGGAAGGGCTGAATGGCAGAACCACTAGTGATAGCTAAATTCAGGATTTGAAGTATAAAACTTTTGTTTATTTAGTTGTGGTATGCCCCTTAAAAAATTTTATTCAGGTAGAAGGATAAGGTTTTTTGGAGTTCTTGTAAAATACTGCATATTTCAGCTGCAGCTGCTGGTTCAGACCCTTAGGACCAGCAGAGAAAGTGATTAGGGTCATTTAGTGCAAGTATAATAAAATAAAAAAGTATAAAAATTCTGCTAAGACCAAATCTACTTCTGAAATCTGATAGAAATATGTCAAGTGAGGTAAATGGGAGTAGATAAGGCCTGGGAGCATTTTGCCTGGATTTTTCTTTAAGAACTAAACACTACTCTGTTTTTCAGGTTAATCTTGGTGCTTCATCTCATTCTACACTGTCATGCTTACAGCTCAAGGAAATATTTATACAGCAGAATAATTCACAGCACTCTTTTCCCTCCTATATGAACCTACTTCTTATTTTATTCCTTTTCTTCACACTACCTATACACATTCACTAGCCCAAATTGTTCTTGTTACATAAGCTGTCAACTTATCTGTGTAATGTTGTGGTAGGGATTTAGCTAGAGAAAAAAATTCCCTTGGTGTGCGAGTAAGATTAGAACAGCATGTGTATGTGATGGATTTGTGGACTGGAAACTCATTCAGTTCAAGTTTGATTATGAAGGCAAGGTTAAATGTGAATTATATCAGCAGAAATATAGGTATGACTCTTCAAAAATCCATGGACTTTAAAATCTCTGCAAACCTGTGTTTGGTGAAGCAACATTACATTAAAAATGGCATGTCCTTCCTCTCTGTTTCTTCCCTTAAGCAACTAAAATTATTAAATACTTCAGTAATCAGCTTTCCTAGCGCTATTTACTTTTTTCAAAGACAAATCTTCTGGATCCTCTCACAAGAAGACTTCATGTGCACTTTTTGGAAGACCAGAGAGAGTAAGACAAAACCTCTCACTAATGTCACAGCTTGGTGTCAGTGATATCAATGCCACAGAGACGCACTGAAACTTTCCCAGGAGTGTCCCAAGCTCTGGTGTCTAGTCTGGACATGGCAAAAAACACAGGTTGGTGCAAGAGCCTATGCAGCAGCAGGGAGTCTGAAGCTCACTGAAAATGCTCTCAAGCCCCTCCCTCCTCTGTCTGCCTTTGGAGCAGTCAGGAAATGTAAGCCAGAAAGGACAGGCTTAATGTCATGCATTTGCCATAAGATTTATTACCCACAGCCATCCTCAGACTGAAGGTGTCCTGAGCATGGAGAGGTCACTAGGGTCAGCTGTGAATGGGGCGTGTATGACTGGTGAAACACACTTCCCATCCAAATGTCAGGTCTATAATGAGAGCAGTGTAATTAAGGTTGCTACACGATATTTCATGGTGTTTTCAGATATAAAAACAAGCTATCTGGGATGGTCTCCTAAGGCCAAATTCCCCACAAGTCTGATGATGAACTGAATAAATTTAGAGGAAAGTCTGGATTTGATTTCGCTGTAGAAAGAAGTAGGTTTAGATAGTAATTTTAAATAGACCCTTTCACATAACCAGAATCAATTATTCCAGTCTGCTGGCTACTGCCACTTAAGTGACTTTCTGCAGGTATTTATCTGTAAATAGCACTATGCATTTCTCTGTTAGAGAGCAGGATGACCACTGACATGGACTTCAAACCTCTTTTACATATTCCACCACAAGAAAAGCAAGTAAATAAATCAATACTGGTGGATCACTGCCTTTCCTGTGTGTGCTCTTGTTAATGATCAACGGAATGATGCAAAAACGTTTAGCAAGCAAACAGAGTCTTCTCCCTGCAAATCTTCTTCTCCAGGTTTCTGTGGGAACTAGACTGCACTGTGCTCTTTGGCTGTTGGAATGAAAGCCTTTCAACCAAAAAGCCTTTGCACTGTCAACACCAGTCAGAAGAGTCAGCAAAGTTGACATGACTACTGTTAGATCTGCTATAACTCTTTTTATCTTCTGCTCTTGTGGTGCAAGAAATTGTTTGCAAACCGGACCTAACAATGGCAGCCCCCGAATTTCTGCCCAATATGCTAATTGCTTTGTCTCATTATTGGTATTTTTTGATGGCAGAGATTTTAATCTCCCCTACTTGTCAGAAAGTTTGGTCATCTGCAGAGAGGGAACACATGATGCATACTTCTGTGTGGATTCACTGTCAATTCATGTCAGAAAGCCCTGTTTTTTGAAATATCACCTATTGGTCCTGGGTTGAGGGCAGATTCACACAGCTTTCTTCTACAGATTGTGCCTAGGTAAAGTGACTTTGTTAAACATGTGTTTTTTCAGTAGGCAACAAATAATTGGTGACTACTACAGCTCTTCTACCAAGTGGGGTAAGTGTTAAGCATCAAGGGAGCAAAGTCTGCACTGAAACAACAGCCTGTCCTCTGGCATAAGTGGGTACGAGAGAAGTGGGTACACTGGAAGCTCCTTCAAGTGTTGTTACACACCCGGGAGATGCTAAAAAACAGATAAAGCTCAGTACCAACACCAAGTACTGGCAATAGCAAGACAGGCAAAACATATTTTCCGTGTTGTGTCTGACTAAACAATAAGAGGTAGCTTGACACATAACTGGCAGCTTCAGCATCATCAAAAATAAACCTACAAAAACATCCCTTTGAGCAACCTCATCAGTATGTTTTCTCCACATAACTAACAAACCCCAGAGCTAGTTCCTGCTATGAACTGGTCAAAGCTTAAGAAAAGTTGACATCCCAACAGCTATTCAAGATGTTAGCATGTAAACGATAGCACACAGGTCACAACATTTTCTGTTCCTTCTGGTCATCCTCATATTCCAGGAAGAGCATGAGAACTCAAGGACTTAAGAGCCTTTCGACAGCACACCAGGGTTGTTGAATGCCCACATTTTTAAGTAGTATGATAGAATTCAGAGACACAGACTTTTTTTGTTTTGTTTAAGAAATAAGAGCAATATTAGATTGGGCTTTCTCAGTTTGTCAGAGGGTTTTTAAACCCCACAGAATTAAACGCAGAGAGACTGTTGGAATGCAGCAGATTTTTTCCCTTATCATTTGTTTTAATATTACAAAGCAAAACACAATTTAGGCTAAAACTCCAAGTAAAAAAGTATCTCTCCCTTATTTAACCAAAGCTTCCTTCTCAGTACTAGTAACGTTATAATCCTGTTTATTCTCCAGTGAGTTTGGCTTGCAGGTTTTTTCAGGGGAAAAGACTTTGCTAGAGTAAAATAAAACACCGAGGGAAAATTCCACCTTTTTATTCCCTAAACAAAGAAGATAAAACCCCAAACTTCCCCCCATTTGCAAATCCTCTTTGAAATAGTCCAATGAATTCAAATGGTTTAATGGTTCAAACTGAGAACAAACACATACCCAGTTACTCTTTTGAACAAACATGTAAAACATAGAGCTACAGCAATAAGGTGAGGTTACTGAGGCACTTTGTACTTACCAGAGATTTAGCCTCTATTACTTGACGGACTCCTTACCAGTTTTGACTTTTCATTGACTTTCCTCACCTTTAATTTAAGACTTCATCGACTTTTCTTGTCACCTGAATCCATTTCTAACATTAAATTGCTGCACAGCTAGCTATAATGCTACTCAGTATTGATTATATTTTTCGTCTCAATAATGTTTTGTTACATACATTGAAAAATAATCAAAGAAGCTTCCTAGTGCTTTGCTCATTTTTAGTAGTTAATAATTCCACCAATTTTTTTAAAAATGAGGTTTTGGTGTTTTGTTGCTCACTTTACCCAGGTCAGTGTTTTGGTGAAGGGAGAGCTGTAAATGAGAAGTGATGCAGTTACTGTGCAGAATGTATTTGATCCCTGGGGTTTGCCGTAAGTGGCAGCTGCTTGAGAGTAAATCCCTACCATGTCCTGGTAGTGGCTTTCCAAGGCAACAGAATCTTATTCCCATGGTGGATGTACAAATGATCTCCAAGCTGGGTCACCACAAAAGGAGTGGGTGACAAGGAAGAATGAAAGCTGCCTCAGTCCTGGGACTTCCCAAATATATAACCTACCAATAGGGAAACATAACATCCCTGGGGATTTGAAGTTCGTACTTAAGACACTCTGAGCACCCTCCAGTAATGACCAGCTACAGATGAGCTCCTCAGTGATGATAGAGAAGTGAGACATGTCCATGTGTTAAAGTTTGCACAGTGTCTGGAAAGCCAGGACTAATTTACTCCATGTCCTTGCCCTAAAATGATGGCAATGTTTCCTTTCCATGCATGTTGTTTTTTTCATGTACGTTTTTACTCCAAGGTAGGATGTAACCTCCACTATAATAACTCAGGCAGATTAATAGGCATTTCCTTTTTATGGAAGAATTGGATTTACAGAAGTGAGAAGATAAAACAAAATACAGTATTCTACAGGCAACTACTGTATGGAATACCACTGTGTTAGCTGAGGCTTAAAATACTCTGGGGAAATTTAAAAGTTGCCTGAAGAATTACACAAGGAAAGATAAAATCTTTTTTTCCAGCCTCAGGATTTAAGCTTGAATTTATTGTTCCATGACAGGGTGTCTCCTCTCACCATTTAGTGGATCATAAAACGAAAACTTAATTTCTCTAGTAAAAAAAGTGACTCATGCTTGCAGCCCAGGCTCTCAGTGATGTGCCTGTCTGGATAGGTCTTCAATGCTTTTTTGGTAGAGAAAACATGGAACGTATCCATGATAAACATAAAATGTTTTCTATATTTTTTTTGTAGGAAGACAAGTACTGTGTTCATTGCTCTCTTTCTCCTTGACTGTGTTGTCACTATAAAGGCTCATTCCCTTGCTTGAACATTATGCAGGAGATGTAACACAGGGCTCATGGAGAACAAATTAGTCTTCTCTCATAAGTCTGCAGTCTCACCCAAGGCAAAAAGGCACACCTTTGGTTGTCCTCAAAGTCAGGCTGCTTAAATGGATACATTATGAAAAAATAAACTATAGATTTTAAAGATATATAAGGTGATGTGTTCCAAAACACAATTCCAGCTGCACATTTAAAAGAAGATTTTGTTTGTTTGGTTTAGTTTTTTCCCCTTGTGTCTTGTTTGGTATCCTTTTTTTTTTCTTTTTTTTTTTTTGTTAAGGATGAGTCCTCTTTGATTTTCTTCTTTCCCATAGCTACCCAATACTAGAATAGCTGTCTAATGCAACCTGGTCTGTACAGGTAAGTGCTGATAGGTAAATGGTTATGTGTCTGTTCCTGGCAGGGCATTAAACCATGCTCAGAGAAAGCTGGTTTGTGTAACAGCCTCCACCACAGACCTCAGATATGACCTAACAAAAGTCGCTCTGATTTTCCTCATTATGTTCCCTGTCCTGTCCCTGTTCTGTCCAGCCCTGGTAGAACAGAGCCTCCTGGGGGCTGAGCCCATCTCTATCCACATAAATCTGAGCTACGCCTGCTACAAACTCCACGTGCTAGGAGAATACAAATTAATGACATTAAACTACTATTGAAAATCCTTATTGACTCAAGTCTTTTGTACAATATTGAAGGCTATGGTTCTTAAGCCTCTCTGTCACAGTTAATACCAGCTTTCAGTCATATCTTTGCAATTGAAACTAAGCAGGGAACTAATGGATGACCAGCTATTTTCTGCTAATACACTGTAGAAATGAGTGTGCCTGATCAATTCTTAAAAACACTCACAGTGAAGAAAGTACTCAAAGTCAAAACTATTCTTTTTAAGAGAACATTTTTTATGATCCCTGATTCTGCATTTAATTTTGTAAGTGTAGTTTAAAGGGCAGAGGGAGTTGTTAAATTTCATTTCACATTCACACTCTTTTCCTGTCAGCACTCCTGTGGAATTGTTGCTGCTGCTCATGCATATTGAGGGGGAATGCACCCCTTTGCAGGCAGAGTACAGCTCTGCAGCTCATTCCCAGTCATTTCCTAGGTGTTTGGCACTGTGATAACATTGCAGCCCACAGGATTTCCCATTTTATGCCCTTATTATTTTTTCTTCCACCCTACAAAGGATCTGCTTTTGCAAAAATTGTCTCTATGGCAGAGGAGAGCTGGATGCGACATCCTCATAAGCTCATCAGCGGTTTCTGCTTCTCCTTCAAAGTGCACCACATCCTTCAAAGTCCACCACACCCTTCAAAGCACAGCATGTCCTTCAAAGCACTGATAACACCTGCCTGTCAGCAAATGAGAAAGCAGGGCAGAGACAACAGTTAAAGATTCAGGTTGCACGATGCTGCTCGGGAGGACACCAGTTCCAAGCATTTTGACATCAGAATTACTGCCTAGACCAGGAGCTAGCCCAGAGTGCCTTTTAGCGGGTTGTGCGATGATTCATGAATTCTTGCTCTTTCTTATTTAGACAGAAGGTACGTCAACTGTTCCAGTCAGCTTCAGTCTCCAAGAAGAAAATTAGTACAGAATATAACGACACAGTAGGAAAAAAGAAGTCAGCGCTTCACCAAAGCCTGGATGGTGGTTCTGCTCTTGCAATTCAGGAGGGGTGCCCACAGCTGAGAAGCTCGTAGCTGTACCATGCAAGCAGTCATGTGTCATGTGCCCCAGCAGGACACCTTTCATTGCATGCCATGGCAGTTTCTATGGTGTGTGGTAAGGAGAGACAGCACAGCACATCAGACCATGTGGCAGTGCAGTTTGGAAGGCAAAGCTACAAGCCCTGCTGTTAGAGTGCAAGCTATGGGGTAAAATGTTTCTGCTGCCATCAGGAATTTTTCACAATATAACCCTTCTAGCTTCTGTTCATTCATTTCTTTTCATCCTTTTTTCAAAAATCAAAAGTCAAACTCTGAGACTGTAGTGAAAAGCAGACATGTCTCTCATCAACATAACACCTGGGATGGAAAATTCTGAGTGTTCACCAGTAACCATGTAATAACCCCTCTACTGTGCTCCCATTCTAGACATTGTTCCCACCAGGCTGCTATCCAAAGCTTCCTTTGCTGCAGTGCACTCTTGCTAGACACTGACTGTCTGACACCAGGTCCAGAGAGAAGTTGAAGGAGGCAGTTAAGCAACAGGATGTCTTTAATTCCTTTCTTGTTTAAACCATGTGTACTCAGGTGAGAAAGGATTTTATTTTTTTTTAGCTGAAAGAGATTATCAGAAAGCTTGAGAACGTGGAAGAGTACCATAAGCTGGAGATAGCTCAGATAATTTTTTAGTGATGAAAGTTCTAAATTACTTTAGTACAAGTAAGTACATATGGGTGCTTTACATAGACCAATATGTGATGGCTGGAACGGCTGTTTCTCTTTGGTTTTAAAAGTACCTATTATGAAAAAAGATGGTTCATTATGCCATGTTTTCAACAAACATGAATCAAAAGGCAGTTTTTTTCTGAAGAGCTTTTATCTAACACACAGGATGAAGAGGAATGGAAAGGGCTATAAGCAGAAAGGATATGTAAGGATATGCTGGCATTGAAATTTGAGTAGGCAGGTAATAGAGCATTGATGAAAAAAGCCAAGTGGGGAAAAATAGAAGGGCAAAGAAGAAGGGAACAATAGTCAAAGAGGATGAGAAAAGGGCACATCTGCTATGGCTGGAGGGAAGGCACTGGGGAAGGTGCATTGGGGCATACTAGCTTTTCCAATAGAGGAAAAAGTGTTGAGAACAAAAACTGATATAACCTCTTGACATTGGAAAGAATCATATTGCAGATCTACACAGTCCTTGTTGCTTAGGCCATTCTTTGCTGCCATGGGCAGGGATATCTGTTTGCTTTCCTCCAGAGATGATGAATTACTGTTGTGTTTTCTCACACTATGCGGGCAATATAATCCTCAATTTCATATGCAATTCTCATAATCACACCTCAGACAGAAGAATATAGAATTATTTCTATGACTTTAATTAGAGTAAGAGACCATTCCATTGGTGTTAATGAGGTTGTGCCTTAACTCTTCCCAGTTCAAGTAATTATAAACACTTCTGTCACTGTTTGATGGTCATCTCAGCACACTATTGGCACTTAGGCTCTTTGTCAGTGTTAAACGAGGAAAGTTTTGCATTTACTCATTTCATGATTTCTACTCCAAAAAGTCTTGACTTTCTACAAACTCCTTATCCTTGTGGAAAGTCAAAAAGAGAGTGTTTTTAGGGAACCAGACAAATATATAATTTACAAGCTGCAAAATGACTATTTTAAAATTTTTACAGGAAAAGGAATATACTTATGTTCATAAAATTTCAGTAGGGGCTACCCAGTAAAGCCACGTACTTGCCCATTTGAACTGAACTCCCTCAAAAAACAGTCAGGCATCGAAAACAGACCACTTACATGACAAACCCTTTTCCATTTCACAGTAGTTCGAGGAGTGATTTAGAGATAGCAATTTTTGGTCGGTTTTCTTGTAGTTATTTTCCAGACAATCAAAAGGATGAAAAGCTAATAAAAGCAGACAAGTCTAGAAATTGTCTCTTGACATCTCAGCCTCTGTATATCGCAGTAGCATTTCTGCAAAAATCCTTCTCAGCCAGTCAGACAGTATTCTGAAAATAACCTTGTACATAGTAGGAGCATTAAAGATTCAGCTCCTTACAGCAATATTCATAACTACAGGTAAATGTTTGCTCTAAATTCATCTTCAATCTATCATGTTTAGGTAAAATTCCTTTAGGTCTCTATCTTTTGATAAAGATGTGTGGTTAAATTCTGTTGCTTGAAAAAAATCTACTTCTGCTAACAAACCTGGACTTCTCCTCTGCCTCCCCATTCCTGCCCTGATCTTTACTACTCACATACCCAGGTTACATTACTGTGGGTGGAAGCTGCTACCTCAGCCCTCTTTTAAATCTTTTTTACAACTTTCCTCTGCTTTTTTTTATAAAGTATCATTATTTTGAATTGACTTCTTCTTTCCTTGTATCTCTATATTTCACTGCTCCTTTTTCCAAAACATAATGAAACGTTTTCCCATCCTTTCAATTAATTTGCATGATAGCCTCAGCAGTCCTAGTGCTGACTGCTGCATCTTCTTTTTTCCAACTGCTCTTGTGTTGCTTCCATCCAGCTTTTTTACAGCTCTACAACTCAGCAAAACTTTCTTGGTGGACCATATCACTTTTCTCTTTACATTTATTCCAAGATCCACTACTGCTCTTAAAATTTTTGTCTTTTTCTCTACCCTGACCCAAATCTCAGAATTGAATCTGTGTCCTATATGGACATTTCTGTCACCCACTCATTATCTTTTATGTCATCCTTGACCATAAAACTGTGCTGCAGAAGTCACTATTATATTCAGGTCTGTGTCTTCATTTTATTCCAAACATTTGGAAAGACTTTTTTTTTCATTTGAAGGCCAGCTTGTTCTCCCTAACTAATGAAAAGAATACTCAGGTTACCTAACAAGTACAGCTGAGTTGCCTTTGGTAGGAGATAACTATGCTAAATTATACCAGAAGAGAAACTGGCCAAAATACAAGTTAACCTCTCCATTTAGAATTTCTTACTGTGCTTTGATTTATCTGTGCCTTGTCTTCTGAAGTTTCAGCTGTGAAGGGCAATAATTGTCTTTATCCTTGTACTGAATACCACTGCTATGGTCTCAGTTCTTTCAAGCTGGTAAATAATGAGATACTCATGAAATTCTTAGCGGGTGTTTTGCGTTAATATTTCATCTGATTTCAGTGGGAGGTTTACCTGACTAAGATCTTCCACAAAGCAGAATAATTTCTTGTTCCCCCTACCAGGTAACAAATGCCAGCTTAATATATCAATTCATCATCACATAGTTATACGTTACACGTAGCCAAAAGCCCCAATAATAAATTCTAATCTCCTTAGGATGATAAAATAGAAAATTAATGTGAACCTATTGTAAATAAAACTGAATTCCCTAAAAAGCAAGACCGCTTTATATCTTAATAGCACAATAGTCCTTCCATGCGTCAGTCTAGAAACTCAGTAGCACTTGGTATAATATAATTTATTTTGTTCTAACAAACCCGTTAGTAAGGTGAGCCCTAGAGCTGTTGGAGAGGGGATTGTGGAGTGGCAAAACATTAGGTCAGTTCTGCAAGGAAAACAAAACTGCACTATTATGGCCGGGGCAGAACTGATGTTGTTTTTTGAAGCACTGGAACATACATTTTGAAGTGCAACCCTTGCTTTTGCTAACAAGTGCGAGTTTAATTCAGTTCCTTGGGCAAAAATAGAGGCACTGCAGCAAGATCTGACTCTTTGCTCAAAGTTCTGCCATAACCATTGCCAGACATGAAAAGGACGAAAATTTAACTCATTGCCCCAGTTCTGGACAAAACAGGGTTGATTTTTGCAGTAGCCAGGAGGTGGCATGGTTAAGACACAGAGGTTATTTTATACCACCTCACATCAAAACACCACCATGAAACATTTTCCAGGGACAGTGGAAGGGGTTCTGTACAGATCATGTAGTGTGGTGGCACAGTGGGGTATTGTCGGGGGTCTCCTCGTGGTGCAGTGCTGAGCACTCGCTTGGGAGTGGTTCACCTCTTTACATTCTGTCATTAATATTGTTGCTGTTACTGTTCATTTTCTTATTTTGTTTCTGCTTCCAGTAAATTGTTCTTATCTCAACCCATAATCTTTTCCTTTTGTGGCTCCAATTCCCCTCTCTATCCCACTGCAGAGGAGGGGAAGGGAATCATGGGAGTGAGCGAGCAGCACGTGGTTTGGAGGGTTTTGGAACACTAAACTGGGGAATACGATTCCTAACCCACAACACACATCCTGTTAGGAAATGTGGAAATTAGCTACCTGAAGGAGAGATGCTCCTATTCCCTTTACAGTGAATGGCTATGTAGTATGCCAAAGGTTTTTGTAACTTCAAAATGTAGTGTTACAGGGTAACACCTCACAGGTCATACTATGAACTGTGATACTAGACAGGATGTTCATAAGGGGCGCAATTCTTCCCTTACCCTAATTATTTTTTCCTTTTTTAGGAGCATCTGGTGTGTTTTATTGGCACAACTGAATGGTACCTTGTGACGCGGACACACAAAACTTCACCTCAAATCTTCTATCATAACTCATCATGATGCAGTGGTATATGAGCTATGGGTTGTCTTGATAGTACAGAATACTGCTTTTGTCTGGCAGAAAAGAGTTTGTCTGAGGGCTAGATGAAGGATAAACTGGGTTAGCTAAAAAACCAAAGAGTTATTTGCCAAATGTGAAAGGAGTAAATTCTCTTGTGATCCATCCTGCAGAGTGTGGTACACATCTGATACTTATATGTATCAGGAAGAGGAGTGTTGCCAAAAGGCAGGGAAAGCATATGGCAACATCACTTTCTTTCCCAGATCCCTTCATCCCTTGTGGTAATTTAGTTTTTCTCTTTCATCCTGAGTAAGTGTTGAGCTTTGCTAACACCGAAAGTACATTTCATTACGCTTTGTGATAATTGGTCTGTTGGTAATTTGAAGGTTGATTAGTTTTTTTGCTACCTGTAATTACAAACAGCCACTCTTAAGTGTTGCTTTAGTGCCAATCTGCTGCTCTAGTCAAGAATAATTTAGAAATGTCTCTTGTAATTGAAAGGAACTGCTGATGGACAGGCAATCTGGCTGATGGATGGATCCAATACATGTTCTCTCATGGTAGATGATACCAACAATGAAAGGACCATGCACTGCTTGCAGTGGCAGGGCTTGTTATGTCAGTTGATTGCCATTTGTTGTTAATCAGTTACATACAACGAGTACATATAGTCTCCATTGACCTGTGAGAGGGGTAATCATTATTTGGCACAGAGTACTGCTCCCTTTAGTTGCTGGGCTCTTGACAGAAGATACAGTCTTGTTTCTGATCCTCCCCTGATTCAATCTGAATAGTGATGGAGTGGAAGCTGTAGCACTCAAATAAGGCTTGGGTAATATCTCTCAAAACCTTCTGGCTGTCCGTTGTGTCTGCTATAGATAGCAAGAAGAAAATAATCAAAACACATACATTTTTATAATACTTTAAAGAAAAGTAAGTGTTTACTGACAGAGACTTGTACCAAGAAGTTTGTTTGAGAAGTGTTTCTTGTCCTTTTTATCCTTCTTTCAGGAACTTTCACATCAGCAAAAGATTGTTCATTCAAACGGGGTTGGAATATGCAATTTTTGGCAAGAGCTAAGCTAAGAGTAATCACTACAGAAATTCAGTTTGGCAGAAGACTGGAGGAAAGCAGAAATACTTAATAAAGATTAGTTCATCCAGTCACAGAGTAGCAGCAGTGCCAAGTGATTTGGGTGGCTGATAGACCCTCTGTTTTTGGGAAGTGGGGACACCATAGAGGACTTCCCCTCTGAACCTGTCCTTGGCCAAACACAGGTGGATTTCTTTTTTCTTGAATAGACCTCAGTATATACAAAGCAAACATATGGATGAGAAAATTGATCTGGGTAGTGTACAATTTGTCAACTGGGATAAGAATTACAGTCTAAAAAATATTTAAAAATATTAACTATTTCCATGGAGTTTTCTCTACATTCCAAACTATGTTTAAAGATTGTTTTATGACTACAGATGCATCTGCAATGCAGATTTGCCCTATAAGTTTTTGTTATAGGGATCAACAGTTTTCAAGTTTGACAAATCCTCTCCAAAATCTATTTGATATCTTGAAAAAAATCCAGTCTGAGCCTAATTCTTCTAATTTATTTAAAATATCTTGTGGTTTGCTTCCTTCCTTCACAGCTTCTGTAGTTTTCAAGTTTTGGACTAAGTAGAGGTCCCTGTTGTTTTGGCAAGATTTCTGGGAGGAGGATTTGTGAGCTTTTCTTGTTATTGTTGTTGTTATTATTTTTCCAATCATGACAATTTTTTTAACGAGCAACTGATATACAGTCAGTTTCATCCAAATCAGGAAAGACTGACCTTTACTAGACAGCAATTGAATACTTACTCCCTACTTACAAAAATTTACTGACCTGTGGCAACGTGAGCAGACAGAGCAGTCTGATTCATTGTCAGAGACCAAAGATGAAGGCTGTGAATAGACTCCACTTTCTCAACTGCTAAAATCCTTGCTTTCACTTCATCATAAGCAAATCCTTTTGATGTTCCTGAAAAGGAAAAATTGATGGGAAAAGAAAATTTTAAGGGACAGAAATGATGATTCATAGAGGAAAATGCATCATGAACCCTTTTTCACTTAGATGTATAATTTTTATAAAAATATTTGATGCTTTGGAAAGCCCGTCCATTTCAGAGTTCCCTGTGCTATTTAATCGTACCCCTTGTTATACACTTGTCCACAGAAGGTTGAGACTCATGCATGTTTTAGGAGACAACCTGAGGGTTCTGTTTACATAGGGTGAGCTATTTAGCCAGAACATGTCCTAGTTTTGCACCAACATATTTTGTGAGTGCGGATTCTATGGTATCACTTGAACACCTCTGGGGCATTTTGTCCTCAATACATTTACATAATAGAGAAGCATCTATTTAACAGCATCTGTTTACGTTCATCAGAAAGATGAACATAAAGATTAAAATGGTTTGACTCAGGAATCTTAAATGAGATTAGATCCCAGGTCTAGTTATTGAGTAGCCACTGATTGTGTTCCTAGAGAAGCCTTCTTACAATGCATGATGGTGGTGACCCTCATTCAGAGTGAGGACAGTTGTGACGGGATGAGTTGCAACATGAAATTCAGAGTTTAATCTAAATCCATATTTGAATATGAAGTTTAACTACACATCATCCATGGAGTGAGGCCTGGGAATTTGCAAATGCACGTGAGCAGCTATGAGCTAGGATGCTCATCATGATCCACTTGATCAGTAAACTGAAAACCATTTTTAATTCCATGAGTTATGAAGTATAATAATGATGAGCACAGTAGTGGTTAATTTTGTCTTTCATACCTTAACTGATACCTATTTGTAATTGTTACTGACCTCAGTGTTGTATGCTTTGTCCTACCCATTTATTACAAAAATCATATGCTATGTAGAGTACTGACTTAATAGAATATGATGCTGACATGCTCATCCTCTTTTAGAGGAAACCATGGACAGTCAGTGCCTACATGACACCGTCAGTCACAGGGGCTGTGGAGCTGACAGCCTGGGACAAGGCTGGATGCATGAGATAAGAACCACCTCCAACACCAGCTCCAACACCCAATTTCTCTTCAGAAAATTCTGGGCAGAATGCTATTTAGGAGGCAGGAGACTGGCTTCAGAGCCCCCTCTGCTGGGATGACAGTGTACAAGGGCTTGTTGCAGGGGGGAATGGAGCACTGTGATTTTGGCATATCAGCACTCCTTACAGAAGCTGGGAGTCATTCTCTGAGAAAGAGACTCTGAGTGTCAGAGTTTGCCAGACCTTCCTGGTCGTTTGATTCTCTTTCAGTAATGAAGACATCTTCTGGTTTTTTGACAGCCAGAATAGAGCCAGTTGCTGCACTCTTGTCTAGGTACTTCTACATGGATGTATCTCTGTCTCACAATCACTGACAAGAAAACAACCCTAGAATGAAGCTTTGCTGTAAAACACTATTGGAAATATTATTTCTTGAAACAGAAGTAGCTGCAAAGTAAAAAAGAGAAGTAAATAACCATACAGACAGTCACACTGTGTATCCATTCAAAACCTGCACCATTAGAGCTACTTTTCCCTTTAATCCTTGTGTTTTCACAGTTGAGAAAGAGGTTGCATTATATAATTCAGTGTAAGGAAGGTAAAAACATGTCTCTGTGAATGCTCGAGTCATTTGGCCTTACAAATCAAATGTTCAGGCCCATAGCTGACAGGATTAAATATTGCTAAGCCTAGTTCTTCTTGCTGCTGATGTACTGAGAATCGTCTATTCCAGTGCAATTGAACATGACTGGAAAGGTCCAATAGCTTGCTTTTCTGGACTGGTATAACTAAATATCTTCACACAGGTGAAGGAAATACATGATGAACAAGGTGAGAAGGCATCTCATATGCCAAAAGGGTGATAAACAGCAATGCTACACGTACGTCAGACAAAAACAACTCAGAGCTCATTAGCAAAACACCAATACACTGATTTTTACAAAAACTGGCATATGTGTAAATCTAGAGCAATGGCAGAAAACTGTTTTGATTAAAATTGTAAGCAGGTATTATCAGAATCATAAGAATATTGGAAACTGATGCAGAAGTGTGTTATTATAATTTTTCAGCATATATAAGCATTATGGAGAAAGAGATAGAAAAAAACCAAACCCAAAATATAAGTGTATTGATCCTGGAATCAGGTCCTACCTTCCATTAGCACAATCAAAATATCCCTTAAAATGGTGATGGTAGTTGCCAAAACAAAGATGGAAAACACAAACGTGCAGATTGGGTCAGCTATTTTGTATTCTGGCTAGAAAAATATGAACACATCACTTTGTTAATTTCATTTTTGTTAGTTATTGTAATTTTTAATTAGTTAATATCAAAGAATAATATATTCAATTCATCTAGTACAAAATGAGTGCTGGCTTCCTTTGCCAGGGAGCCTCAGCACAGGGAATGAAGGTGCTACAGATGACAAAAGGGAGAGACACTTAAGTATCCACTTGGAACACTAAGAAGCAAGCGTTACACTCTCAACAGTCATTTCAGTTCCCAAATATAGTTCTCTTTGACTAAATTACAATGTGTAACATTAAGACAGAGGAAATATTTACATATACGCAGCGTCACAATGCTGTGAAAGTAACACTTATCCTTAATTACAAGCAAGGCAAGTGAACTAATAAAACTAACCTTGAAGAAGATGATAAGTGCGCTAATTAGCACACTAATGCTCTGGAATAGGTCTCCGACGGCATGCACAAAGGCTGCCCGCAGGCTGGCGTTGCTCAGAGCTGGCTTTTCTCGAGGGGGTGGCACGAGTTCCCCGGCTTGTGCCCCATGGCTGTGCCCGTGGCCGGACTGGTGCAGAATCAGGCTTAGTCTGTGAGAGATGTAAAGCTGCAAATACCACCGGATATACTGCACCTCTGAAAGCAGTGATGCCACACACATCATCACCCCTCTCACTTCTGAATGCTGACACATTAAGTAGAAATGCAGAGTGGCTAAGCAGATAATTTCTGCGTGTTTCAGTGGTTTGCATACAAACAAGAAAGTCTGTGAACAGGGTAATTAATGAGACTTCATTTTCTACAAAGTTCTTGAATATTCTGACATCGAATAAAAAGTGAGATGGAGATTAATCTTTTCCTGGAGTTTTGCCTTTCCACTTTGCATCTAACAGGAAGTAGGGGAGCAACTGCAACTTTCAATGAGAAGCAAGATCTCTCTTCTTGACTCCTTTCCATATCCTCATGAACATCATAAGTACTTAATATTTTCGAGGCTAATATCTCTCTATAGTTTTTTATTGAATTGCAGGCTCAAGTTTCAAATATTACATGGGGAGGAAAACAAAATAACTTACAGGATGTTGGCGAGCACGGCACAAGAGGAGGTAATGAGCATCACTGTAGTATCAATATCATAATCAGGGTGTAGCAGCCTCATGCTGGCCAAATATGTCAATACTCCAGTCACCATCCAGACAATTATCATAGACATCAAAGCTCCCAGAATTTCTAGGAATTAAAACAATGTAATTTTAACAGTCAGAAGACAAATGCAAGAGGTTGATGGTAATGGTTCCAGGCTTGTTGAGTTTTATAGCCAGGAGACCTGCTTCTTGCATGTTGGCAGACAAAGCTTACAAAGAATGGGCCAAAACCCTTTCTGGTCATAGCAAATCCAGTGACTTCTCACAGTAGCCTTATGCATGTGATGGCCTAACCCTGTTCTACCTGCCCCTACTTTTGCCCCCTTTCCAGTGCTGAGTTCATGTGGCATTCAAAGAAATTGGAGAGATGAAAAAGATCATTTGTGCAGTTCTGATAGGAGCACAGAGAAATATAATGGGAAGGAAGGATAAAAGAGTAAATCTTGTATAGTTTCCTGGCCCTGACAGTGTGGTGTGAAAACCCCAAAGACCAGCCATCTTTCCCCAACAAGATTATCTTGGTCACAGGAGCAGAGGTTGGCAGGAAGGAGAGAGGCACAGCTCACTCAAACCCACTGGCAGACATAATCCCTGTCCATTAGCCTTCCCTCTTTCTGCACACTTACCACTTCACACTTCAGAAAGGCAGTAACAGCCTCCAAAGAGGTCCTGCCAGCAAAACTTATCCTGTACTCATCCTGCCAATGCCACAAAATCATTTTTGTGCCACCAGCTGTGATGAGAACAAAAGAAGTTATTTTTTCCCTGGGGCAGCAAAATTTAATTTTGTCTCTATTGGCTCTGAGTTGGGCTCAAATAAATCCAGTCCCCAAGGCCACCTTTTATTGCACTGCCATCGGAGAGGTCCAGGGAAGTGCATATGAATGTGCAGCATGCTTCTAATAGGATGTGGGACTAGTAATTGCCACGTGACTTGAATGGGTAAATGAGCACAACTGAGACAGTACCAAGGAAAAAGAAAGCTCACAGTAAAGTGAAAAGAAGTAGACAGCCAGAAAGCATTTGCATAGACTTCGACTGACAATCCCTGAAAACAGCTTACAGTTTTGAATATATTTTTATGAAGATCACCCCCTTTGCAGCAGTCCAAGTTCCAAATACTTATCAAATAATCATTTTTTCTAAAACTGGCAAATAACAAATGAAAGGGCACTGACAGGGGAATCTAGTTTTGCTTAAAAGTAGAGATAAGCTCAAATAAAGCATACATTTTTTTTCCTGCAACTTACAGGTTGAAACTGCAGATTTGGCCCAACTGAAGGTGTTGATGGCTGTGCTATCATGAACATGAAAGCAGCCAGCAGCTTTTGTGAACACCTGTGTTCATATCTGTGTGGATGTGTGCATATCCTCCACAACAGAATATGTTAATCTTCACCTACATAGGTGAAAATACATATTAATTTTCAATGTGTTATCTTAGCAAAAGTTTAGCTAAGTTTACAGACCAGTTCAGCAGCACTTGGTTCTTAGTCACATTTCTTCAGAACTACTAACATTAACAGAGCATAGCAAACAATAGTGTACGATTGTGTCAGAATCTCTGAATCATAGCAGAGGGAAATTGAGGTGCAAGAGAGTTTTTGTGGTTTGGTTCACACTATCAGTCTTATTCAATATTGTGTTTTTATCTGTGCTGCTGAAGTGCATTCAGATGGCTTCTGCTAACCCTGAACCCTGTCATACAGTCTTTTCATGGCAATATCTACCAGTCTGAGAGAAGTGGTGAACAGACAGCTTCCAGTATCATGGAGGGCCACACCTGCAAAACCTCGGTAATCAGTGAAGAATGACTTTGTGACCTGACTGCCCTCAGCTGCTCTATTAAGGTACCATCTGCATATTAAACTGGAAATAGAACTGGGAAAATAAGCAAGAAATAGGATAACAATAATGGAATGCAATTAAATAACCTCTAACATTTGATATAGGGCTCTCTTTGCAGATAAAAAGGCAATAAAGGATTGATTTTGAATTTCTGCATTGCAATGAAAAAGAAATAATCTAGTTCAGACTGAGGATGAAGTTACATGAGGTGGCTGAACCTGCCTACATCAGCAAGAGAGAAGTCTCTCACTTTTTTCCTCCCAGGCTATGTAGTAATGAATGATTTACCGATAGTTAGTAGGTCTCTAAGGCTGCAATATTCAGCTGTGTGTTGTTTCTATAATATCAGCCATTCTTGAGTAATACTGAACCTCTCTCTCTCACCCAGTTTGTTTCCAGCAGAGTTGACAGAATATACTTAGGGAGCTGCATAAAGACAGGATGAGCATGGCATATGTCTTCCCTGGTACATTCTGTGGCTACAAACAACCTTGGCCTGCAGACACTCTGAGCCAGAAGCTGCTTCATACTGAACATTCTTGAAGCATTTATCACCTGAGTCTTTGGTTCAGGTGCACAGGTGTCTAGAGTCATTTCAGATACATTGACACCTCCATGCATGGCTTGACACAAGATGTATAATTTATCCATAGACTTCTGGAGTGGCAGCTGAATTTCAAACAGCAAGAATCGTTCACATATGAGCAACTAAACTGAGTCCTAAGACATCCAGCAGGAGATTCACTTCCAGATTGCAACAATTAAATTGAAATATTTACCTGTAGGTGTGAGCTAAGCTACCTTTATGGACAATGGATGTCAAATTAATGGTTATTACTCCACTGGCTGACTGGAACCACATACTAGTTTCTTAACTATGAGTGTCTGATCACATTTGAGATGCCCTGGTCTTGTGCTTGGCATTCTGTGCAGTCTCCTGTGGGTCTTGTGTGACAGCTGCCGTTCCCATACATAAGACTCAGACATCCTAGGGATGTAGCACTACACTTCTATGTTTAGGCAGCTGAATGGAGTCTAGATTTCTGCTGAATGTATCAGACTCCGTATTTATACGTGCTCATGTATGTGTAGCATTGATATTTAGGGGTCTAAATCTTGAGCAGGCTCATACTCGGAGAAATTTTTTCTCATGGTTAATTTTTGTTGGTGTCTTGTCTTTTGTAAAAACACTGGTGTTTGATTATCAGGCTTTTGCTATCAGCTGTCATTGGTAAAAACATTGATTTTGGTTAAGGGCAGAGTACATTAAAAACGTGCCTGTGTTTGCATCTGATGAAAACCAGCAATGGTAAAGAGAATTGCAGGCAGAGGATCTAGAAAAGGATAAATGTTAAAGGATCTCACTTTTCTACAAATGTAACATTGAATTTGGAAAATAATTTAATAATTTGCCTTATAAATAAATAAAAGTAAATTGTATTAATAAATAAATAAATTTATTTCATTTTTATGGGTATTACTGCTTTGATAGAAAACTGTGTTTTTTAAAAAATTACAGATTGAGGTCTTAGTCCTCCTCACACTCAATTCAATGAGGGAAGTTGCTGTTTCCTCACCAAATGTAGCACTACCCGAAAACTATAGTAAATAGTGATCTGAAAGACACACTTGTAAATAAGAGATGCTCTTTACTTCTTTAACGCTCACTGTCTTACTCTGTTTGTTTTGAGTCCTGGGGGCTTTGAGAGCATTAGTGTGCTGTCTCTAAATGCCTGCAGAACTGTGTTGGACACCAGCACTTTTTCCAGTCCCTGGCTGCGATAACCTCCCTTTCCCATTCCACATAGAATCATAGAATCGATTGTGTTGGAAAAGACCTCAGAGATCATCAAGTCCAACCTTTGGTCCAACTCCAGTCTGTTTACCAGATCATGGCACTAAGTGCCATGAAAGTGCTCTCTGTAAAGCATTTCTTTCTAATATCCAGCCTAAATTTCCCCTGGTAGAGCTTAAGCCTGTGCCCCCTTGTCCTATTGCTAACTGCCTGGGAGAAGAGACCAATCCCCACCTGGCTATAACTTCCCTTCAGGTAGTTATAGAGAGTGATGAGGTCACCTCTAAGCCTCCTCTTCTCCAGACTAAACAACCCCAGCTCTCTCAGCCTCTCCCCATAGGTCTTGTGTTCCAGTCCCTTCACCACTCTTGTTGCGCTTCTCTGGACCTGCTCCAGCACTTCAATATCCTTCCTGAACTGAGGGGTCCAGAACTGAATACTCCAGGTGGGGCCTCACTAATGCAGAGTACAGGGGAAGGATCACTTCCCTTGTCCTGCTGACCACGCTATTTTTGATACAGGACAGGATACCATTGGCCTTCTTGGCCACCTGGGCACACTGCTGGCTCATGTTGAGCTTCCTGTCAATTAGTACCCCCAGGTCCCTTTCTGCCTGGCTGCTCTCCAGCCACTCTGTGCCCAGCCTGTAGCGCTGCAGGGGGTTGTTGTGGCCAAAGTGCAGGACCCGGCACTTGGCCTTGTTGAACCTCATCCCAACTCTCAGTCTATCCAGATCCCTCTGCAGAGCCCTCCTGCCTTCCAGTAGGTCGACACTCCCTCCCAACTTGGTGTCATCAGCAAATTTGCTAATGATGGTCTCAAATCCCTCATCTAAATCATCAATAAAGATGTTAAACAGGACTGGGCCCAACACTGACCCGTGGGGGACACCACTAGTGACTGGCTGCCAGTTGGATGCAGCACCCTTCACCACCATGTTCGTGGTGTGAGATGTTTGCTACCTGCTCGGTGCCACCCAAAAGTTAGTTGCTTGGTAGGAGGTTTGGAGGCAAGCCACAGTGAGAAGAGGCTGATCAGGAAACTCGTCAGGTCCACCAGGATGTGTGCTGCATCTGTGATCACCGCCAGGCTCCCGGCAATCTGCCCACCTGTGTGAAACAAACGTTCGTATCACGGCTCTGATTGGAAGTTTGAGTCAACCAGATCAAACTCAAAACCTGCTTTGCTATGAATAAAAGGGAACACCCAATTTTCAGTCATCATATACAAGACTCAAACCGCTCCAAACCACTTCATTTTGTACCTCATTCATGTAATAAAAGGTATCAATTCATAGAAATACGTAAGCCAAAGTTCTTTGCGAGAGAGAGAGACCTAAGAACAATAAGAGTTGTGATACGTTAGTTCTGTGGTTATTTTACTGTTGGACTGTTTTACTGTGACTATGTAAATATCAGATTTCTTCATGAAAAGCAGTATTAGGAATCACATTTTCAGTATTGCCTCACTATCTTTTCACAGAACACTGATAATTTTATGTATGTACACACATTCAGAGATGTAGCTTATGGGATTCATTTCCTATTTGTTATAGGAAAATATGCATGTTCTTCCTGAGGTTTGGATGGCTGGATGCCTGACTGTTTATTTGTCACAGGCAACACTAAAACAGGAATACATGGAAAGGTCCCAGTAATAAACAACTGTGATAAACAACTAACCATTTTAGTGAGGGCATAGAGAAAAATGTTCTGTTTTCAGGACTGACCTATCATTTTGCATCTGTAATGCATGGTTTAATTTTCCTGCTGGAGCTCAAAAAACATGGCTGAATATCATTTTACTTTGCCAGGGTTGGGTTTTATGTGAATTCTGAAGAAAAAAACCCCAAACACAAAACTCAAACCATTTTAGGTTATTGTAATCCACATTTCTTCTACCCACTAAGCCAACTATCATTGTTTTGCCAAATTCTTCTAACCATGTCTCAGGGCTAAGGGCAAATCCAAATGAACTAAAAGTTTGTTCTAAACCACCCCCACTGCTGATGGCTGCAGGAGAAGACAAGGATAACAGGCAGGACACTATCCTGCCAACTCATTACAGCGGGGGAATCTTTTCATCAGAGTGCAAATGTAGAAAAATGAAAATGTGAAATAATAGAGCCAAAGCATCTAGTTTCTGCATTTGGCAATATATCTTTATTCTTCAGTCATTTAATTAATTTCAGCTCACCCATTTCTCCTAACCACAATCCATATGAGAATCAATGAGTCCTGAGAAACTTTGTAAAATGACTCATTCAAATCTTTGGCAGGATACCACTGTCAAAGGGACATGTAGGCACATCTCTTGTTTCCTTATAGATGCAACCTCTTCATGCCAGCAGGATGGACTGTCTGTTTAATTTCCTCCTGTATGCAGATTTCAGATTAGAATGCCAAACATCCTATGTTTTGTCACCACAGGAGAATGTACTTTGCACATATAAGGCATATATTATTTTTCTCTGTTGCCTCCCATTTACAACTGCCTGAAAGTTACTTCCCAGAAGGCAGCAAGCATGGCTGCAGAATTTGTGGGCACCTCATTTCTTGCAGTAAAATGAAAAATTCAGCAGAATAGGTATTTCCCAGGACATGCATAGATATAAATACTCATATACTTTTTGGTCATGACACAGCTCTCAGACTTTCACTGCTTGCAGTATAGCTGTATCTCAAGTGGGAGGCAATTTTGCATAGCAGAGGGAAGAAGGCTTGTCTGACAGTGCACAGATGTTAACAACCAAGGCAGCAGCTATCTCTCAGCAAACAAATATGTAAAACACAAGCTGCATGCAAAACCCTCTTGGATTTTAGATACTGTATTTCCCTATTCTGTGGGACATGGCAAAAGCGTGCTTCTAGTCTTCTGCCTTTGAAAAATGTTTGCAAGTTATTATTTTATGTATTGGTGTAACTAATGCCTTGGGTGAGTTTCTGAGGTCTCAGTCTGCATATCTTAGCAACTTGGTCGAGTCTTTATGTTCTGTTCTGACATGAGCATGCAAGCAGAGTTTGTCTTTTTTTCTAGTGCCCAAATGGAAATGAAGTACTTTGAAATCCACATTTGGTCCGTAGCTACTAAAAATCCTTGGAAAGTACTTTCATATCAGGGCTCTACATTGGGTGCTATTGGTTTGACTGCTATCTCCAAGTCTACGGAGATTGTGATGGATCTGCTTTAGAAGAATGGAAGATCTTTTAAAGGCAGTCTGTGTATCAGGCTCAGCCAACAGTGTCCCTTCTGGGACAGCAGCAATGGTTTGAGCAAAAATATCACAGAAGTACCTAGGCATTCAAAGAAGAACAACTTTTCAACCTCTCTGAGAGGGATGCAGTTTTGTTTCTTCTGTTTAATATAATAATGCCCACAGAAGCTGTTTGCCCTTAGAGTAGAAGGAAAGGGAACATATCCTTTACTTTCAAAAGTAAAGCCTGTGTAGTAGTTATAGGCTTTTACAGCTTTGTATCAATACTCCCAAAGAGTGGCCTTTATGGCTTATTATTCCCTACAATGGATGTTTATAGCTTTGTATACTACAGGCAGTGGAAATTGTCAGTCACTCAATGGTCAATCATCAGGCAGAGGCAGTCTTGCCTAATGATTAAAAAAATTAAATGTATGGTTCATAATTATAAAAATCTCCATAGAGCGCTGTCTGTAACTGCAGTTAATAACTGGTTTGTCAAAGTTTAATGGTCTGAAGCAAAATGGTCTTCAAGCCTGTTACTTAAGCTGTCACTGCAAAAAAGCTGTATGATTCATTAAGCAAAATGAAACATTTAGTTAACATATCATCTGTCCTTCCAATTATCCTCTAACATTGCTGCATTCACCAAACTTTAGCCTACTGATTATATGGTTTTGTTAATAATGCATTACTTCTGGCACTGGAAATTACTGCATGGGGATTAGCAATATGCATAGGTTTTCATGGGGGAAATTCACGTGAACTACAAACAACGGGGCTTCATGCAGATGGAGAGCGTGGGAGGGAAGAACTGGAGAAGTCCCTGCCGGGTTTGGCAGCCAGGGGAGAAGGCAGAAATGCAACAACTCTTTCAGTGCCTCCACTTCTCACCTCTGGGGAAGACAAAACCTTTCTCTTTCATTTTCATGGGGCTCCAGAGGTCCCTGAGCTAGGAAAATATGGGTTTCAGAGGCCTTCCTGGCTGATTTTTGTTTACGTTGCCTGGAGCACATATGGCAAAATTCTGTGGGATTCCTCGTGCCTTCCCTTTCTTCACCTCACTGTGAAGGGCAAGTTAAAGAGCCAGGAACTATCAGGTGGATATAAATATCACAGGATCCATGGAGAGAGCAGATCAGTAGAACAAAATGAAAGCTAATGCTCTATGAGCAAGCCAAATACTTATATTGGATATTGTAGAATGAGTCCAGAAGTGGAAGCTAATTAGGTAGGAGAATAATCTTCCATTGATCCAGAGACACACCAGCAGGCCAATTTAAAATATAAACGTGCCTGACATAAATACATTTACTTAACTGTAGAAAAACAGATGGCAAATCTGGCCCTGGGTTTCCCTGGATTTTGTGAAGACTCTTGCATTTATTATCAGATTTTGCTGCTAGCAACCTTCACCAATGCTGAGTCTCATTGGCCTGAATAAATATGCAAAATCCTTTAATCTTAAAAAAAAAAATAAATCCAGTTTATTAGAAACCTCTTGTGACATGATGCTAAGACATGCTAGTCACTTTTAGTCAAATTTAAAGACCTGGGAGAACAGACTATTAACTGATCTTTGTATTCCTACCCAGATGCAATCCTTGAATGAATACATAAAAATATTTTGATAATTTCACTTAACCCCTCCCACACACACCCCCACCCATCCCCTGTGATTCTTTTAATGACTGGTGACAAAGGAGGGTTATTTAATCCCAGGTACCATGGGTCCCTGTAGGCACAGTGTGTACAGAAGGTATGAATGTGTCTGTGCTGGCATCAGACTGAGCTCTCTTTGAACACACATACTCCCCTGTTATCTCAGCAATCATGAAGAAGATGCAAATTACTGATGCTACACAGAGCTTCCTCCTGGCTTGATGCTGCTCCCTCTTTCTGTTCTCATAGGCCTGTGAGTAGCCGTGACAGTGATATGCTGGATTAGCTTCAGCAACTTCTGCTTCCTGCTTCTGCCTCTCTTCATTTAAATTCTTCTGAAGCCAGCTCATCCTTTGGGATAGAAAGAAACAGAAGGTTAAAAAAGAAAAACCCTAGTTATTTGGGCATCTAGCCCTGCAGACCTGGAAACTATATACTTAATGTTTTTGAAGGATAAAAGCAGAGTTGGGAACAGCAGCGCAGGTTACAGAAGAGGCTTGCTCGCAAAAGCAGAGCTCTGTGGGAGGGAGCTGCACATGAAATGACTGCTCTGGTTGTGTTTCCCAGCTCTTTGGGCTCTCTTACATCATTTAGCAGTTTATAAAGTGCAGGGTGGCTTTCTTAGGCTGTGTATTTCATCCACACCATATGATTTTCAAAAAGTCGTTCCTCATGCAAATAGTTACCAAATTCAGCATATCATGGAGACAATTCTACTGAAAAATTGAGGATTTTATTCCCAATAGCTTTGTCAGGAAGACTAGTAAAAAGAATTAAAACTTTTTCTCAAATATAAATGGCTAAAAATATTTCTCTCCTTTTTTTATACCCAGAACTATTTTACCTTAAATTTCCAGGTATGTGCAAAAACGATCAATATTCCTGCAGAACCTGAGCATAGGAAATACTGGGCCAAAAATTTCAAAGGTGTTTTAAAAATCAAAGAAATCAATTTTTCATAGTATGCTGACCCTTTTGTGCCACTGCTTTCATGGAAAGGTGAGAAGTTCAGTAGAAGTGGCTCTTCAAGCATTTCTCCATCACAAGATGATTTCCCAGCCAAATCTGCTCTGCCAAAAAGCCTCAGTGTTGTCCTTGTCAGGGTTCCTGCACAGCAAATACACAGTGGGAATAGAGAGGTCCGGGGCCATCTCATTACAACTGTGGGAGCTCCTGGATGACCACGACATCTGGTGCTTTCACTTAAGTAACCCAGAGACTGCCCCAGGGGAGCCCCCAAGGTGGTTTGGTCAGCAAGAATGTTCCCTTCTCTTTATCTTTCAACTGAGAAGAACGCAAAGGCTCACTCTATTCTAGAAGGCTTGACTGAAAACCATTACATCTCTCCAGAAAGAATACTTGTTGCCAGAGCTACTCCTGATGTGATAACCATGTATTGAGACTGTGGCATCAGAAGGAGAATTCTGCTGAGCTGCGCATAGATAACATCCATATAACCATGAGCTGCAGCTATTTGAGGTCTGTGTGTGCAGGGCCTACCCAGGAACACAGTAAACTCCGCTGCTTTATTTCAAGTCTGAAATTGGCCTGGGGGCAGGATATGTGACTGGGCTTAGCTGCCCCTGTAATAGCAGCCTCTTTTCTCCATTCTGACTTCAGACTTTCCTTTGGGACAGAGAAGAACTGTTTCTTCAGCTGAGTGAAGGAAATCTGTGCTCCAGGAAGTAAGATGGATCCAAGTGACTATCTGTAGTGTTTCTGCACTTATCATTGAAGTGTCAAGATGCCTAAAATCTCGCTGGAAAGAAATCAACAGGTGGCTGCCAACCTCTAGTAGTCAATGTCAAGAAAAAAACTGTACTGAAATCACAAGCTTTTTTCAGCTGCTTTTTATGGGCAGCCTGAGTGGGTTGCAGCTGTTCAGCAGGTCTGAAGTCCTGCCAGATGCCCCACACCAACAGGCGAGAGGCTAAGGCACCTGCAGAGCTGTGGATGCCTTGGCCTTTTGTGTTCATCAGCACTACAGAGGTACCGGCAAGATGAGAAAAGCTGACCCACCTTGGCAGCCAAGCCCTGCAACTGTAGATAATCAGTGTGGATTTGGTTTTGTAAATATTATTGAGATGTTCCAAGGATGCAACATTCCCCTGAGTCAGCCTGTTTCCCATCCTGGTTAGCATGTGGTCTCTGTTTGCTCAGTGGAGGCGACTGATTCCCCTTGTATGTGAGGAGCTTGTATGAAAGAGAACAGGTCAGATTTAACGCCTGGTGCTTGGAGACAGTGAGTTTTCTTTGTCCTTTTTTCAGCATTTTTCTTTATTTTCCTCAGAACAATGAGTAAATGGAAGCAGGGCTTTCTGGGGAACGGGCTGCCCATCTGGCAGCTGGGGTCCCACTAGCCAGTCCTTCTCCAGTCCTTTGGTTTTATATTCATCAGGGTCCTCATGTACTCTGTGTCACTTTTGTACAGTATTTTCCTGATGAATTAGACACAGAAGGTACCACAAATTAATTCCTTCCAGATGGCTGAATAAAATGCTGCAGTTCTCTCACTCTCCCCTGGAGATCAGGGCAGGCAAGATTTTCTTTATCGTGATCTCTCTCTGGAGTTAGCTTCCAATGCTTTTCTATAGTTTGCATGTAAAATTAATTTCCCCTTACCTCAATTTTCATCAGCTGGCATTGAACATTAAAATCATCTTAATTACATGAGTCACAATCAGCTCAACAGCCTGTCAGGGCAAGGATGGCAAAACTGCAGCTGGATATTTCTGAGCCACCAAATCCTTTCCTGTTAACAAAATAGGTTGCTCTGTGATCCCCCTTCCTTTTTTTTTTTTTTTTTGAATCTTCAGGTCTCTTTATCAGCTTACAAAACCTTGGGGCATTACAGAGGGCAGGAAAGCACTATCCACAGATATTGTTGGACAGATGCAAAAGCAAACAGAGACAACATAAACCCACAAATGTCACTTTTTTCTATCTAAAGGACACCTAAATAAAAGTGCCCCAGTTGTCAGAGGTGGCGAGCAGTCACTGAACTCACAGAACAGCGTCTGGCCCAATGAGTTTCAAAAACTCCTGCCAGCTCCTGTGCATTATTTATCTCTTCCAAAAGGAGCCTGCCACTAATTAACAGAATCTAAGAGGCAAATTTATAAAAGTGCGAATCAAGAGCTTAAGGTGTGAAGATCAGCTCTGTTAAACCAGAAAGCCCTTCAGAGGTGTTAGAGCAAGATCTAGCCTTTTAGTATCAGATCTCTGCACCTGCACATCACAGAGTCACAGATTAAAAAATAGTCTTTTCTCCATTTCAAATTCTCTTTTCTTTGTAAAGAAGATAGTCAGGGGAATGTCACAGAAAGGCTCCTACTGAGTCATGCCCAGAAGGGAGGAAGTAGAAAATATTAATACATATTGCAGATTCCACACAAATCATTAGCAATAGCTTTTTATTACAGCTTCCTTTTGTTTGTTTTCACTTGATCTGTTGGGTGCCTTGATCTGCAGGCTGATGGAAATAATTGCCATCCTCCTAGACCATTATGAGTTCCCCAGTCAAAAGAGAAAAATTTGGAATCACTGCACTTCCTACAGGAGATCATCTCTTTCACAAGGGAAAATAGTAATTTTCTGGTGCCTGAAAGGATAATGAAACTGCCTTCAGAGAAAAATTTATCAAAGCCATAGTCACCTCCCTTATTCTGGCACAATTCTGATTTTGATCTTGAACATTTCTAAGACATTTAAGGCCCTGTTAATAGCCCGGCTGTCCAGTTTCTCACTTTCCTTATTGTGGGCACAAAATAAAGGCAAATATTTAGATATTTATATAATATATATATATAATGTATAATATATATTATAT
>VYXB01006299.1:46856-114975 GCA_013397135.1 Pachyramphus minor
TATATATTATATATATTATATATATATAATACATAAAATCACATTTAGATGTCTAGTAATTGGAAATTTGTGCCTTGGTTATTTTATTTGATTGCATTTTGAGGGCCTGGCCCTGTAAACATAAATGTATTGTCATTAAATTTCCTTCTGCAAAACAGTAAAGCAATAGTTGCCTGGAGATTGACCAAAGGTGTACGTAGCCGAGTATCCAGACTCTGTCATGATCATGAAGGAATCATAAGGACAAAATACCAAAAATGAACATGTCCAGAGAGGGACTGCTTCCCAGTTACACAAATCTGGAGGCTGGGAGATGGCTGAACCAGAGCTCCTGTCCAACAACCCTTTACAGATCTTTATTCCACAAAGCCAGCTGACTTGAAAATGTTGAGTTCCACAGTTTAATTATGATTTGTGTAAAAATAATGCATCCTTTGTTACTCTGAAGCTGTCTGCCTGCTGTTTTAATTAGTTCTTGTACTGATAGAAATAATGAATGACTATTCCCTGTTTACCTTCATCACATCATTCATGATTTTATGTATCATTGTTATACCTCTGAACCATCAATTTTCTGAGCTGATGCCCTAGCCATTTAATTTTTGTTTCATACCACTTACTATCTTGGTTCTAATTTTCTTTCTGAGATGAAGTGGACATAATTGAAATGGAATAATGGCGATGGCATGTGGCCAGTGCTGGGCAGACACAGGCCTTTCTACAGGGTCCTAATGTCACCAACAGGAGGGCAAAAGCAATGGGATTTGTTTTGCTGAGTCTGCTGAAATACTGTGTGCTACTGGGACCAGTTGGCAAGCCAGTACAAAGGAGACATAACCACAGATACCTCAGCTAAAACACTTCAGAAGTCATAAGAAACACCCACAGTTTTCCTAAGCATTGACTTCTGTAAAGCATAAGGAGTGGTGGAAAGCTTTTATTTGATGAGGACTCTTTGATCTCATAAGAGTTTTCATATCACCTGCAAGAAGGCAAAAAAAGAAGAAAATGTTCCCTACGTGCTTGCTATACAAAATCACCCTTTACCTGAAGAAATCATCTCCCAGGCTCGCTTCGAACTTTTGCCTATTGGTATGAGCCTGGCAGACAGGAATCAATCATGAGCCTAAGACTGACAGGCAGCAATATCTATGGGTCACCTTAATGCCTTGTGTTAAAAACTTTTGCATGAAGACAAGCCCTAAGGCTTTTACATCTCTTTTTTTGCTTTCAGCATTGTTCCCTGCTTATTTATTTTCTTTTGTCTCAGAGACAGAACAGAACTCAAACCCTTGAGAATAAAAGCCTTGAGTTTCATTGTGTGATGGTATTCAAAATCCCACTGTAATGACATAAAAAGAACATAATCAGAAATTCAGAAAATCATGCTGAATTAAACCAAAAGCTAGTTCACAGTATAACTGGCACTATCAGATGCAAATTCACAGATTTATGAAGTGGGTTATTGAATATTCACTGATATAATATTACACTGATCTATTGCCAGCAAGAAATGAAATCATCTGGCCTGTCTTCATTCCTGGAAACTTCAGGAATTTGGTTGAGCTGTTACCTAGACTGTGATAAGTGGTTATCTAGATCATTAGATAGATGATAAGAAATAAAAAAATAGCATAATAAATGATTAATAATTGGAAAAACTTATCTCCCTTACCACCATAACTGATTGGGAAAAGACCATAGAAAACCATCTTAGACACCTAGTTCAGACCTAATTTAAGGAGAGATGATACAAATATCTCTTTGATTTACTTACAGACAACACTTCTTGCCTGAAGCAGGAGGTTCTGAGCGCTCAGCTTCAGACCCTTTTATCATTATGGTTCATACCCTTCCTCGAGGCTGGTGGGAAGTGGTCTCCTCTCCTGAAACCCATCCTGTGCAATGTCCTTGTCTGTTACCTGTAGGAGGAGGTGTAGTGCACCTGGTCACGTTGGCAGATGATGCCACCCTGGGGGTGCAGCTGATAGATTGGAGGACAAGGCTGCCATAAGCAGCAGGAAGGGATCAGCAGGAGCCTTCTGAAATTTTACAAGGATGAATGAAAAGTCCTGCACGTGGGACAGACAGACCTGTGAGACCACATGTAGAATGTTGTGTCCAGTTTTGGTGTTCCTAATTTGAAAGATCAATAAACTGGTGCAGGTTCAGTAGAGGGTAACTGGGATGGTTAAAGGCTGGAGCACTTCTGCAGGGACTGGACTTGTCCAGTCTAGAGAAAAAGTTGCTTCATAAGCACCTGGCTGCAGCCTGCCAATATTTTTGAGGAAGCTATTGAGAACATGGAGCTTTATTGCTGTGCATGGAGAAAGAATGAGGCTATTGGTCATAAAGTGAAACAAGTTCAGATTGAATATGAGGGAAAAAAGAGAAAAGACTGTGAGGTTAATTCAGTATGGGAGCGGATAACCCCAAGAGGTCGTGCAGTCTCCATCCTGAGAGATTTTTTTTCAGGACTAGAGCAGAGACAGCCCTGAGCAACCTTGTTCAATCTCTTGGCTGACCCTGCTTTGAGTAGAAGGTTGGGCTAGAGACCTCCTTGAGGTCCTTTCCCATGTGAATTATTCTACAAGCTTACAACTGATCTATTTTTCAGAGGGTTCAGTTGAAGCCCATCCCCTTGCAAGCCTTTCAAGTTTAGCATGGGAAGCCTCAGTGCATCCAAGTCTCCTAGTGACTACAGACAGGCCTGGCATGTGCAAAATACCCTCCTCCACAGCCCTGAGTAGAAGCAAAGGGTCTGCTTTTGGGCTTCCTACTCACATGGTCAAGATAAAATCAATTTTGTTCTGTGTCTACTGTAATGATGGCATGTATTGAAAAGAAAGAAGCTGGAGGATGGCAAAGAAATATGCAATCTGTGTGCAAAATAAAGTCTGTTGAAAGCATCAGAGCTGTTCATTAAGCCTACACACGGGGAATGGAAAAATGTGGTAATTTATACCAAAGGCTAAAATGAGCTTATTGCTACTGATCAGCTTAAGACACCTGAAGCTGTGCAGGCAGCTGCTCTGCGTAAGCCCAAGCCCAGTGAGCTGCATTCCCTGATGGGCTCGCTTTGGCCTGTGGGCTAGCACCCTGGGTCACTGGGCTGGCACCCCAGGTAGCTGGGTTGGCACCCTGCACTTCTGGGTTGTAATGGGGAGCAGGACTAACTCTGGGCTGCCAGCTTTTCCCAAAAGGAGGGAGACTGGCTCTCAGTCTCTATTTCTGGCTATTTCTGGAAATGGACAGAGTAATTAGGTTGTGCAGTTAATCAGATTTCATCTGACAGAAAAAGCCAAATGACCAAAGACACATGGCTGAATGACAAGTCCTCCTGTTTTTGGAGAGCTGTGTTACCACCTCCATCTCTCAGCCAGCTGAGGACTGCCATTGGGGAACCCTCCTGAGACCAGACCTCCAGCTCAGGGGCTGTTGGGTGTAGCTGCAGCCATCAGCCCAACAATTGCAATTGCTGAAGTGATTCACCCCAACCAACTTCAATCCTAAATTAAGAAATAATTATCAGAAACAAATCGACTCCTCCAGAAGGTGAGTCAGCTCAGATGGGAGGATCAGCTGCCAGGTATTCTTTCCTCCAGTGCGCATCCTACCCCTCTTCTTACCAGGAATATTTCCTGTTACTAGTGATCCAGAGAAACCAAATTTTCCTCATAAGGCAACCTAAAAATTGTCCCTGTCTCAGGGTTTGTCCAGAATTGCCCTTTGTGTCCAGAGGTAGTAAGGGACCAAAGGACCTCAAACACTGATGCTGGGCCCACAAAACTGCACACTTTCAAAAAAACTCAGAGAGTCTTCAGTAACTAAAATGAACTGCAGAATCATATGGGATGTTTCTGAAATATAAATATTACCACAGAAGTAATTTTGGACAGTGCCATGTATATTTATGGAGCCATGTAATAATATTTAAATAATAACCCAAACATTCAAACTACTAAAATACGATGGCAGTGACCCCAGAACATGGAGAGACAGATTTCCATTTGAACTGACAGTGTTTAAGCCAAGTTTCTGTCCCACACGTTTTAAGAGAGCCAGGCAATAAATAACCTGGAAACCAATGAGATAATGGAAATGTCAAGAGGTGCTAAGCTGTAACTGAGCAGCTATTTTCTTTCAAAAATACTTTGTGGTCTGAGTCAACAGGAAGAATGAAAATAAGTTAAACTGCAAAACTATTTTCTGATGGACATTTATACTCATTTTTTAACCCAAGCTACAGCATATCTTACTTTTTCAGAGGATCTTTCTTCACTCAAACAAGCATTTACTCACAGGATCTCTGGCACATGAGAGGTACTTCAGCTCTAAGTCCAATAGACTATCCATGGGAATAAAGCATCACCTTTCTTTGAAACCAAATAGATAATTTAGACATTCAAGCATGAAGGAGCCTTGAATCAAACAATGTGTCAATAGCACGATTATAATTCAGCCTAAAATTGCAGCATAATCCATGAGGTTTTGCATCCTACAATAAATCTACTAAGCTTATAAAATACATAGCAGGAGACACTTGCTTCAACAGTAGATTGGTTCAATCCATCACATACACAGACACATCAGACTGCTGTCTAGTAAATGCTTCAAACATTTAATAAGAAAGTTTGGGAAGGAAAAAAATCAAACAAAACATTTTGAAAGTAATAAAAGATACTCCCTTTTTACACTCTGAAACTTTCCAGGCTTTGACTCCTGCAGTCCCTCAGCAGATTGGTGACCAGTCTTTTTTCAGAGACAGCAATGGCAGTGAAAGAAACAAAGAGTAGTGTTACCTGTCTAGTGCCAAGGAGTACTTCTTGGTGTCCCTCTCGTTCACAAGACAAGCTCTTTCAAGACCTTTTCTGGTAGCCATAAGGAAAGTCAATGGGGTTTTGCTTGGGTTTTTTTCCCCCTTAAACTCTCTTTTCTCTGTTGGAAGCAGATATGGGCAGAAATGTCCTCTTGACTTATGCAGAAGTCGCTGTCAAATATTTTTAAATGAATATGTTTTAATAATCTCCTCAATAAACCCTCTGCGAGAGAAAGCTGCTTTCCTTAGTCCCGATGGCGTCACTACCATAACAACCAGCAACTTGCTGAGCACAGCAGATCGGATGTCTCGGGCCTCCCTCCTTGTTTTTCTTTTTTTCCCCTCCATGTTTGCTGTTGGATATGCTCTTTGGTCATGCAGTGGGTGCGTGCTCTCCCAGTCGTGGGCCGGGGATCAAGCACAGAGTGCACACATCAAATTCCCCACACGTGCTTGTATGGATGCACTAAAAGGGAGAAGGAAGGTGATTAAAACAGCCCGATTTACCTGGAAACAGTCAAACCCCTGTTTGCTTTTCTGCTTCCTTGGCTTATGAGGAAAGCAAACCTCCCTCACTCCAGCTTTATGCAAGCCTTTTAACGTAAGAGATTGCTCTGAAGACAGATTTCTACCCCTGTCATATTTGCTCCTAATGGTTCAAAACAGAAGAGACTGCTCGTTATTGCCATTTGCAACACAGGTTATTGAAATCTTTATTTCAGCAGGAAGGACTGCATGTTGATACTTCCGCTTTATTCCGTTTGTTATTTCTATCAACAACCACGGTCCCTGGAGGGGAGAAGACCCAGCCTCACCTCTCTTACAACCTGATCTCAGACATTCACTTCAGCACTAATGGGAAATTTTGCACCAGCGCTGTCTGTGTTTCACTGTATTCTTGGCAGAAACAGACTGTGATTGAGATCCCTCCCTGTGCACAGTCTTTTCAAGAGAGATTAGCACTAGGCAGTGAGCAAGTGCTGCAGTCTTTTTTATTGTGGGTAGCCTATTACAGATATGATGGGCTGGGATCTCCCTTCCCCGAGTTCGCAGAACACATACTCTATCTGAGATTCATGAGGGCAGGAGGCACATTTGTATATGATGTAAATGCAAAAAGTTGGGTTTATGTCATCAGAGATCCACATTACCTCCTGCATGTCAGCTGTGCAAACATTTCCCTGGAACTTGTGAACCAGGTAGCTGACTGTATCTCAGGTGCTTTTATGAACAGCCACAGCAGAAATACATGAATTTTTTCAACAATGGGCTGTCACTTTTGCCTCTAATGCTCTTTTCTTGAGAGCCTTTTCCCAGATGCTTATACTCACCTATGCACCCTTATTAGTCTCTTTGGTGGAAGAGATCAATTTTATGATTCATTCCTGGAATTTCCTCTCTCCTTCTGAACATTAAAAGGTTGGTCTTCAATGTTTTTTAAAGTTGTTGCCACTTACTGGACCTGACAATGTGCAATGCTAGCAAAGCTGGTTTGAGAAGAAACTGGCATCCAAGGGTGAGTAGTATGGACCCAGGGCATTTGCAGAAATCTTACAAAACAGAAGTACCACATTTCTTATCACCTCAGAAAGGCCATTAAGTAGCAATTTTATTCTGCTGCTGAGAGGGTTTAAAGGAGGAAAAAGAAGATGGCCTTTCCAGCTGTGCACCCTAGAACCTGACAAAGGCTTATAATTCATGCCCAACAAAGGCTTCTGCTGGCTCCTCTTCCCGTAAATGTCAGCCTTATTACAGTGTCTCTGTGAGCTTCTGAACTCATCTTTCCTTTAGAAATTACCAAACAGCAACATCCTTCCAAATCCAATTCAGGAAGGACATTGAGGTGCTGGAGCGGGTTCAGAGAAGAGCAACGAGGCTGGTGAAGGGACTTGAACACAAGTCCTATGAGGAGAGGCTGAGGGAGCTGGGATTGTTTAGCTTGGAGAAGAGAAGGCTCAGGGGAGACCTCATCGCTCTCTACAACTACCTGACAGGAAGTTGTAGCCAGGTAGGGGTTGGTCTCTTCTCCCAGGCAATCAGCAGTAGGACAAGAGGGCATGGCCTCAAGTTGTGCCAGGAGAGTTTTAGTTTAGATATTAGAAAGAAATTCTTTACAGTGAGGGTGANGGGGTTGTTTAGCCTGGAGAAGAGAAGGCTCAGGGGAGACCTCATCACTCTCTACAACTCCCTGAAAGGAAGTTGTAGCCAGGTGGGGGTTGGTCTCTTCTCCCAAGCAACCAACAGTAAGACAAGAGGGTACAGTCTCAAGCTCTGCCAGGGGCTGTTTAGGTTAGATATCAGGAGTAAGTTCTTTACAGAGAGGGTAATCAGGCACTGGAATGGGCTGCCCAGGGAGGTGGTGGGTTCTCTGTCCCTGGAGGTGTTCAAGAAGAGACAGGATGTGGCACTTAGTGCCATGGTCTAGTAACTGCAGTGGTAGTGGATCAAGGGTTGGACTTGATGATCTCAGAGGTCCTTTCCAACCCATCTTATTCTATGATTCCTGTTGCAGACTGGAGATGCCTGAAAAATAAACCTAGCCTAGGACCTGATTTACACTGGATCTCAGCCTTTCTAAGTATCAGGTCTAAGTACCCTCAATTTAAGGAAATTTAAAATCCACCTCAGAAGATTACGGATAAACCTATTTTCTGTTTCAAATCACTGTAACCATGTAACTTTTGTTAGTGAGATAGATGAGTTTCCATCATTTTGCAAAAGGGTCTTGAGCCTCAGGTGCATACCAGCAAAACAAAGCCATAGATCATTCACAACATTTAGTCTAGACTTCTGTTTTGTGCTTTTTATTGTCAGTGCTGATGGTTGTGCTTCTCAGGAGACAGGCTGTGAGGCAGGATAGAAAGAAATCTCTTCAGAGCTTTCCACAGACTTGGGTTTCCTCTTTATACAGTCTCTGAAACTCATTAAGAGAGAGACAGCAGCTGTCTGTGGAATTTCTGTTTCAGAGAAATTATTCAGACCATCTCAATAAATTCATCTTAGCCTTTCAATAATAAAGCAGTTTGTTTCTGAGTCTACACTAAAAATGTCACATATCCAATCATACCAGTTCTAATGACCCTAGTCAAGGACATTTCTCAAGATTTACATCCAATACAGACATGTGAGGCATCACACTGGCTTTTGCAAATGAAAGCTTCTCATCATTATTATCCAAAATCTCCATTAGTAAAAAAAAGCATATCCTTGATCCCATTTTAACTTTAATCAGCCACACTTTAAATATGGCAAAAAAAGGAAACATCCCCTCTATCTTGTCATTATGGGAGTAGATACTGACAGCTTAAATGTACAGAGGAAAAGTCGGTGCATCTATTAATTGAAAATGCCAGTGAAGTCGATCATTTTTATGAGTCATGAGACATCTTAGAGATCATCTGCAAAGTTCCTCTCTACCTTTCTCTGGCATCAGCTGTAGTACCTCTATATTGTACTGCCTGTAACCCAGGGGTCTGGGCATTTGTGATTTCTGGGGCTTGGTTATTACAGTTTTTACATTCATAGTGAGAATACGCTTTTTCACCCAGTGAAGCTCTAGTGCCTTCCAGCCATCTGTCATTTTGTGATCCAAGGCTGGAGGCAAGACAAATTGAAAGAAAAACCACTTTCCTACTCTTGTGAACCTATGAATGCAGTAACCTTTTATAAGTGAGTGTCAAAAGGAAAATATCTAGTGTGATTTAGATCCAATTTAAAAATCATTAAAAACATGTTATTGTTAAATATTTTAAAATAATAAATTTTTAAACTTCAATATATTTATCTTGAATTTGTTGCCAATATTTCAAAAGAATGGAAACTTTTGATGGTAACTGAACTGAGAGGTAGAAGTCATCTGCAATGTTTTAGATGGGATTTTAAATTGCACAAAGTCATTGTGGAGAAAAAGACTTTTCAGCCACTTGTCAAAGACATTCAAGTTTTCATTGGGAGTGGGGATCTAGCAGGAGCACAGTGTGTACTATTTTGTGGTGTACACCTCTACCTCTGAAGGTAAAAGTTTATGCTGCTACCAAATGAAGTGGAAATCCTTCTACAGAGCCTGGAACTTCAGATCAGGAGTATCAGACACCTACTCCCCATTCAGGAAAGTGTCCAAGCTCAGAGTTTCTCCTGGTGAAACCAATGGTATGAGACAGCCCCTCCCTAGACAGGTATCTCTAGAGGAGCTCAAGACCCTGTTTTGGATAGTGAGAGAGCCCAGGGTGCCCAGGCTGGGCAGGAAGCACAGTGGTAAATACATGAGGAGATATGGATGAACCTAGACCCCAGAGTAGGAATCCTGAAGGACACCACAGACACGAGGCTTGCACAGCTATGAACACCCTATGGTTTGTGCCAGGCCTCCTCAAGGTTTTCTTTCCAAGCTGTGATATGAATATGGGTCTGTTCTATATGTAGCAGGAAAACCAAAAAAAGATAAGGTTTAGAATTTTTGGCCTTTTCATCTTATTTATTCAAACTTTTATTTTGATCTTATTTCGTCAGTGCCAACATTTCAGAAGTGCTCTGAATTATCTTCCTAGTGTTTCATCTCTCATGGTTGAATCCACATCGTACAAATAACCCAGATCTCATTAAGTTCCTTGGAGATATCAGACCTTTAGAAGTAAGCAGTGCCAAGAAATGTTATTTTGATACAAAGCTGCTTTGCTTTTCTGAGAGGCTGGCAAGCTACTTTGGTGTCTGAGTGTCCCAGAAGTCCTGTTCAGGAGCAGCACAGTCTACTCTTAGAAGTTTTTCATTCTAGGTTGTAGCTTAAAACAAAAAGACAGTGCAGTTGAAAAACAAATGTGAATGTCAACTCAAATGTTATTGTCAAAGAGTGTGTCAGCTTTTGTTACAAAAATATATTATCTTTCTCTGAACACTTAGTGGTTTTCTGTCTCTTTTCCATTGCAATTGCAAAGGGCTTCTGCTTGGTTTTGTTTTTATGATGTCTGAAGTTGGTTGGGGAATTAAGCCTGTAATTGCATTGCTAACAAGTATTTCTTAGACACATTTATTTTTCCTTGGGGAAAGAGACTGTTAGGAAGAGAGTACACATATTTTGGCAGCAAAAGAGACAGCTATGACATTTGGCTTCTAAGTTACTACCTGGATATAATTTTAATTGTGGGGGTTTTTTTACTAATAAAATATAGTAACTTTACTGCATTTGTTCCTTTACTATACTTTCAACATATATTTTGTTGTCATGCTCTTCCTAAGTATATTTGGGTCATGAAGATGCATTGCAATATATATTGAGAGCCAGTTTGTTAAAGACACAAGGAGTTCTGCATTATTTCTCACCGGTGCAAAACTAATTGGTTTTTCTCAGCTACTGCATATATATTTATTTTCCATTTTATCATCTCTATAATTGCAGTTTGAATTAGGAAAAGGACAGAGTGACCTGGTAGAAGCATTTGCAGGGACAATCTGTGTAAAGGCTTCTCAGCAACCAGGATTTCTCAAGCCTGTCAAATTGCAGTGGGTGTTGAAACAGTCCTCATGTCCTTCTTGCCTGGGCCATGCAGACACTGGCCATTGCTATAGCAGTTTTGCTTTCCTGCATGACTTCCAAAATTTTCTTTGGAATAATGTGCAATATGAATACAAATGCTCGAGAACCATGAAACTTTCAAGAAGTGAGCTGGGTTTTTTTTGCTTACTCCCCCTCTAATTTCTGAGGATGTACAGCACACTCAGGCATAGGGGCTGGGTGGACCCTAGCTGCAGGGTGAAGGCTCCTTAGCCACACTTGTGTCATTGCACAGAGATGGCATGCCTGAAACCTACTGGTGAAATGTAGAGGGTCTTCTGGAAATTGCTACCTAAATAAGGTTTTCTTTGCAGCCACATATTTTCTCTCTTTTTGCTAAAGTAAAACTGAAAAGTCCAGCCTAAGTCCAGGACTGGGATTTCAAAGACTGACACTCTTGCACTGGATTAGGGCACACAGTGATGTATCTGTGATGTAAGGGACCCAAATGGAACACACTAGATGTGTTCCAAAGCAGAAAACACCAGGGGATCCTGGATCCAGTATCTCAGAGGTGTAGCACATATGTGATCCCCAGGCAGTGCCCACCTGGACTACCAGATAGGTTGAAAAGACATTGACCTTGCAGCCTGAGGTTTAATCTGTGGAAAGAGTTGAAACACTTCTAGTTTGGGGAAGCAAATCACACTGGATAAGCTATAATTTTAATGGCATTTTCCACACTTGCATACCTTTGAGCTGCCTACTGTAAGTCTGTTTCCTGCTCGGATTCTCTGGATACCTTTTATATGGTGTATATGAAGCATCTGGAAATTAAATGAAGAGTTAAATAATGGCTCTCCTGTGTATGGAGCACAGTAAAAATTACGCAGTGAGTTTTTATAACTTTTTTAATATAATAAAATTAAAGAGACTGAATGCTGGTTTTATGATATGAGATTTCCAGAATGCTCCCAAGTCAGCAACAAGCTATTCATAATCTTTTACTATAGCATTGTCATGATGACTGTAATCAAGTCCCTGAGCTACCTGATGATAGCAGGGATAGCATCAAGCTGGTAAATAAGTTTGCATATAATATGATATTTAAAGACTATGACTCTTGCTTCCCCCCCCCCCAAATATTAAAAACCTGTTGATAAATTTGGATCTAGTTTAGTCTTATAAAAATATTTGGGGTTTGTAGTTATCTGTAGGATACCAACATATGAGCTGGTTTGGTAAAATACAAGTTAGTATTCCTATTACAAAAAAAATTTTTCACCAGCCTCCCTCCACACTCGCCCACTGTTTTGGGTTTTCAAACACCAATAAAAATTTGATCTAAGCAAAATCTGTCAGGAAGGCATCTAAGTAAGACCATGCTGATTATTACAAAGGTTGGTTGCACTCACCTGCTAGGCTTTTTCCTGTATATCAATACTAGTACATTGCAGTGTCAGCTGAACCCCAATTCCTGCAGAGCATCTGAGCTAACCTCATGGCACAGGCTGAATCAGAGGGTTTACTTTGATGTCCCGTTCCATGTGTTCCTAACATTTTGAGGTGCCATCTGTAAAAACAGGCCTACTGTTGAGGTTTGTGCACATCAATAAATTAAGTAATTGCTCCGGGTCACCTGTGTGTTAGTGCTATGCAGACAGCAGCATGTCACAACCATAAGATTTGAATTTGGAAAGTGTAAGACTTATCCACTTGTGAGCACCCAAATCAGAAGAGCTCTTCCCCCTTTTTAGGCTCATGTCTGGGCTGCCTGTTCCTGTAGAGCTTACACAGACTCCTCTTAAAGCCTCCAATGATGGATATTCCTCACGCAGTCTATTTCTGTGCTTAATTACCTTTGCTATTAGAAAGCTTTTCCAAATGCCTAACTTAAACCTCACTGTAATTTAAGCTGTTATTTCATAATGGAGAATTAATTCCTTCCCTCTCTACAGCTACCTTTTATGTGTTAGAAGTGGCAGTCGTGCCTCTCTGTTCTTTTCCTTTAGCAAACAGTTCCAGGCTGTTGTTTTGGACCGTTCTCTCCTGGACACTCACCAGCGGCTGCATCACTTCTGAGCGGCAACAGCTGGGCACATCCTCCAGCTGGGGCCATGCCAGTGTTGAAAGAAGAGAGATTTCCAGTACGTGTCACAAAGACAAAATCCTGCTTATAAATCTCATGGCAATAGATACTTCTCTGGAAACACTGTAATGTTACTGACTTTGGTTCATCTTGTGATTTACTAAGTGGCCTCTCCACCCAACCAGGCCTTCTGCTGTTATACTAGTGCTTAGCCCACTTTGGCAACTGTATATTTGAGTAGAAAATTACCACTACCTGTGTATAAATACCTTTCACTTAGTCTGATTGACTTGCATCTTCTTTTTTTGTTTTAATAATTTCTTCAATTTGTCAAAAGTATTCTGAATTCCAATCCCATTTTTCAGTCCTCTGGGTAACCCTTTCCAGACTGGGGTCATCTGAAAAATTAATAACCATATACTCTATGCCTCTGTCCATAGCAATAGTGAAAATATTGAATAACGCTGGTGAAGGACAAACCACAATGAAACTCTTATTGAATTAAAGTGTATTAGAGTAAACTATTTTCAATTGATCTGGCATGGAACTCACAGGCGTGGATGTCTACCTGTGATCACCATAGAGATGCTGTATTATACAGCTGTAAGTCCAACAGAAGCAATGATAGCACAGTGAAAAACTTTGGAAGTTATCCTTATTTTCTAAGAGCAGTATAAATCCTTTCTGGAACCATGCTTTGACCAGGGTAACAGATGATGTCCTGGAAAAAGGCATCAGGAATTTCTTTAACACCTGTGCCCAAGAACATGGGGAAATGTTGATCTGTACCTGTTATTTTTCTGAAACTTTGCCATTCACATTTACCACATGGAAAGACTCAGTTCAAGGCATTGAGAGTTGATTAATTATGGGGATTTGGTGGCTGCAGTTCCACACCAGTATCCCAGGGTGATGAGCACGTTTCTGCTCACATGTCTCTGCATGGTCCCCATTTACATCAGGCTTCCTTCTGCCCTGAAACTCACAGGATTCTTCCCCTTTTCTACAGGGCCTGCAAAGAGGTTTATTTGTTTCAAAATAATCGTAAATTGAACTGAGATTAAAAGTCCTTTGTTTATTTTTGCATATGAATTAGGCAAAATTAACAAAAAAAATCTCCTGTGGATTCAAGAACTTTTTCTGTTTAAAGAAGTAAAAGAAAAAAAAAGAAAAATTTCTATAAAACCCACCTCTGTTTTGGTTGCAAGGTTATTTTTCTTCGGAAAAAAAATGTTTCAGAAAAAAATTTCAAGTGGTTCTATTCAATGTCATTTCATCTGTCTCTGAAGTCCCTGTAATGACCTTTGCTGTGGCAGTTTTTAATCAGCAAACAGCATATAATGGCTTAATATATGAGTTGTGGCAGTATCAAAACCAAGGAGCAATCATCTTTGGAAGGCGTCAATCAACAGGAATGAGTTCAGCTGAGGGCCACAGAGATGCTCACGCTGGGAGCACTTGCCCTCTGAGGACAAGCTGAGGGAGCAAGGGCTGGTTCATCCTGGAGAAGAGACAGCTTGGGGGTACCTAAAAGCAGTCCCCAATGCCCATAAGTTGGTCATCAAGGAGATGGAGCCAGGCTCTTCACAGCTGTGCCTAGTGGGAGGATGAGAGACAATAAGCATAAAATGAAAAAAGGGAAAAAAAGAGAGAAATTCAGGCTGGATGTAAGCAGAAGGATGGCATAGAGACCTCCTGAGGTCTCTTCCAGCATGAATTTTCCATGATCCTGTGATTTGTACACTGACAAGGACACAGCTGTGATTTTAACTTCCACTTTGGATCTCCTTCTGCGTTTAGCTCTGAATTGCACATGTAGTCAAATACGTTATTTAGTGGTTTTCATAGTGTAAATAATCTGAACAGCACCTATGACACACAGTGAAGAGACTCTGGTTGTAATGCAAAAGTAAACAGCCTGTTTTAAGACAGAGAAATACGTCATGCAGTCTGAGGAAACATCTGCAATTAAAATAATTGCTGTTCTGGAAAATGGCACTTATTCAGGAAGAGCCATTGGTAGGTAGAAACAGTTGTAATGCATCATTTTCCTAGCACCCAATCTACGGTAGTTTTACACCACAGATTTGCAGTTTAAAACTTTTGAGTGCAGTGAAAGGTGATTTATCTGATCTATATGGTACAGTCCAAATATTCTGTGATAAAAATGAGCTATCGATCTGAGAAGATTCTAATTTAGATCTGCTCACTTAAAAAGAGTAATAAACTGAAACAGTCTGGGAAGCTTATGTTTCAAATGACTTATCAAGGAGTTAAAAAATTTAGTAACCTGAGCCAGCAATAACTTTAACAGTAGCCAGAGCCCTAGATTTTACTGAGCCAAATTTTCCTGAACTATTCACAGAAGTATGTGGATAACAGTTCTTTCTGTTATACTGAGGTCCAGAGAGATGCTCATTTGTAGTGGATCTTATGAAAAGAAACGAAAAGACATTCTGAAGAGGTCAAAACATAACCTTAGCAGTGATAGTGAGTAATAGCTTTTTGGGCATAAAGTGTTGTAAGTAAAGTATGAAGAGGTCAGTCCTATTTTCCTATATATTTTCCATTGCTGAAACTTGAGATTTTGCCAAGGATTTGGTGAGATTTCTAGAAAAAGCTTGATTAATGTTTTATTGCTGAAAATCTAAATGGATACTTTGGCCGTCCAGTTCTTCATAACCACACTTTGTTTTTTACTGCCTAGCCTGCATATCTGTTTTTTTAATGAAGTTTATGAAATGAGTATGAATTTAGTGGATTTAAACACTACAGGAGTAAGTGCACAAATTGCTCTAAGATTGCACTCAATTTTCAATAACCCACACAGGCTTCATCCTACATGGTTACGTGTGCTGTGTGATATTCCTATTAATGACCTGGATAACAGAAAAGCATGGATGTCCTCAAATGTGAAAAGAATGAGCAAAGGGGGACTGAAAGCACTTGAGAGGGTTAGAATTTAAAATAATACATCGGAGAAATGATCTGAAGTCAGGAAGACAGAGCAAGGCACAGACAACAGCAAAAAGTGCTACACTTAGAAAGTAGAACAAAATGAAAAAGGAAAAATAACTGGGCAGCAGCAGCACAGCAGAAAAGATTATTGTGGGAAATTGTAATCTAAACATAACTGATGTCATGCTGTTGCCAGAAAGGCAGCTTCTGTCCTGGAAAATGGACAGTAGTGCTCCTCTCACCAGCACTTTTAAAGCTTGACAAGGAGCGCCATGTCCTTGTTTAGATGTTACATATCCACAGAGATAAAGACCTTCTGTTTGATGTTAAGAAAAGTGGCACTTTGAAAATATTTTCTGGAGGGCATGACTGAAATACAAAAGGTTTGACTTAGCTTAGCAGGCTGGTAGGAAAGTAGAAGAAATTTTGATATTGCGGTGGTTGTGCAGAGGACAAGAAGGACAAGCAGCAGATTAGGATAATTTGCAGCAAAAGAAAAAGATGGACAAGAAACTGTCTGGTTAGAATAGTTAAACAAAGGAACAAGTAAACAAGGGCACAAATGCTCCATCACCAAAGGTTCTGAGAAATGTTTAAAACAGATATGAATTGCTCCTTCAAAACACACCCTATAAGGGGAGCCATGAGTTCCTAGCTCTTAAGTAGACTCTTATTAGTAAGTAAGAGGAGACCCAAGCAAGATGGTAGATAAGATTACAAGAGATCTTACTCAAAGTTACAAAGATAGACTCCTGAGATATATAGGATCCATGTGTAATTATCCATGATAATATTTGCTTCAATTCTCTCTGTAAGGAGGCTGTCTAATCAGCACATGGTACCTATAAGGTGGCAGAAAATATTTGTTACAGATCCCACTTTCGGTAAAATAATAAAATATGCATCAGCACAAGACCTGAAGTCCAAAACAGGAGTTTCAGCAGTAAGATACAGGTTCTGTTTTTTTTCTATGACAAAGAAGGGCTGCTCCAATGGAGGTGAAATTATGTTTCTCTGAGTGTTGAGTGTGTCCGGGGCTGCTCTGTGCACATTCTCAGTGCCCCAGGAGCACTGCACTGCTGTTGCACAAATGTTCACAGAGCATTTGTTAAAAATAAATAGATTTGAAGGGTTGTTTCCATGGGGTAATGCTCCAGCCCATCAAAGAGCATTGTTGGTTACTGTCCAGATGTTCATGGGAGTCTCTGTTGTGAGGGTCCTTGCACGAGCACCTTCAGCTGGATCTGGTGAGACTCCCCAAACCTCTGCTCACTTGCTATGGTCCTGCATAACCACTCCAGCAAATGTATGGTCTGTTTCTATTGAAAATATTAAATTATGCACAAAATATCTATCTTGACTATGTACCAAATGCTGTGCTGTGTCCATTTCTCCTTCTGCGCAGTTTCCACTATTTACCAGTATCTTACCCACGCACGGTCTGGACAGTTCTGCTGCAGAAACTGCCCTGATGGGTCCTTTGGATGGCTAGGTTCTTGTCCAGGTTAATCAACACATCTAACACATAAATACTGCCTGTCAATCCATCCAGGTACAGCAGGAGCTGCCCAGGGGAATCTCCAGGCCAGAGTGACACTCTCCCTGGAGGCTCCTGCAGCAGTTGCCCAACAGCTCAGCTGTGCAGGGGCTGAGAGCTAAAGCAATCCCCTCCTCACAAGGCAGTGTCTTGTCTTGGGCAGATCCCTTATTTCGGGCATGCAGAGGCTGGCTGGGAGCTTTGCAATTGGTCAGGAATTAAGGGTGAAGTGTGCTGGCTGCCCACCCAGGCACATCTCTGATCCCCAGCTACACCACACTTACAGCTGCAGGAAAACTTGAATTTCAAACTTAGGTCTCGTATACTGAAATTCCATGGCTTTTACCCCACACACATGCACAGAGCAAAGGGTACGCGTTAAGATCCAGAGGGGAGCCCTGTGTGTGCCGAGCATCCTCTGCACCAATTATCACCTCATTAATTCCCAAGGCAGTGCTTTTACTCTTTCCCAAAAGAGCACCGTTCTCCATGCTTTCACTACTTGTCATCGTAAATTGAAGCTCTTTGTTAAAACCTTTGCTTGATGGACAAATTTAGAAGCACATAAGCCTGATGAGATAGCAAATTAATAATAGCCTGCCTGCATCAGGAAGTAATAGAGATGTTGTAGTTTAAATAACTATTTCAGAGTTGGTAGATAAGACTTTTCATCTGCTGTATGCAAACTAAACTTCCTGACCCAACAGTGATGTCTGTCAGCAATAAGCACAAAGCCCTACTTGCATTTAATCTTCGTACACAGACTGAGGAACTGTACATTTTACTGCATCCTTGAAGGTTCTTTCCGCATGATTTTTCCTACATATTTAGTGTAGAGACAACGATGGTACAAAATTCAGTTCAAAACATTGCAGCTCCTGCTTTGCAACCGGTTTTATGAGATTTTTGATACTTCTCTTAGCATTATCTGTGCAATTAAGTTAAATGAATTTAATCACCTGCACATGAAATGGTTTCACTGGCAGTTTCAAAAAAAAAGGCCACACTGTATTTTGGAGATTTGAATGGGGAAAAAAAACCATTAAAAATATTTAAAAGGGGGGGAGGGGACAAGGAAAGAAGAAATGTGCCTATTATATAAAGAAATACAGAAATGTTTATTCCAAGGAAGTAATGATAGATTTTTGGATATGTGATCAACCTATCCTATGGTTCTTGACTTGACACAGAGTGGAAAATCTGAAAAAATGAAACAGATCCACACTGAGGAAAATTCAGAGAATCAAAGATGAAGTAATGTTCTGCTCTGTACGTAAAATAAAACATAGATAAATTCTTTTATATTATTTTTTATTTTTCTAGTTAAACAGCAAGGTGAATAGTGGCTATAACTTTTCTGGAATTAATTTTCCATTTACAAACAAGGATACGAGTCCCCTCTACTACAGTGTGAAAGTGTTAGTAGTTTGAGGACAGATACCATATAATCATAAAATCATAGAATAATTTGGTTTGGAAGGGACCTTAAAGATCATCTAGTTCCAACCCCCCTACCATGGGCAGGAACAGCTTCCAAGAGACCAGGTTGCTCAAAACGCCATCCAACCTGGCCTTGAACACTGCCAGGAATGGGGCATCCACAGCTTCTCTGGACAGCTTGTTCCAGTGCCTTACCACCCTCATGGCACAGAATTTCTTCCTGATATCTAATCTAAACCTGCCCTCTGTCAGTTTGAAGCCATTCCCCCTTGTTCTGTCACTACATGCCTTTTTCAAAAGACATGTAGTGACATGTCTTTTCCCTCTCCAGCTTTCCTATAGTCCCCTTTGGGTACTGGAAGTTGCTCTAAGGTCACCCTGGAGCCTTCTCTTCTCCAGGGTGAACAACCCCAAATCTCTCAGCCAGTCTTCAAAGGAGAGGTGCCTTTTGATCATCTTCATGGCCCCTCCTCTGGACTCATTCCAGCAGGTCCATATCCTTCTTATGCTGGGAACAACAGAGGTGAACACAATACTCCAAGTGGGGTCTTGAGAAAGGGGAGTAGAGAGGAAAATCACCTCCCTCAACCTGCTGGCCATATCACATCACCTGAAACATCAGTGACAGCTCTTCGGAAGAGTTAATTCCTTCAGAATTTCATTTCATATGTGTTCACTGGGATATGTGGTGAGACAAGCGTGTATGGCTAAGAATTTTTGAACTAAATTACAGTAGGGTCAGGAAGAGCTCATGGGGATGAAGTTTTGAGGATTTCAGTCTCTGTAAAAAGCTGTAAAAGCCAAATAATATCACTGGTCTTCTCTGGAAAGCATTTTGAGATAAAAGCAACCTAATAGCATTGTAGGAGAAAAACCAGGAAGTTGCTATACTCAAGTGGATACTCTATCAATAGAAATATCTATTCCTAGGTTGCTAGGAAGTTGTTTTAAAATAAATGGAAATATCATGGTTTTGTAGTAATTTGAGGGGGGGGAAAACCCCCTCCTTTTTACTAAAAGCCTTACTTTTTATACGAGCCTAGGGGATTTCTACAGCTTTCAACATCACAGCATCTGACTGAAGGATTATGTTTATAGTCATAAACACAAAGAACCTCACAACTGCCACTCTTGCTTCACACTCAGGACTTCACAGACACAACCGGAAGAGAGTTCCAAAGCCCAAGGGATACGATTATACTCATTCCAGCTATTTCAGTGGCCTCCAAATCAGACCTGTGCCTCAAGCCCAGGCTGCTTGAGCCAAAGCGGATTCTATTTTTGCCACACCATTGTTTGATCCTCACACTGAATTGGCAGTGCTTTAGGCCTTACACAATGCTACAAATAAAAATGTCTGTATGTACGTTTTGTGTAGCATCATTGCCACAATACGTGGCTGGTAGATGCTGACAATTCCAATAAGGATGGGCAGAGAAAGGGTTAATTACCTTCATGAAAGCACCTGAAGTAATAATATGCCTCCAGCCACACAGGCATCTGCCTTTCAGCCCATTAGAAGTAGTCACAGCAGAAGTGCTGAGCACTAAAAAGACACAGAGACTGAAATGTTAGACTTAAGCTGTATTCATTAGCAGTCCTTTCTGTGGAATTTCAGAGTATTTTGGACACCGGGTGTAAAAATACAGCATATTTTTTGCACATGCAAAGCTGCTGGATTTTTAAGTGCAAAAATACCAGTGTTGATATTTACATTGCAGGAAAAAGCCATGTTGTTTTCCACAGTTAGCAAAGGGGAAATAAATACCCCATAAATAGCAAACACATTTCCAGATTTAAGGAGGATTTGGGCCATTTTATGCAGGACTGATACATGCAGGAGATCCACACACTCATAGCTGGGTGTCTAAATCAGTCTGAATTATTGCAAACAAATCCTAGTAGGACGGTATCCAAATGCAGTGTAGAGTTTATTATGCTGGAATATGCTGGGTGCCTGTCCCATCTCCTGCGGTTCCCACCTGCTTGCACTTGTGAGCTGTATCAACACCACTCTGTCACTTGCTTTGCCATATTTTGTCAAATGACGTTTCATCTGTGCTTTGCTTTCTCATTGTAGACCAAATTTTATTCTTAACTAACAAAATGCTACTCACTTGACATCAGTGCAGTAACACCTGTGCAAGAGAAGACTGGCTGTGTTTAGACTCACTCTGCTGCTGCCGAGTTAGACCTAGTAAAGGAACTTGGGAAAAGACTAGGCAGTCTATCAGCTATTAACTTACAGCCTATTTCACACTTCATATGCCTTTTCTCTGCTTTCAGAACTGTGTCGCCCAAAAACGCTTGTCAAATTTTAGTAACTTTTGCAGCTTGTGCTCATGTTGCCTGCATTAGTTCACTGAATATGGATTTCCAATACCTCTTTTACACTTTCATAGTTTTTACAATTAGACTTCTATCATCATCTGAAATAGCCAGATGACAATTTTCCTCTGTCCTAATTGCTGCTAATGACTTATTGATGCAAGCAGTTGCTTTCCATCTCATACTGCCTTAGAGGTGTTTATATATGGCTCTTTACTGCAGTATCAGGAGAAATACTTCTTGGTAAGAGCTAGGGTCTGGTATAGTTTTGTTGATTCTACTTCAGTACAGGTTTACTGAATACTAATCAAGATGGTGGAGGTAAGAATACTTAGAATTACCAAGGACAGGAATGTAGAGGTATGGAAGTACCTGAAAATGTACATAGTTGACTAATGAATGGTACTGAACAGTACTGGCAGTAAAAAAATGCCCAGGTATCTAAGCTAAATTGAAATCAGTAACAATGATCTGTGAAGTGAAAATAGAAAGGGTCAGAGCACAAAAAAGGAACATATTCATTGTAGGCTTTTAATTTTCTTACATGTCGGAATCATAAAAATGGGAATTGCTGTCCCAAGAGAGAGCAAAATAAGGAAAATTTTTAAAACAGGAGATTTCAGAATCATAGTAATTGTATTTGTGCAGGCAACACTTTTATTATCCAGCAAAAACTGATATTTCAGACACTTTTCTATAGTGTAAAGCAACAATAGAAAGACTCAAGCACTTTTTCCTGAATGACCAGACAGGTCCATTCCCCCGAAGTGTTTCAGCCCAGTTGCCCTGGGAGGCCTAATCAGCTGACCAGGGGGTGCAGGCGAGCTCGTTGCCGGGAGATTTAAACTGCTCCATGGAGCGCAAGCAGGGCCGTGGCACAGCAGTTTGTGGAGGCAGGGCACAGCCGCCCTCCCAGCTCTCTCTGCTGGCTTGTGAGGTAGGTGTGTAGCTGTGGGGGTTTTTTTTTCTGAACTGCAGAATAATCTGTGATAATAATCGTGATAAGTGCAAGGATGACAGGTCAGATAGAACACAGTTTTCTGCTCTTAAAAGGAAGAACGTATTTTCTGTTTCCTGGGCTGTAATTCTTAGGAAGAAACTATAAAGTGGTATTTCATGTTATTGGTATGGCACTGTCTTGTAAAACTCTTTCTAAATAATTATCTCTCCTTCTAAAGAACAATGCTAAAAGTAGACATTAAACAAGTTAAAAATCAGTGAATGTTTAAGAAAGAAAGGGGGGTTTTGACATGCACAGTTAGCACTTCTTTTGTCAGTTTTTCAGACTATTCCATTTTACACCTATTTGGGTTAGTTTCTGGAATTCAGCATTCTACAAAATACACCTTTAATGAAGCAGTTTTATTTTAGCAAATTTCAGTTTAATTTTTAATTTCTGGGTGATTTTTTGTTTTAATTTTGGATTTCACTAAATGTAAATTCTCATAACAGTTTGGGTTTTTTTCAAGTTACGTTTAGTGATTTGATGCTGGTTTAAAAAGGACAGTAGTGGCATCTGTCAGAGAGGCATTGCCAATAAAATTTGGTGCATTTTTTCCAGCAGAGGCTATAAAGAACATCTCTGACTATAATGTCATCCAGAAACATGGTTGTAAGAGAGCATCATATCTTCCTGTTTTCTCTCACCTTGAGATTTATTGTAATGGAAGTTAGTGTCATAATTCAAGGTTGTTTCCTTCCCAACACCTCCTGCAAATTGCACTGAGTAGCAGGAGAGAATTGTTTTTAATAGTAAGAAACTGGAAGATTAATTTTTGAAGCATTTCATATATTCTACCATCCAATATTGCCCCTTTCTGTCAAGCATACGGTAGATCTTCCTGATTGAAACAGAAGGGCACAATAAAGTTCAGATTACTTTTAATGCAGTGATTGGTGCTTAAGCCAATCATGTTAATAAAAGAACAGGAAAATTATGACAAAAACTGTCATCATATCTGGACTACATCTGCTCACTGATATAAGTCTTCCATAGAAGAGGCACTGTTTAACCTCAGTCAGTGAAAGGTAAAAGGAGAAAGTTGCCTTTTCATAGTCACATTTGTTCTAGACATGGCATTCACTGAAACATTCAGAGGGGGACTTGTACCAGCCAGTATTTCTATCTGTTGTTGAATCACTGACAAAGGCAGTTTCCTCCTTTTCACATGTTCTGCCTTCCATTTTTGAATTCATCCTTTGTTAAAACGAGCACCTCATGGGTTGGTTTCAGTTGGGCATAAAGATATCTAAAATTAGATGTTTGCTAGTAAGTGTCTATAGGTGATCTTGGTGCCTAAACCACTGCTATAGTCAGTACCCTCAGTGGAGGTTAGGGAGATCCAGCCGCCAACCTGGTGAGAGTTGAATCTCTACCAACTCTCTATGTGTCCCTCAATTTAATAGTAATTAGGGTTCTATTCAACTAGTAAACGTAGGTGTCCAGTGCCATTTCAGATGACCTAGGAAATCTCCACAGCTGGCAGATATAGCCATGACCTGTGCTATTCTAGACTGTCAGCTGAAGGCCAAAGGAGCATCTCAACAAAATTAACAAGGACATCTTGAAAAGCACTAGGCATCTACTAGGTACATGAATCAAGACCTTACATTTAGACATCTTAATTTAGATGTCTCAGTCTTGAGCTGAGTGTATTGGATACAAAGGATTTTTGAATCTGAGTTACCTTTAATCACTGAAGAAGTCTGCAAGAATCACATGTTCCTCAGAGGGAGGTAGGGACTCCTCCTGTAGCACCAGATTATGGGGAGGATCTTTTTGGATACTAAATCTTTCCATGTGTGGAAAGCACTGCTGTTAAGCTTAAGAGGCTAAAGAAATCCGATCACGGAACTGGAGAATTAGAGTGGCAATATGCAGTTTCATCTGCTCATGCAAAGAGAAGATATAGACTGCTTCTGTTAGAAGGGGGATTAGATAAAATATCAATGTCACAGTTATTTTAAACAACCCTAATACTTTTTTTTTTCAAATTAGATGAGTCAATAAGTGGGAAAACAGGTTTTCAGACCACCTTTAGCAGAAAACTGTTAGAATAATAATTAACAGCGAACAACCCACCTATTCTTAGTGAATAAAGGTTTACCGGAACAAGACGAATAAAAATAGAAAATGTCCATTTAAATTCCAAACAACCATGGGCTCCTTTTTCCTGTGGGAACTGAGAAATAATTAGCATCTCTGAAAATTAGTTAATTGATTTTGATGGCTACATATGATTCAGGTACTTCACTTCAGCCTAAATTGAATATTCCATTTCTAGTGGTTTCCATAAAATACTACCATGGAAATAGAAGAAAGATGTATCTTGGATTCCTGGAAGTAGCAAGATAAACTGTTACTCTGATTAATAAACATTTTGGCAGTACAATTCAGTACTTAACCTCTACTGGGTTATGGCTCAGATAGACTAGGAAATGCACTGAATTTATTGAATTGTCAAAGCATTCTTATTGCTTTAACAGTATTAAGAAATCATCTTTACATTGATTTCTTCTCCTGAGCTGTGTTCTAAACCTTAATAAGTCCCCAAAGACAGTGGAACCCAAGTTTCAGCCTGGTTGTGGTAACAGAACTCACTCAGCATCTTTTCTCCACCGGAGCTGAGAAATGCAGTCCACCAGCTCTCCACTGGCATGGGTTGTTAAGGTTGTCTTGTCACAGGTCAGAAATCATACTGATGGCTTCATCTTGCTTTATCAGTGACAGAAAGGAGGAGACAAAACCTGCTTCCTTCACTTAACTCGATGCTTCATTTCTTTCCCAAGAGCTGCCACAGCCTGAACAAAGAGGTCACGGTGACCAGTTCTCCCACACCTAGTGCGGGAAGAACAGCTCAAGGAGAGGTCTTCCCACCCTTTCTTTCCAGGGGATTTTGTGGTAGGAGCATTGACACCAGTATCTCAACAGTCATCTGTTTCAGTGTATGAATCAATTTCCAGAAGAAGTGGCCTCTCTTCTCGGAGCCTGCCATGAAGCGTGTTTCTCCTTAACGTAGTGGTGAGCCAATATGTGCATTTATGCAATGTTGAATTTATGTATTTATGAAATGCTGAAAGCACTCCGGGTTTGGTAAGCAGCAAATCTCCAGCAGGAGTCATAGCTGCTCCATGAAACAAGTAAAGCAATGTCACACAAAGCTCACTGCCTTCTCTTCCATCTCCACAAGATGGAAAGTAGCCAAAGAGATGAGAAATATGTTGTGTGGGAGTGTACAGCACATTTGCAGGCGATCTTCACAGGTCTCTTGCCTGTGGCATGACTGATGTGAGCTTTGTGCCCCCACACTGTGGAGCTCTTCTGTTGTCTGAGGAACACTGTCCATCTTACATCCTACTTATTGATGGGGTCTTTGTGAACCTGCTTCATGGTCATGCTTAGCTCTGATCCTTTCAATAGCAAGGATTTGAAGCTTCAGACATTTTCAGAGGCCCAAGGACCAGACAGGCTTGGTGCAGTTTTGACATCAGACCCTAGGAGCAGAGTTACTTCTGGTGCATGAGGGGGTGGTGAGACATTTTAAGTAAGTAGTCAGATGTATTCCTGTCTTCTTGAACCTGCACAATGACATTAGAAGAAAGAGTGTTATGAGTGTGCTTACAAGGGAAAGACAAGTTTCTAAAAACTTTCAAAGAAAATAGTCCATAAGGAATTCTGGAAGTTAAAAAGAATTCAGAGGAAAACCGTAGGAAGGATTTGTGACCTGAAGAGAGAAAATCAAAGGAAGTGAACTTAGCTTTTGAAAGCCAGAGAATGTTGCAGAGTGGTTAAAAGTGTCTATAAGAGAAAGATATCAGATAACAGCATGATTTTGAAAGAAATAGCAGGTCATTCCTTAACAACAATATCAAATGGCTGGAGGCTGAAGTTTGAAAATAAATTGAAGAATTAATTAAACTGCCGGCTAAAATAATTGAAAACAGAGCAATTCCATTTGTTTTGCAGATAAATTACTTTGCAAACAAAAAGTTTTCTCTGTGGAAATGTGGATGTTTTCTATCTATTTTCAGTACTAATACACTGTTCAATGATTTTGTGATTCAACTTTTACTAGCATGGAGATACAAAGATTACATTTCTTACTATGATTTGTTGCAGAAAGGTCTTATGATGTATACAGATTCTCAATAAAAAGGGAGAAACAAGTATAATGAAATATATAAATTAATCAGATTTGGATGTGGTAAGTTTGAGAAAATCACACCTTCTGTGTTTGGTTGTTTTCAGAAGCATTCTGAGAATGAATTACACTGATTTCAGGATTCAAAATAATTACAGGGGAGGGAAAGATTTTCTAAACAGTTCTAGTTAGTACATGCTAGCTGATTAAGTACATGATTAAGTACTTGTTGCTCAGACCCCTCTTAATCAAGACTTTTAAAAATATATATTCAGTTAAAAAAAAAGAAAGTTGTGTTTCTTTCAGAAACATGAAATTCTAGTTGAATATATACCTATACTCGTGAAAACTATGCAAGTAGTACATCTGACCTTCCTTTAATTAAACTATGAGAATACCTGAAAATTGTAGAGTCAAAGAAGTAGAAAATTACTGCAAACGTGACTGTATTTTTTAACCTACTTATCCATAACAACTTTTCTGTCAAATACGCTTCAGTGAATATAATGAAAAAAGTTTGTATGTCTGATAATATTTTCTAAACGTCATCCAAAAAGAGTGTGAAGATAGGTCAGTTGAACTTTATGGACCATAGGTCAATTTGCAAAATGAAAAAGAAAAAAAGAGAAGAAAAAAATAAAGAAAAGTCCAACTTCCACAGAGAGAATGTACCAGCTACATGGAAACCTGGTTAGGTCTTACTTTGCTGAAATTCTTTCCTTTGCGCTGTTTAGATGCCTCCTCTGATTTGATTCCTAGTAATGCTCTAGGGAAAAGTTACACAGCTGGCAGAAATTTGCTATGAGAAGAATTTACTGTCATTCCTCCCTTTAATAGATGAGAATGTAATATTCATTAAAAAGATTCCAAACTTTAGTCATCCCCTAATGATCATGCAAATTCCCTCATCAATGCATAATAGAACAAAAGAGATCTGTGCATTAAGTATCACTTCTACCACTTTCTATGGCATTTCATTAAAATGTTGTATTTCAAACAACATTTTGCAGAAGTTACTTATCAGATTTGCTTATGGGACTCATCAGAGTAAGGAGGAAATGGCAGATGCTTCTCTGCAGTTCTGCTTTGTTTTGCTTGGCTTGGCCAGACTTTGATGTGACACAGGTAAAATCCAGCATAAAATATTTATGCTTGGTGTTGATTTTTATTTCTGCAACACAAATGAAACACCAGGACTCCCTTCAGGATGTGAGAAGATTTCATGAAAATCCTTGCAGACCCTGCAACTACAAACAAGCAGTAAGAAACTCTGTGCTACTTATGCCCACACTCTCACTTGAGAAAACCAGGAAGATATGTTTAATTGGGGTGCTGGTTGGTAGTGATTTATCAGTCTCTAAGTTACTTTACATAATATTTTTACTCACAATATCACAGATCCCTCAAAAAAATTTTAAAAAATTGCATCAGAAACCCTGTCATCTGCCCAGAGTTATGGACAGTGGTGAGAAAAAGTGGCAGTGAGTTACACTCAAGAAGTAAATGTTGACAGGAAGAATCTCAAGTCAGAGTTAGGCAGGGAAACTGGGCTGCCAGTAGGAGGGAAGAAAAAGAAGGATGGACATTTGAAATTTAGTCCAATTTAGGCTCCTGCTCTAAATTGCTCTCAGGATGCTCTTTCCCTTGATTACCTGGGGAGTCCACAGAATAACTTTGTAACTTAGGTAAGGTGTCTTAAAATTTCTTGCATTGACCAAAACCTCCTCTTTCAAGTGCATTTCAGCTATTACATGCCTGGAATAGCTGTGGGGAAATCATATATGATTGCTGCTTTCCTTCTCCTGGAAAAACCTAAAATTTAATTCAGCATGAAATAAGACCATATGCTTAAATGATATCTAAAATGGCTGTGAAGCTGCTCAAGCTTTGTGAGAGCAAAAAAACCCCATGAAGTGCCTGAGGAGATTAGCAAAACAGCAGGCCTCTGATGGCATGTCCTCTTGGTCAGTGTACCATGCTCAGGGGTTGGGAGAGCATATCACACTGGGAACGACCCCCCTCTTAGACAGGGTTGGTCTGATTGCTGTGAGATGTCTAGAGCAGTTCAGTGAAGAGCAATAATATTTTTTAGGTGAGAAATGCAATGTAAACCCCTTGACCTTGGTGTGCTTATCCACCTCTGAGGATACGAGTTTCATTTTCTCTTTGTAACAGCATACTGGAAAATAACAAGTCAAGGCTCTGGATTCATCTCAGGTGAAGTTCATTTATCAGGTACCAAGTTTCTCTAAAAACAATTCAACTTCTACATAACAGAGAGTCAGTAAGCACTAGATTTTTTTTCGGCAACTTTCTGCCCAAGTCTGTGAGTACAAGAACATTTCAATATCGAGATTTTTCTTTATCTGATGATGAGACTGTTCAAAAGGGAGTGGGGTTGAAGTGAGGAATACAAAGTCATGCTTGGGTAAATTTAATCATTAATAACTTGCTCATTTATAATTGGCCAAAAATCCTCCCAGATTTCAGTTGTTAGTTCAATGGATTAGCAACACAAGGACACTGACCTGCTGTCTCTTTGCAGGAGGAACTTGCTGAGTGGAGGTGCAGGAGCATTGAACTCATTATGCATACTGGGAAGGGGAGGATCAATCTTGCTTCAGAGAGGGAAGGTGGAGAGCAGAAAATGTGGCAGAATTAAATGAAAGGCTTTTTTTGTGTGTGTGTGTGCGTGTGCTATGCTTTCTCTAAAATGTGTAAAAAGAGAAATCTGTGTTAGGTCTGAAAGTATGACTAGGTGTAAAACCAGATTGTACCATTTAAAGGGAAAAACATCACTCTAAGAATTACTTTGGCTTGTCAAAAATGTCAGGCAGAAAAGAGGATACAACCAAGCAAGCAATGGATTTAAACCATATCGGATTTGGGGAACGAAAAGATCACTGCAAGAGTTCTCCAAGAAAGGAGATGCTTTGCTGAGTAAATTTTTTATTTCCATTCCTGTTTTCCACAAGTAACAGAAGAAATCTGATTTCCATCATCCTCTTGCTGCAGTTTATATAAGTGACAAACTATGGCAAGGTGTTTGCTGTGGGACACCAACACAGCTCTTGTGGATCAGCACACTCCTGTTCTCTGGACCATGAGCTAAAGCTGAGGAAATAGGTGGCTCTAATCTGGCTTTACTCCTGCAGGGCTCAAAGAAGTCAGGCTGGTTGCTGTCTTCCATCAGCCAGGACCCTGTCCCAGAGATTAATTTACAAAAATTTAAGCTAGAGAAGGAATTTGACCAAAGCTCTGCAACTCTAACCTAGTTAGATTGCTGTCAATTTTTAGTATACCCATTAGCAGGATCAGACTCCTTAAGTTAAGCCCGGCTGATGGATCAGTTTTTCAATTGGAAAATGCAGTTGTATTAAATTTTAAGAGTACAATTTGATTGCATTTTTCAGAGGAACAAGTTCAGCTGGCTTGTTCTGACAGTGTCAGGATGCTTTTTGTAATTTTATCACAGTTTTATTTAATAAATTAGATAATGTGCATTATAGGAAACTTCGTTATAATACATGGCATTATCACAATGAAATGTTTTTGTTGTTTTTGACTGGAACTATCTGAACTTTTACGCAATGGGAAATTTCACCATGGTGGCTCTAAGTTTTTGTTTAGAATTGAAAATAGTGACAGAGAACTCATAATTTCCTAGAGAACAACAACAAAAAGCACTGTTTTCCATCCAGGTCTACCACTGACAATGACTGGAGAAAAACTGGAGAGAAAGTTGAAAGGGTTTGGAAAAAGTAGGCAACATTTTCAAAGCAATAATATTTATGACATGATCCTATTAGTACAATAGCTCATTCTGCTCTGTCAGATGCTAGGCTGATAATCTACTGGAAAGTTGCTGCTTAGTAATGAATAAATTTTCTTATCTAGTATATACAAATGTTTTCACCCCTAGTGAGTATTTCAGGGTTTATGCCTTGTCCTACTCTCATATCTGAGCAATGCCCACACAAATCAAGCCTCAAAGTGAATTCCTTACTGGGACTCAATTTCCCATTTTGGAAATGGTACTTTGCCCATCAGTCTCCCTTGTGTAGAATGTGTTGGTGTTCTGCCCTTTTTTTGGCATCCAAAAGTTACATGGTTGAGTCTACCCTCATCAGATGAAGTGACATTGTCGCTGGAGATAAATGGGCTCAAAGGATCTACCAAAGGTAGGCATTTACCACTGACCTCCATTTTATTAGGAACATTAAGGCAACCAATCTGCGATTAAAAAACCCTCTGAAATGTATCATTTTCTTAAGGAAAGAAACAAAGAACATTTTTTTAAGCAAATCCAGAACTGTTTTCAGGTGATGTGTGGCTGAAGGCTCCTGAGATTTGTCATTGAATGTCACCCTGAAGATAGGTTTTACCTGGGTACGCAGCAAAGTTCCTGCTCTAAGGAAGAAAAGTATGTAGATTTACGAAAGCCTGGCATTTTGCACAACAGAACTAATATAATGCCATACCTACAGTCTGTTGCCATAAAGAACTGTGGATTTATTATTTGATATGCAAAAATGCTATTGGCTGGACTCCGCTTCCCTAAGTCTTTAAGCTAGATTCACAGACAGTTTCAAAGCTCTGGGTTCAGCACTTGTACGTTTTTTGCTAGATAAAATACAGTGACAGAGCTCTGGCCTTCTATTGAGTCAGAGAATTTCCTTAGAAAGATTTACACGAGGCCTGATTACACACATACTCCACAGATGGATTTCTTCTGATTCCTACACTGCTGTTACTCATAATGTACTTTACTCAACACTTGCTTCAGCTTTGATGCAAAGATAGTTTTGCATTTGTTTGTGTACAACCTACAGTTCAAGAACAACAACTCACAATTTTCAATACTTAAAGGAGGCTTATAAGAAAGATGGGGACATATTTTTTAGCAGGGTCTATTGTGTTAGGACAAGAAATAATGGTTTTAACTAAAAGAGGGAAGGTTCAGACTAGGTATAATATAAGGAGGAGATTTTTTACAATGAGGTTGGTAAATCACTGGCATAGGTTGCCCAGGAGGCTGTAGAAGCCCCATCCCTGGAAACATTCAGGGTCAGGTTGGATGGGGCTTTGAGCAACCTGATATAGTTGAAAATGTGCCTGCTCATTGCAGGAGGGTTGGAACCAGAAAGCTTTTAAAGGTCCCTTCTGGTCCAAAACATTCTATAATTCTATCAATTTATCTGATTTACATTTTTCCCCATTTATATTACCGTAACTCAAAACACTTAGCTAAGGATGTAACACCTTTTGAGGTAACCAAACATATAAAAACTACTTACAACCACCCAGATAAGAAGTGGCAGAATCTGGCTTGTCCCAACCCTGAGTGCAGTTGTCCAAGCAATGCTGCATCCAATATGACTGCTATTCTGGGCTTTTCATAAAAATCATGACAATAAAAACAAATACCAGGGCATGGAACATGAGCTAGAGGCTGTGATGCTGCTGGAGATGGTCTGAATTGACAGGAGGGACCTGTATCATTCCTGCGGAACAGCAGCTAAAAGGGGCTGAATGGCAGGTGATGAACTTTCTCAAATATATTTGCCATGTGAGCACATAACATGGCCTTTGTCCTAGTGCACATCTTGCAGCTCTATTTCTAGCTGTGATTTGCAGGCAGTCCATTTTTTGCTCCTGTAAGAAGAGCAGAATTATTAATATTTCCAAGTATATGTTACACAAAGAAGAAACAAATGTATATTTACTTTTATCTTGCTTTGTATTTATGGATAAAAATTCTACAGACCCTTCCCTCTAACAGACAGCTGCAGGTATGCACAGGAACCTGGCAAAAAAAAAGTTTTGTCAACTACAATGGTGTGCTGTAGCAGCATCTGTTTCATTGCAGGACAGTGATGCTGTGGCAATGAGTGTGTCCCAACAGTATGCAGAGACAGAGATGCTCAGAAAAATGAGGCACAGCTACCAAACAGCATTTAGAGACTTTCAGGAGTGTTTGCACTGATCAGGTGCTGCTGATCAGGAGCTGCTGATCAGGAGATACTCCATAGGAATGCAGGAGTCCATAGAAAACAGGTCATATTTCACATAAGAAATTATTTCAGCCTTCCTCCAGCCCTGTCAAAGCAAGAAGGAATAGAGGGGATAGAATTACCAGTGACCCCAATAAAGTTTGATCTTGGCTGGGAAAACTATGGTGAGCAGTAATAAGGGCTGATGTCAGAAGGCCACCTGTGAGCTCCAGGGATGGGATTTTCAGGGGCAGAGCCGCAGCTCACTGCATTGCAGAGGCTCCAGGCAGCTCCCACCAACCTGTCCTGCTCCAAGGGCTCTCCATTTCTGTTCAGATGATTTCCCTGTGCTGTTTAATTACAAGATCTTTCTGGCTCCTTACACACTACCAAACTGCAGGTTCATTATCTGAGTCCTCTCTTTACCCAGATTCTCTGTTCTGAGGGGTCCCACACAAACACAGGAAACATTCACAATTGCACCAGAGCTCTTTTTGTGCTTGAGCCAACAAGCGCCCTGTAAAAAAAGTCACACAAAATCTAGTTATAATGGGGAAGCTGTGAAATAGGTGTAACATGAAGAGAAAGGAAAGAAACTGATTTCATGAGTACATTAGCAGGGAGAAACACCAAACATAGAGCCCTCCAAGGCAGTGACATTTGGAGTCTAAATCAAGATGATATCCACAAAGAGACAACAGAGAAATCTTGCTGTTCTTGTGATTACTGAGGCTGCTATTAGGACTCCTGCCATTCAGCAAAGCAACTGCTGTTGTCCTTGGGAGCACCAATTCAGGATCCGCTTCAGTGGCTGTAATTTAATAGTGAAGGCATCCGAGGTTGAAAATGGGAACTTGGCAGGCATGCATGGGAGAAGAGGGCTTTTTGTGTGTGAATCACTAAACCTTCAAATTCCTTCTGCAGCTCTGCTTCCCTCAGTCATTTTATTTCCAGCAAATGTACAGCCTCAGCATGTCAAAAATGAGAAGCATGGATACACAGCCACTGTTAAAATCCCCGAGGTTTATATTGAGCTGCAAAGTCAATTTGAGAAAAATTAGGGACCCCAAGGAAGCAGAGCCCTTCTTTCTGCCCTATTCATGGATGCTGCTCTTGAACTGGACTCTGGACTGCAGGCTGTGCCCTCACATGCTTGATTATGGATTTAGGCAGCAAACTTCAGGCTTGGGCAGTTCGATGAAACTCGTGGCCTCATATCCAGGGCTCATGGAAATGTTGTGGCTCAGGTGAGTCACAGCATGTTTGCATTCCCTGAGCCCTTGGTGAGCACAAGCCAGCACAGGTCAGCTCCACCAGCAAAGCATTTGTGGAGATAGAGTGAAGGCTGTAGCACCTGCAAGTGACTTAACCAGAGTGGGCACTACCCATACCAATAAGAGCCAAGAGAGCTATGCCAGCTCCAAATGAGCCAGCACTGCTCTGGATGCTTTATCATCATCATCATGGCTTGGCTTCGTGAATGAAGATTTGAGGAGGACTCTACCCACGCTTGCTACAGGCTCGCTGATGGCTGAAAAGGCCAATGTGCAATAGATAAGTCTGGTTGCAAAAGGCACAGTGGAAAGTCTCCTTAGGTGGTATTGGCAAGACATGATTCTTTCTGCGTTGTCTTTTCTCCTCGAGAGTGATCTTGCGTGAGATCTCAAAGGAGGCAGCAGCGTTATAGATGGTTTGTCTCCAGGCCTCCCGATTGGAGGCCAGAGCAGACCAGTGATGATGATCAACATGGCCAAGGCTGAGATGTTGTTTCAGAGAGTCCTTGTATCTCCTCTTTGGGGCTCCTCTCTTGCAGCAGCCAGTGGCAAGATCTTAGGGAGGCGGTGGTCCTTCATCCTGGAGACGTGTCCTGCCCAACACAGCTGTGTTCTCAGCAGCATGGCCTCGACACTCGTGACTGCAGCCTGTTCAAGAACAGTTGCATTAGTCACATAATCAGTCCAGTGGATGTTTAGGATTATACAGAGGCAGCGCTGATGGAAGTGTTCTAAGAGGATGCTTTATAAGTCACTGCTAAATGTCACATGGACAACAGCATCAGTCCCTTCCTCACCATGCCCTTATTCCTATATGAAATTGGCATATTGGGCATTTTTCCTTGGTGACCCAGCTTTGTGTGTAATTTTCATTTGCCTGTGGACTCTGCATCAGTCACAGGCATGAGGCAGCTTGAACAGTCACTAAGCCCACAGCAAAGGCCAGGGCAGTGAACTTTGCCTGGTCCCAGGGAACATCTTCCTCTTACACTCATGCCCTTATAGTCCCTGTTTAAATAAAAGCTCTGACAAGCCAAGAAAGCACTAGTGCTGCTGAGCCTTTCCAGGTTTCCTCTGTCGGGCTAATGGTCATGATACAACTGATACATTTTCAAGAAGACAGTGTGTCCTGTTGGTGTTAGCTGGTGTTTAACATATTAGGATGATGTGTTTTGCTGGGATGAGAAGTGAGTTAGGTCTAATGCCCATGGCATTTTTAAGCACTTACTTCAGAGCAGGATGTGGCCATAGCTGAGACAGGTCATGGGCAAGCACATAAATACACCAATAGAGTGGTTCCTGCTGAATCTTGCTGTGATAGAGTAAAATCTTTACAATAAAGATAGAGGCTCAAGTGCCCATGTCCGTATAAGCCTCAAGTCCACCCCAGAGTTCCTGCTGGGGTGGTGGGAGCTGGGCTAGACTAGTCTCCAGCTGCGCTGGCCAGAGCCTTGAGCAGAGCTCAGCTGACGAAGGACAGGGACAAAGTCTCCAGCCAAAACTGTTTTATTCTCCATAAGCAACATGTGCAAAAAAATCTTTTTTTAAAAAGTCACATTTTCCATAGAACCTAGGCTTCAAAAAAAAAAAAAAAAAATCCAAAACTGGTTCTGTGACTCATACTACTACATATACAAATGTAAATACATCCCCCTTTCTCCCAGTTCTCTTCCTGTGCAATCCATGGAGAGGAGGCAGGGTTCTGTAGACACAACCCGCTATTCAGTTTATAGAACATCTAAAATAAAAACTAAGTACCTTCTGGAATGGCTCTGTAACACAAGGGTGCCAGCGGCTGATGCTGAATCATACTCCGCTGAGCTTTAGAGAAGAGAAAAGAAAACACAAGTGTCTCTGAGCACCACTGCAACTGTAACTGATATTCTATTTGAATTAAACATTTCATTTACTCTGTCACAGTGACTGTGACCTTTTCAACTGCAGTTTAGCTCTAAGTGACTGATGTTCTTCACGTTACACACACGAAGCTCAACAGACTTGTTCTGTCAAAGAATGAAAATAGCTCTGTGGGTATTTTGTCTCCCTGTTTCACAGAGATATAACAGTGAATGCAATAAAAAGTAATGGTGTGGAAGAGATCATGCTGCTGCTTTCCAAGGGTCATGTACATATGACTGATGAGAAGCCCTGGCATTTCCACTGTCTACTGAATTAAAAAACAGTGATGGGCAGCAGCCACCTGAAAACGTGATGCATAGGTCCCGTGTCTCCAGAGTCAAAGTGACCTCAGTGGAAAACTCAGGTTATATTTCTAGAGGAGAACTTTCAGAATAAATGTGCTCTGAGTTGGGTGAACTTTTGAAACCCTAGGTTTTCTTCACTGTCTGGGTCTGATACTTACGGGTGGATTGAAATGGTTTTATCTGTCCCCCCACTCTCAGCTGCACCCAGCCCCTGGTCAGAAGGGTGCACTGACAGAGCTTGAAGGGAGTTTTAAGGTGCTTGCCCAGTCTCTGCATAGATGATGCTGGTGATTTTATTTCTCTCTTCTCGGAGAACTGCATCGTCTTTCTCCAGAAAAGAGAAAGAGCACATTTTTTTAGTATCTCTGCATTAGTGAACCCCAGAACTTATTTGGGTGGAAAGGTAATAAAACTCATTTTCTTTTCTTATTTTGCAGGTCAAATCCTTTTCAAAGCATCTTAAGAAAGAAATAAGGTCCCTCTCTGGATGCTCTAAGTCCCTGCAGAACAAAGAGAAGTGACACCAGGTGCCATAGCAAGCCACAGACAGCCTGGAGCACCTGGGGAAAAAAGACCTGGCAGCTGGAAGAAAGGGCACAAAAGCTGTCACTAGATGGTTACTTCAGGATGCCACAGGGTAACCTGTGGTTACCTGTGCCACTCTCATGATCACATCCAGCAAAAGGCAGAGCTGAATGCAGATGGATGGCTTGGGGCTAGAATTCAACACAAGGAAGGAGGTAATGTGCAGGCAGAAACAGCTGAGTAGGGATGAGAAGGGACAATACAATCTCTTTTAGTTGCTCTGCTGGCTTTAAGTGCTTGTTGAACTATAGCCTGATTTTAACACAGAGAGATACACCAGAGATCAATCACTGTTTAGGAGTGAATGGCCCGGGAGTGTGCACAGACCAGTGTCAGGTGTGCATGGAGCCAGGTAATCAGCAACAGAAAAGTACTGTAGGGTTCTTTGCAACTTTGTGAAATCCCAGCTTGACATGGGAGAAAATACCACTTCTGACAAGAGTCCACTCACTTTTCCAGTCGAGGGCTGCTTCAGTGTCTGCAAAATGAAGCAATGAAAAGAATCCTACAGAAAGAAGAAGGGTCAGGATACAGAAATCATTGGAGGTGGTACATCTGATAAGATAGGCACAGTCAGTTCAGTCTCAGTGCAGAAAGAAAACTGAGGACACTGAGGAAACTCAGGTCTGGAGAACTCCCACAGTCACATAGCAGATTGGCATAATGGGTACGAAAAGTATCGAGTCAATCTTAATGGGCCCCAGCCAGTACTTTGACAGACTAGTCTTTTTTAGTGGACTTTATGTCCTTTGAAGCAAGCACACAAATTCCTCATCACACAGGGGAGGAAGGAGTTTCCAAAGGGAGGGCCAATCTGCCTAATATATGTACCTAAATTCATCACCTGTCTGGCTAATTGCTCATAACTCACACAAACTCAGCTACCATGGCTCTTGGCCCCAGAACAAAGGCTTGTACCAACACTGACAGTAATCTGGGGACGGAAAACAGCAGCATGTAATACCACAGAGGTCATGTCTGATGGCCAAGGCAAGCCTCATCAACAGGTGGAAGGGTGTTAGTGGTCAGCTCCGCTTTTTCATGTTTATTTGTGTTAGCAATGTGCAGAGAGGATGTCCACACACAGTTAATTTACCTGTATATGCTGACTGCAAAAACTATATATGCTGCAGGTGAATAATGCTTTATATTAAAGCAGAGTGTGTAAGCCTGGTGAGAGCCAGACTTACCTCCCACACACATATCTGGTGATATCAATATATATGACTCACTCTTTAGCTGCTCCTATAAGAAACCAAGCAATATTTCATAAAACCTATCCAGGGTCTTATTTGTCTTCAGGGAAAAAAATGTTAAGCCATGCATCCTTCCTTTTTTCTTTTTTTATAATTCACGCTTTGACTCAGAGTAATGGATTCTGCCCAAATCTTTTCACACACTCCTAAATAACATACAGCTATGTGGATTCAGTGAACGATTATTCTTTGTGTTTTCCTATCCAATTCCTTTCTTTATTTGCAGAAGCAGTTTTCTCTTAGGAAATACAAGGATGGTTAACTGTACCCATAACCCTTCTTCTGTGCTATGCAAGACTTTCTATCCTTGTTCTTGTCTCTTTACAACTTATTCCCCTGCACCAAGAAACACAAAACATTCTGTACCCTGTTTGTAGCTCTTCTGTTTTCCAATATTGAGGGTATTGTTTTCTTTCCCAAGGAAAAAGAAAAAAGTTTTTCTTACTTTATCACCATTATCGTAAAAACTGCCAGGCACTCTTTTGTGGACTGTAAAATCAACAGCTTGTAGATGTGCAGTAAGCATTTGCAATGGTGAGTTATAAGGTGATTATCCATAGCAATTGTCGCCTTGTTTCAGAGCCCAATTATTAGGCCAGCAGATTGTTTATTTGGGCGTATTTGCAGAATTTTGTTAGGTTTTGCCAGTAGGTAATTGCTGCTGATTAGTACTCTCATACGTTGTCTAAAGAAAGATCATGTGTGGGCCACTTGCCACAGATACACTGATTGCCATAAAAAACTCAGCATGGGTTTCAGTTATTTATCACTGTTTCCCCATGTTTAGAGGAGATGAAATAGCTTTTGACAAATGAGGATTCTCTTATGGCTAAAAGACAGTTCAGTATTTCTCCAGCTATATTTAATTTAGTTAGCCCTATTGCAAGTGTCAATTATGCTCTCAAATTTTAGACTTTGCCATCACAATTAGCATTTTGCCTGGCACTTTGCAGAACTACAGGGGGAACTGGATCCCTGCTCAAAAGAAGCTTCCAATCCAAGGGCTACAATGGGAGCAACCAAACGGCATGACACTGGTAAGCAGGGCAGAGAGAGGTGTGGAAGGTGAGACCGGATGTGGCCCTTAGAGCCATGGTCTAGTAACCATGGAGGTGTTGGATCAAGGGTTGGACTTGATGATCTCAGAGGTCTTTTCCAATCTGGTTGATTCTATGATTCTATGATGTTCTGAACGGAGAGGGAGCAGTGTGAGTGTTTCTGATGTCAGCACCAGTTTACCTGTCTGACTGGGTCATGGAGCCGTGCTGGTCTGACAGAGAGATGTCCTTCCTGGCTGAAGCAAGTGCACTGGGTGAGGTGGAAACTGGGAGTGAGGCTGAGCCAGCCACTGCTGGAGTAGCACACACGTCATGGGAACATGGGCCAGCTGGTGTGTTCAGTGCCTGCATGAAATGAACAATCTCCCTCCTTAAACCAAAAGAAGCTTAGTGCCATAAACAACTGGATGAAGGCTTTTAGGTCAATCCCAAACACTAATACAGACTGGGCAGAGAATGGATTGAGAGCAGCCCTCTCAGTCTCAGAGAGGAGAAGGACTTGGGACTTTGGTTGATGAGAAGCTCAACATGACCCAGCAACATGCACTTGCAGCCCAGAAAGTCAAGTGTGTCCTGGGATGCATCAAAAGCAGAGTGGCCAGCAGGTCAAGAGAGGGAATTCTTCCCTGGCTAGCATGTCAACAGAGGAAATTCTCTCCTTTGCTCCACTATCATAGAGTACTGCATCCAGCTCTGGGGAGCCAAATAAGAAGGACATGAACCTGCTGGAGTGAGTACAGATGAGAGCCATGAAGATGATCAGAGGGATAGAGCACATCTTCTCTGAAGACAAGCTGAGAGAATTGGGACTGTTCAGCCTGGAAAAGAGAAGGCTCCAGGATGAGCTTATAGCATCCTTCTAGTGCCTAAAGGGGGCTACAGGAAAGCTGGAGAGTGACTTTTGACAGGGGTGTGTAGCAATAGAACAAATGGTGACTGCTTCAAACTGATAGAAGGAAGGTTTAGTTTAGATATAAGGAAGAAATTCTTTACTAAGGGAATGGTAAGGCAGTTGAACAGGTTGCCTGCAAAAAAGGGTGATGTCACATCCCTGGAAGCGTTCAACACCATGTTGATGGGGCTTTCTTTGAGCAATCTGGTCTAGTGGAAGGTGTTCCTGCCCATGGCAGTGGAGTTGAACAAGATGAGCTTTAAGGTCCCTTCCTACCAAACTGTTCCATGACTCTATGAACTTGGGGAGATTTGGCACCTGAGCCATTGCTCTGGTTACTAAAAAGGCTCAAACAAAGCACAAGACTGCCACGACCCTGCTCGGCTCAGGTTCGGCTGAAGAAGACCCGTTTCCCTTCCATCACCCTTTAGCATCAGCCCACACCCCGCCGTCTCCTCGCTCTCTCGGCAGCTGCCCCGTGCTTGGAAAACGGAGCCCGCCAGACAAACAGCCAGGTCTGGAGCGGGACGCAAGTGAAGGAGGAATTAGCTGCGAGAATTGCCACGAATGATGTCCCATTGTTTCCCCCCTGATGTCCGGGCTGTGCCGTACCGGGCAGCCCGTCCCGGTTCCGCTCGGCGACACGAGGTGGCAGCAGCCGCTCGCGTTTGGGCAGCGCCGGGCTCTCCTGCGGTGCCGGCCGTGCCACTGTCATTTGTTTTGTAAAGGTGTTCTCCGCCTCATTTTCCAGCCATTTTGTGAAAATCAATGTTCCGATAAAGAGGGGAGAAACAGGCCTTTTTCACTCGGTCTGCGTTTAACTGTTTTGTACATTGGGAACAGAGCTGGGTCATATTCCAAGCTCGGTTAGAGCTCTACTCAAGCCAGTCATGTCACTTGAATGTGACGTAGTTAGCAAATTAAAATCCAACTGTGGGAAACTGCTCAGCTTCAACCTGCAGCTCTTAGGGGCTTGCTGCTTGTCAAACGCCATGTGCAAGGTAAATGTGACTGAAACTCAGAGACCTGTTCCTGCTGTGAGTGCGCACAGAGCGCCGGCGCTCCCAGGGGAGGCAGCGAGGAGGGCGGCGCTGCAGGAGCTGATCCTAACCCCCTGTGTCCTTCCCTGTGCCCCCTGGGGTGGTACGCCTGGTTTAATCTTTTGTTTTAAATTCTACTTTTCAAATACTTCTAACTGAACTGCCATGTCAGAGAATACCCACATCCACTGACTTCAGTGGAATTCAGCCCGTGTTTTTAAACCACTGTCCAATTGCAATATCGCGTTTCATTGAGGAACACTTTTGTAATTGGAAGGGCATGTGGAAATATATTGTATTATACAGCTAGTTCCAGCACAAACAGCTCAACCCGTCTTTTAGAGTTTGAATAAATCTTTAGATCAAGTTCACCTCCTGAATGACCCATAGATCAGTGCTGAGCTCTGCTGTGCTAGTCAATTATTTATTCATGATGTTTTCGCCATTCTCATGACAAAAGAAAGATTTAAAGAGCCATTATGGTGTTTATGGAAGTGTTAACCAATTAAAAGCTCAAGGTTGCATGCTATTTCTTCTGAACAGAAAAGTAAAAAAAATCAGGAAAATGATTGATACAGTTAATATATTTATTGGCATTAGTACATTCTCTTTTATTGCTGGGATCAGGGTGACATCATTCATCATAAAGACAGCATAATTGTCTCTGAATGTTATAAAAGGTGAAATTCATTCTCCTGGAAATTAAAGAGAACATTGCAAAGCTTCAGTTAAAAAAAAAAAAAAAAAAAGGGACTGAATGATACAGATGATAAAATGTACTGGCTTTAAATTTCTGTCCATAAACCTGGAATAAAGCTACTGAGAATTAGTCCGAGATGAAGATTGTAATGCAATAACCTGAAATTAGTTTAGGCGTTCCTCTAATCTCATTTTTCATGGTGTAGGACTGTTCATCATAAAATCTGTTTTCCTTCATTGGCAGTATTTCAGCTGTCTACTCACTAAAAACAGTAAAGGAGTGAAGACACCAAATGAAATATATGTTATTTGTTCTGGCAGAATTATTTCTCAGCAAAACAAAGTAGATGGAGCAGCATCTTCTACCTGGTCTTTACTCCTCACACTCAGAACTACTCTGTTCTCTTACTCCCCTTTTTCTTATGCAGGTTTGCCTTTAGGAACAGGCTTTGACATCCTGACAAAGTGTCGCTCTTGTGGGATTTTAACTTTGCTTAGATTTTGCTTTTATCTCCCTGGGTAATTTCTTATCTACAAAGAGACTCTGAAGACCTCTGTGCTATTCCTTTGAAGATCAACTCTGCCACTCTTGCCTTCATCAAGTAAATCTCATCCTGTGAGTCTGGATGGGGTCCTCTTCCAGTCTGATGCTGCCTAAGAAATGGGATGCAAAAAGAGAGAGGACAGGGAGAAAAAACGGTTGAAGGTTCTTACTCAGGACTTCACAGGCTCCACTACAGCTACGTGTTCCTCCCAAGCAAACCTTTCCTATGCTTTCACTATGGGAGTGTCATCCATACAAGGTGCCCATGGGGAGGGAAGCTCCCATTGCAAGATGGCCAGCATAGTTTTTCATGTTGTAAATCAAGGTGGACGTTCCCAGTGACTTAAAACTAGCCTTCTGAATTATGCAATAGTTGTATATGCCTGGCTTAATCCAAGTATATTTAAAATTAGCCTTTAATCTTATGCAATCCCTGATGTTCCCAAAAATGAAAACCAGACCAACTAAGCAGTATTAATTAACACCAGGACAAAATCACAAAGTATTCTCTTTGATCATTACTTGAAGACATTTTGTGCTTACCTTTAATTTCTTCTCCTGATTTGAAATAGCAAGTTCAGGTTATAGCTCTTTGTTAGAATAATAATTAAAACAAGCTAGTCTGTGCATATACATTTTTTATCCAAAGGACACTAATTAGTGCCTAGGTTAAGGGACTAATTGATGTTAAACGTTCAAGGGAGCAGGCCTTATATCCTCCGGGAGGCAAAAATTTCTATTAAATATGACAGTGTCTACCCAAATCTGTACTCCTCATTGTAAGTTTGCTTCCAAGTTCTCATCTCAAAAGGTACAGCTTTTTAAACACTTGTGTGAGGATTTCTCTGCCCTGTACATGTTCAGAAAGTCACCAAAAAAAGTTCAAACTAAAGGGGGTTCTCAGTTGACTCTCACTGCAGGGTGTCCTGATGGGACTGACCAGATGGAGCAGGCAGGGATGCTGCCCCATGATGTGTCCAGCTCCTGAACTAAATGGCAAGAGGAATGGGATGCCACTGGCATTTCCTTCAGGAAATTTCCTTCACTGGTTGTTGGACCTCCTCTCTTTGGACTTGAAGTGGGGCCAGACAGTCCAGCTGTACTGCACAGTCCCCCCACAGTGAGTGGATAAGGTATCACAGCCACGCTCTGAGCCTGCTCCTGTCTTTATCTCTACATGTAAGTGAGAAGTGTAAGAGGAGTGTCACCCTGGAGGCATGGAGAAGGCCACAATATTTTACTCTTTTACATGAAAGGTAAACAAAGGAGACAGTCTGCCATTAAAGCCAGAGTCAATCTGGAGTGAGCAAAAAGGAACTTGCACTGTGTCTATCTCATACTATAGCCAAAATTTTGAGATGTGGAGAAAAAACATTGTGCAGTGTCAAAAAAATTAGCTAATCTGGGGTCAAGTCTTTCCCCTTCTCAGAAAATCTGGAGTAATTGCATTACCCGGTGTAGCTATTCCAGGTTTTAGCACGTACAGTCCCTGACTAAACATGGACTCTGCAGCTGTCCTTGGTGGGATAATGATTACAAGAGATAATCTTCATGTTTCAAAAAGCATTGCTGACAGAACTCAGCGAGAAATGCCTTCTCTCTCTCCAACAGTAGCCAGAGTATTTCATAGCTATCCAGATGCATTATGAGAACTTTATGTCTTTCTCTAAAACAAATGGTGGAAAGCATTGTCAGAGAAAGCACAGATGGATTGTGTTTCTGCCAGCCATGTATCACTATGGTTAGCTGAAGATTAAATTTCTCTATTAAGTAAAGGCAATCTAGCCTTTACTTTCTTACTAATAGGAGCTGGAGGAAAAATGCTATAAATCTGTTTATTATGCATTAACCACATGACTACTCAGTATTTCTTATAAGAAGCTCTAGTTCTGCTGCTGTTTAAATCAAGGATTGAACTCAGTTAACAAAGTTGAGGTCTGTTTGATGGTCCTCCCCCTCCTCCATTGGTGATCACATCACAGAAGTGGAGGGCAGGAGGAGACAAGGTTACAAATACTGATATAGTTTCATATTGACTATTTTACTGCCTTGGTGTCTGTGCTCAGTTTTTTGCTAACTCCTAAAGATTTACATCCCAACCCATCCAAATCACTGTGCGGGGCTAGGTTAACCTTGACAAAGCTGTATCCTTCAGTGCTGAATTTAAAGTTAGAAAAATTGAGTTTCTTCTTACATAGCTTAGCGATTTCTTTTCCTAATCTGCCACATTTAATAGCAACACACAGCAAAGTTTCCTCCTGTGGACATTACCAAAACGAAGGTGAACAAATAAAGTGAACTCAGCCATTCAAAGTGCTGTGGCTTCACTCAGAGAAGAACTGATAAGGATGTTTAAGCCATACAGAATGGAGGAACTCAGGTATAGGTGCACTGCGTCTGACTCTGAAATGATCATGTTCCTTCTGTTAAAATTCAAACCCAAAGTAGTTGGTAAGCTTTCTGTGTCTGCTGCTAGGCAGAAAATGTATACCCTCAGTAGCTTTCATTATAAATAATTTATTATCCACCATTTCAAGCCACATACCAGCTGCTGATTATTCAAGTTCTGTAATTGTTTCAGTTCCTTAACACTTACCAGCCATTAATCTCAAATAACAATAACCATTTCATCACCACTTATTACCAAAGAAATAGATTAATGACAATTTCAGGAAACTTTCTCTCCAGGAGGTCCTAAGAAGTGCTGTGTCATAGGATGCAAGTGTTTAAAAATTTAGGTGCTTGTGACAATGGGTATTAAATTCTATTTCTGTGTGTGCATTTGCAGACAATGCTCAGTTCTGTAATAAGCAACATCTCTGTCAAGAGCCTCTAGGTGCTGCCACAGTACAAATAAACAGTCATCCAGTGCTGTATTTGATTCATTGTTCAAAAGAGACAGTAACCTTTATTTTAAGAAAACTGGTATTCTAGCAGGGTTTTAAACAGCTACTGAGAAGCCGCATTTTTCCCTTGCAATTCTTTGGCCAACAGTTTAACTACAATAATTTCTTAAAAAAAAAAAAAAATCCATGCATCAACATGCCTTCCGAAAAGAAAAACCTTTTAAATAAATGGTATGCAAAAATGTCAGTGTATTTTTTTAAATTATAAAGAGGTTGGGAAAAAATAGATTAACATTCAACTTCAATTTGAAGCTATTCTTCTTTATTTCCTCACCTACCAAATCTCATCTGCACAGAGAGATTTGGTCTTCTTTAATGTCTCACTCTCTCCCCCAGAATTTCAAAAGATGATCAGCTACAAGGACTGAAAGCTGACGAAAATCATTTCAATCTAGACATGGACGCAGGTTTAATGCAGCTGTTTGTTTAAAAAACATTTTCCAGTGGTGGTTTTTGTTTTCAGAACAAAGACTTAAAAAAAAAAAAAGGAAATCTTGCTCACCAGCAGCTCTCGAGGATTTTGTTTTAGTGCCCCATGCCTCAAATGGGATAAAGCATCACAATTTCAAAGAAATCCTGATTTACACTGAGGACCAGGTCTGACAGCACTGCTCAGAGGGCACTCAGGGGGTGCCACTCAGCATTCAGACACAGCTGTGCTCCAGTGGCTGACTACCCATCCCTGTGATCAGTGGTATTATCTCATAGATAAGCACACAGAAAATCTGTAGACATTGTTTTTGTATTAAAAAACCCAACCTCATTAACATATCTATCAGTCATAACTATAACTGCAGCAGCAAATCTTCAGAGATGCTGAGTCTGGGTTACTTATATCATGCCAGCATCAGTTTCCAGCCTGACACAGTGTAACCACACCCTGCTCTGAGCCCAGCACTGTTATTTCCAGAGAGGTGCCCAAGAAGGAGCTGGCATTTTGCGTGGGAAAGGGCAGTTGCCAGGACAGCTCCTCACCAGCACTGTTATTATTTATGGTTTGGCAAGGGGGAGAAGGGCTCCTTGTTTCTAATTTGAATTTGTCTGGCTCTTGGCAAAATCCCTCTCTGTGAGATTTAAGAGTCTTTTGGAGATTGCTTAGAGGACTGGTGTAAATTTGGCTTCAAACATGAATGAACTTCAGCAGGTACTGGTGTGCCTCCCTGGATGGTGACTTAAATTCTTCCTCTCCATCAGAGCTCCTGTGTCTGAAGGGACAAGGAGTTTGGTTAACAACTAATGCCATGATTTGGCAGAGAAAAGCTTGGCAGGACAGAAAACTTATTTCCTGATATTAACATATGAAAACGGTACTTGGTTCTCTTAGGTCTATTAATACAATGAATATCATTATTAGATAAAATTATTCTTATATTTATTTTAAGAAACCAAACCCCAAGCTTATCCCACCTTTCATTCCTAGTCTGAGAAAAACCTGTTGTAACTCCTCACTTATCTTTATCAGCCTAACCATGATGTGTCCATGCAGAAGATAAATGCTGTTATTATTTAAAATTCCTAGCAGCAGCTTCCAGAATGCTGACAAGTCACTAATCCCAAGAAAATGTATAGTAGTTAATTAAAAGTGAAACGTGCAGAAGTCATCCAGTAGATTGCAATCAACAAGATTCACTGAATGAACACTTTGTTCCTCACCTCTGAGACAGGTTGTTCTTCAACCCTTCCTCCTCCTCTCAGAGGGGTGTTGGGATAAAGATGAGCACAAAATAAAACAAATGAACAAATGCGGCTTCAGCCCCAGAAGCAAATCATCTTTCAGAGCCAACCACTTGGAGATACACATTTCCACCTTTTTCAAAGCTGTCCTGTTGGCCAGGGAGGGGGTTTACTCATTTTGTTTAACCTTGAGTTGAAAACTTAATAAACAGAAGAAATTCCCAATAAGCAAAGGGAAGTGAGGACGCACCTTGAGGCATGATGGGGTGCCCCACACCATGCAGTATGGAACTGGGAACACCCCGTTCAGCCAGCCACCTGCCAGAGACACTCTGTGAGCCATGGAGAAGGAGAAGTGTCTCAAGGGGGTCCATTTTCCCAGGACCAGGCAGGAATGCCTGAGTGTAATAAGACTTGTCTGTACATCAAAGATGGTGTTAAAATGGTCTCTGCACATTTGCTGTAGTGATGCCAGGGCAGCTCTGCTGCTGGTGCAACTCTTGCAGACACATTGCCTTATTAGCGCTGAGTGGTACCACAGGGACCAGCTCACACAGAGGGCGTGGGGGCAGAAGAAAAATGACCAGAAGTGAAGCTACCATTTCTGCTTCATGTCCCCAGAAATGTTCCCAGAAAAGTGCAAAGCTCTAGTGGACAAAGCCCAGACAATACCCAAAATTCTCACCTACAAGTCAGGCTTTCATGGACTCTGGTAAAAAACATCATTTCTTAAGAGTGATGTCTGTCACCTGGATGTCTCCATGTGTCTCTCTGTGGAACCTCCCTTGACCTGCTTGGTCATGTTCCTTTTGATGTAGCCCAGTATATGGTTGGCTTTCTGGGAGGTTAAAGTGCATGTTGCTGGGTCATATTGAGCTTCTCATCAACCAACACTCCCAAGTTCTTCTCCTAAGGGCTGCTTTGAATCCATTCTCTGCCCAGCCCGTATTTGTGCTTGGGATTGCTCTGACCCCGGCACGGGACCTTGCACCTGGACTTGTTGAACATCACGAGGTTTGAACGGGCCCACCTTTCAAGCCTGTCCAGGTCCCTCTGGGTGGCATCCCTTCCCTCCAGACTGTGGACTACACCACACAGCCTGGTGATGGTGGCAAACTTTCCAGCGTGCACTGGATCCCACTGCCTATGTCATCAACAAAGATATTGAATAAAAGCAGTCCCAATACCAACCTAAGGAACACCACTTGTCACTGGTCTCCAGTCAGGACACCTTCTAGATGTAGCAAAGAAAAAAATGAGCGGTGAATGGGCAAACAGTGTACCCATAACACCTTCTTTTTTAAGTTTCCTTATGGGGATCCTATTTCCTTGACAGCCATAGCTAGACATGTTGTTTGGTCTGGGGTTTTGAAAGGGAAGGGAGTTCTGATATCCATTAACCAGGATGATAAAGATGTGTCTCATCAAAGCAGCAGCTTGTCGCGGTTTCATGTCGGTTCCAACCAATGGAGGCAAGAGCGCAATGAAATTGTGCAGACTAGCCCTGCACTTTTCCTGCCTGCTTTTGGTGCTGAGATTTTTTTCACACAGTGTGCCTAGCATGGAAAACGTAAGCCTTCTGAGACCCATTTTATTGTTTTAAACGAGGTCATTAGAAACAGAAGATGCTGTTCATCACACCTGGTGTACTTCGGGGAAGTAAATTTCAGTGTACTTTTTGGATAAAGTAAGGACAGCGTTTATTAATTCGGCTGAACCTCTTCATCCAGCACAAGCTGAGTTGCCCAAGATGCCATAAATTTCAGGGAATGGGGAGCTAAAGCACTGAAGTTATTGTGTTCCCATTGGATACTCCAGTTGAAATTGTTCTTCATAATCCTCCCAGCCATACTCAACAGCTTCCCCAGCATAGGCGTTTTGTATTTCTAACTATAAAGGGAAGACAGCAGGGTTTCCATCATATATAAATTTAGTACCTTTCATCTAGGAAAAAAAAAAATTGTATGATTTCCAGGTACATTCACAATTTAGATTTAAATAATTTTCATTAGAATATATGACATATATTGTTACAGAATTATATAATTGTAAAATATTTCATTCCAAATCAGTTTATTGGTGCTCTGTAAGGAAAAATATTCTGGTTTCACTATTCAACTTCAAGTCAACTTTCGTGTATTTATATAAAACAAATAACTAGTGTGTAGGGAAGGAAAAGCATTCATTGGGTGGAGCAAAGGCTTTTTCAGGTACCATAATTTTATCTGTCCATTTTTCTATTATTATTCTATTACTTATGATTTCTCTTCCATCAGTAACACTCTCTGATCTGTATCATAATAGTACTTTCTTCCTCAAGTAGTTTATGTCCAAATGAAGATAAAATGCACTGGAAAATTCAGAAATTAAGCTTTATTTCTGTGGAGTTTTTTGGGGGAGAAAGATTTGTCCTATTTGGATACAGACATCTTTCTGAGCACAGACATAAAAACACCTCCTCTGACATTTATATTTGTGTGTGTGTGTGTGTGTGTGTGTTATGGAAGACTAACTAAGGCACAAATAACTTTGTGACCTGGAGTTCTGAAGTTCTTTCTCCATCAAAATGGACAAAAAGGAGTGAAGGCAGATAGGGAACTGAAGAGTAAGACCAGCATATCATTACTGACAAAGAATATCTATAGAACAGGAGGCATCTACAGAGAAGAACTGTGCTGCACTGGTGAAAGGCAAAAAAGTTGAATGTAAAGGAACATGCAGAGGAAGTTAATATCCATGGAGATGCGTGGTATGCTTAGATTGACAGGTGAAAAAGACAGCTTTGACAGACAGATTAGATGAATTAGAGCAGGACGATGCAAATATATGTGGGATTTTTTTTTAACCTTCCTTTTTCGCTTCAGTAATCACAATTTTCCCTTATACAACATTTACAATCTCAACTCCAGTTGAACAAGGCTTTCACCAGGCTTCCACAAATGGTTTTTAGAAGACAGAAGGACTGAATTTCAGGTATGGGAATGCCAGAAATCATGCCCTTCCTCTTGGCCTGAGTTCTGGACTTTCATCTAACAAAAGATAATACATACTTATAGTGAAATGACAGAATTACAGAATCACAGAATCCACCAAGTTGGAAGGGACCCTCAAGGATTATGGAGTTCAACTCCTGGCCCTGCACAGGACCCTCTCCAAGAGTCACACCATGTGCCTGAGAGTATTGTCCAAACACTTCTTGAACTGTGTTAGGCTTGGTGCTGTGACCACTTCCCTGGAGAGCCAGTACCAGTGCTCAACCACCCCCTGGATGAAGAACCTCTATCTAATATCTAATCTAAACCTCCCTGAGACAACTTCAGGCCATTCCCTTGGGTCTTATCACTGTTCACTACAGAGAGGAGATCAGTGTCTGCCCCTCCTCTCCCCCTCATGAGGAAATTGTAGACTGATGAGGTCTCTCCTCAGTCTCCTCTTCTCCAGGCTGAACAGACCAAGTGACCTCATCCTCTTCTCATATGACAGAATTTGCCTTGTCTCAGTGAGGAGCCAAGATCTCGCTCTTAACCTAGAGTCAAATCTAGAATGAACTCCCACAAATATCTTCATTTCTAAGTAGGACTTCTGAAATTTAGGAAGCAGAGATGTGTTCACCATGACAGCTGTTCGTTGCACTTGTCACCTTCCTCATGTCCCCAGGCATCCACAGGTCTACTTTGCAGGAAATGCTATTGAATTCTTTTATTTAAACCAGATGTTACAGAGGTCTTTCTGTATAGCTCTGGAGAAAGATGAGGCTACAGGAGCTGAAAATCATTGCAACTCTGAATTCTAGACAGGATGCTGTACCTCCAGCTATAGAAGACAGAGCTCCTGGGTGCCGAGCGGGCAGCAGCACAACTCTCCTCCTGCCCACCTGCCACTGCCAGCTCTGCTGGCACTTCCCCACTTGCTGGGACCACCATTCTTGTTCCTTGCCTGGGCTGAGATTGTTTCCCACTGAATTTACAGAGATGTCTTGCTGTCCACACCAACAACACCAGGATTTCAGCCTCCAGCTTTCCTGCACTGCCTTCTGCATCTCAAATGGGCTCTTGCCACACTTCTGAGCCCCAGTTCCCAATGTTTACATTTGAGATGTCTGAAATTAAGGTTCTGACTTTGTGTTTTCCTGAAGTCATTCATCTAAACTGCTGCATGTTCTTACAGCCCAGCAGGGTCTGGAAGATGGCTGTACCCTTCGTGAGACTGCTCACTGATTGTTGCTGGGAAGAACAGACCAGGCACCATCCACAACCTTCCCAGGTACGAGTTATTCCAGCTTCCCCTGCTGAGCTGTTAAAACTCCGCTCAACGCTCACAATTTCTTTCATGTCCCCAGACACGGCCAGTTCACAAATATGCAGCACTATGAAAATTAAATCAAATTTAATAGCTAACTAAATATCACCATGGGCATTTTCTGATTGCATTGCACTGGAAGGGGGACAGCTGCTGCTATGTGCCATGTAATCTCCTGTGCTGGAAGGCAGCAACAACTCTTTGAACAGACATCAATGACAGATCTAAAACTTGGCTTTGCACAGCCTAGATGTCAAAGACTTTTTTCTGTTTAGATTAATGTAAAAGTGGATAAAGTCCTCTATCTTCATCTTGCTGATCCTGAACACCTCTCTTTGGATGTGGTAAAGGAGTGGGTAAATACTTTTTAAAAGTACTACAAGCTTTTAGAAGTGTTAAAAGCCTAAGTGATTTATGCTTTTAGATGTCTGCAATATCTTTAAATTTTTTGCCTCCTGTAATGTTGAATTTTGGGGCTTTTTTTTGCATATGACTTGTCCATAGAGCCTCTTGTTTTTTCTCTATCTGTAACGAATTTAGATACAGTCTGCAAATAAACCATTATCTACAAGAGTATCAATTCAGCACAGGACCTATAGGAAGAAACATAGAAAGCATTTAAAATAATGAGGAAGTTTTAAAAATTAATGCTTTTCATTTGATCATTTGAGCAGATTATCTGGAAAATTCCATTTTGCATCAGTAATGAAATGAGATGTGAAGAACTGTCTTTGGTTGGACTTGATAATCTGAGAGGTCTTTTCCAACCTAAATGATTCTATGTAAACTCCCACTCAAATCTAATAGAGGTTCACAAAACTAAAGAACAACTGGCCTGTTTCAGATTGGTTGCATGGGATGATAAAGATTTGAATGTTCAAAATAAGACAAGGATCCCAGTCCAATAAATTTCCTATACTCCTGCACTCCAGAAAAACAAAAACAAACCCAAACCAAAAGAAAATAAAGAGCCTTAAAAATTATATACAACAGTGCATACTGGCTTATCTTTTGTGGACACAGAACACAGAGGGAATTTGATGTTCCCCTCAGACTCAGTAAGCACCAGCTGCAGATGTGGACCTCTTCCATGTAGAGCCTGACTGTCTGCTGCCTTATGCAGGAGGTGGGAGAGCTTGGGGCATATGTCTCTTGATCTCATCACTATTGGCTTGAAATAACCCATTGCTTCAACTCCATTACTCAAAGCTGGCCTTCTTGCACTTCATTTTTAACTCCACTCTTCAAGAAAAGGCTTTAAGTGAAGAAAGGAAGCCACAAGATTCAGAGCTTATCTCACCCTCTGCAAAAAATAGAAGTGGGTGAGGTCAAGAATCGTAGAATCGTAGAAGGTTGGAAAAGGAATCCTTACGGTTGGAAAAGACCTCCAGGATCACTGAGTCTGACTTTGACCAAACACCACCATGTCAACTAAGCCACTGCTCTAAGTGCCATGTCCAGTCATCTCTTGAACACCTCCAGGGATGGTGACTCCACCACCTCCCTGGGCAGTCCATTCCACTGCTTGACAATCATCTCAGTGAAGAAATTCTTTCTGATGTAGAAGAGGAGAGCAAAGAGGATGGCACATAAGGAACTATCAGGATGTTGCTTGACTAGAAAATCTAAACAATTCCAAAATGGCTTTGCCAGCAAATAAGATATTGGATCAGCCTGCAGAATCTTTACCAGACCATCCTCATCTGTCTTGAGCATTCCTGAGAATTTTCCTTTGGAAGTCCCTTTTCATTGTATCTCTAACTCAGGCTTCTCATGGTCCTGTCACCTCTTCTCCGACCTTGCCCAGATTCTCTTTACCTTGCCTAGATTAAACTATATATGTTCTGTCATTCTTCCAGATTCTCAGTGTTCTATAGTGCTTGTACTTGAACAATGAATTATCCAGGTTAAGACTCTGCATTTTCTGTGTCAATCTTTCCAACCTAAATCTGCAGACAGTGACCTACACATTTTAGCTCAGAGGGTTTTTTCAGTAATGAACATTGAGATCCCAGCTAACATCAGTGTGCAAAAAAAAAAAAAAAATCTCCCTGAAGATTAAATGCCACAGAAAAACTCTACTCCTAATTTTATTTCATTTTGGGGGGCAACTCCATTAGTGTAGAGAGTCATGCCACACCATGAATGCTTTTTTATTATATTAATAGTCTAATAGTAATAATGTACTTTTAAGTATAAACCTGGCTCAACAGTGTTATAGATAAAAAAACCTTCATAAACTCACCAGAACTCAATTTTAACACAGACAGATTTTCCAAAGTGTCACGCTGGGCATTCAGGGCACGTGTATGGTCTTGTGGTGTCTTTTTACGCAACTAGCACAAATATTCTGTTTGCCAAATAGGACCCTAACGTGCAAACTGAAGCTTAATGGCTACACTGCAGTGGAACAGCACAAGTTGCTGCATTTTAATTGCCTCTTATTTAGGAAATGGCACAATATAATGAAGTGCTTGGATTCTGGCCATGACTCCAGTCTCCTGTGTGGCTCTGTCCTCAAAGCTAGATACTGGATTTCAGAAACCCTTTCTTGCTTTTTATCTTTTAAAAAGACTTGCAGCTACCACAGCTGACAGCAGTGCTTTCAGGAGCAAATTTTCTGATGTTTGTGTGCACCACCTGCAAACAGTTTCTGTGCAGATTTCATAAAACTGCTGATTATTTACCCATAGTTGAAAAGGTACCCTTTACCTTTCTCCTTTCTCTTCCACACTCCTTATTCTACGACGTATGTTGCATATGTGTGTCCTTTCATTGCAGATATTTTGCATTATGCCTTGCTGAGGTTTCACAAAGAGAAGACCATCCATCCCCATGTGCTAGACAGGTTCCTGCTCATACAGAGTGCTCAGCTCCTGAGAGAGCTGTCAGGCACTGCTCATCCCTTTTCTGGCTTTCTACATAGGAGACCCCTTCTCTGAAAATCAAAGTCTCTCCTCTTGCCCTCTGCAAGCCTGCAGGGACTGGGGAGATTTCCTTTCTGATGCTGAAACCTCTTTTCCCAGACCTTGTATGTCAGGAGTTGTGCACTTGAGTCTACAGCACAAAAAGAAGTAATTGCAGACCTGAGACAAATCAGAGTTATTAATTGAATGTCACAGTGGCCATGGGAAGCAAGAGGTTATTAGCTTAACTGAGGGATGGGGAAATTGAGGCAGTCTCCCAAGGTCACACTGTGGAAGAGGTTGATGAATAATCTTGTAGCCCAGACCTCTGTTCTCATTTCCAGACCATTTTTGCTTCTTAAGATATGGAATACAGCAGCACTGGAATTATGGTGTAGAATTCTATTAATAATCAGTAGTCAAAAGTATGGCACATCTAGCAATAACAGCTGGGGGAAAATTTAATAACTTCCTTTTTAATGTATTTCCTTCTGTTCCACAGTGTTTGATATTAATTAAAAGAGACCCCTGAGCAGTGCAGAACAGCAAAAACCTCAATCAGTCATAGCTGAGAATATGCTAAAACTTGGTGTGTTAAACTTTCAGGCATGGCTTTTGCTTTAGGTTGAGGGTGTGCTCTGCTTTTTGTTGGCATGGTTTTAAAATTCACATTTCCTGGCAAATCAACTGAGTCACCTGAGGGGTCTCAAATCCAATCAAAGAGTAAGTGATTTCTTCAAGATTTGCTGCCTCGTTACTTTTTAATTCCCTATCAAATGATTTATATGGAACTTTACCTATATTATAGTTCACTGGTGCAGTTAATTTCAGAGGTTTTTGGCAAAATAAACCTCCAGTGAAAATATTTCAGATAATAACTAACATAAGAAAGACAATAGTATTTTACCATTGTAATAAATTGTGAGTTAATTTTAGATCTCTGCTGAAGTGAAAATAATATTATTTCAAGTCCCAGGCCCACAGGGCAGGTCGTCTGCTGTTGGACTCTACAAAGACTGTATAAAGACAGTCAGTCAGGAAAATGCAGCACCTCCTCTATCATGGTCAGCTTGGACTCACAACTGATTCAGAGCTACAGCCTACCTTGGGGACCTCTAGCTGAGCAAACTTTCAGGTGGATCATCAACTCATTGGCAGGCTGACCTTCCTCTTCTAATTTGTGATCCAAACTAACCAAAGGCTTCTCTAAACCAAACTTGTCCTTCTCTCCATCCTGCCCCTCTCGCTGCTCAGCATGGCCCAGTTTCACAGATTCAGTGTGCCCAGAAAAGTTTGTAAATGTGTGGTGTCGCGGTTGGGGTGGACNTCGCTTTGGGAGATCTGTGACTCAGACCTGGTCTGTGCCTAAGAAGGCAGCACCACCAACACAATCTCTCATGACATTCGTGGAGACGTACACATGTGCCCTCTCCTCCTCCCTGGTTTCTGATGACCTTGGACCTGCAGGCAGTGTTCACGCAGTTATGGGGATGAGGTTCACAGAGGTATTGACTAAGGACCTCCTGCATCAAGGGGCTGTACATGTACATCAACAGTCCATACCTGCTTCTCCATGCTGATCCTTTAGGATTAGGGAAGATACGGCAGCTTTTTCGGAGTGGCAATTTTCAGAGACAGGAGTCTAGGAGGAGAGTTTAAAACCTGTATCAATATGCCAAACATAGAGAGATACAGGGAAAACAGCTGAAGTGATGCCTGAAATCCAAACTCCTCCTGATTTCAAGTGAGATCCAGACACGTATTTCATACCAATGTATATCTGTGACAGAACGAAGCAGAACTTCCAAAACTCACAGTATATGACACTGATCCCATAAATAAGTTTCTATGGCACTGCTGAAATGATACCTCTACAGGTGAAAATGCACTATTTGGACAAGTGTTGGTGAGACAGCTGAGGGAGCTTCACGCCGGCTCCAAGACCTAAAACAGGAGCGCAGTGACAGGTGGGCAGCAAACTCATGGGGTACCACAGCCAGCACCCCTTCCAGCTTTGTGTGGACCTGCCCTAATCACCTCTTATCAGGAACAATCTTTCACAAATTGCCTCTTTGGAAGACTGCCTACAGAAGCAGTTCAGTGCCATGACATATATATTCATTTCTATATATACACCTACATACATATACATGTGTACATAACAAACAGCACATCAGTTATAGTTTTGTACATCTCAAATCAGTAATCTCACCCCATTGCATTATGTTCTCACTCCAAGCCATAATGCTGCCAAAAGTCTAAAAATCGCAGGGTTTAATTTTCTCATATTCTTAGACATATAATGACAGACTTCACACAGGCATGCCCAAAAGAGGAAATACAAGACTACAAACATTTTAAATATGCAACTAATACAACCGAGTATTTACTCCAGAGATCAATATAGATTTCAATAGGAAAACTATATCTACCCCCAAATATACATGATGGAAGCAAAAAAAATTGAAGTACCACAATTTACACAAGCAGCAGGTAGTCAGATACAATGGAATTTGTATTTCTGACTAGGTGATACTTGGTTTCTGGGAAAAGGTACTTCACTGTGGGTTGGACCATTGTGATTAACAATTTCAGAACATTTCCCTTGCATTAAAAATTCTAAGTTACTTAAAGAAGACCAGGATGACACATGATTTTATAATTAAGTAAGCATTAGACTCTCATCAGCAGAAGTGAGCAACTCTGCATTCCACAGATCAAAGAGGAAGATGGTGACCTACATTTTGTTCTTCCTGACAGCAGGAGCTGGTAGGCAATTTTTGGTAACAGACCCCACTAGAGCGGAATGTGGCTCAGTTGTGTTCAAGGGAGACTCCAAATCAGCAAAAACAAGCTCTGCCCAGCATGGCACAGGGAAGGCTATCCTCTGACAGAAACATATCCTGTGGCTCTTGAGGTGCAGAAATTACATTTTTAACAACATAATCTCAACACAGCAACATCCTGATCCAAATTCAGATGAAATTACTCATTCCTGCTAATTTCTGGAAATTACAAAATTTAAAAAATCTTGCCGAACTCTCCAAATCTGATTTTTTGAAAGATGTTTTATTTCATAACAATATCTATAGCCTGTCAAAGGGTTAAAATGCCTGTCCACAGTTTCAGTAACACTTTATCCTTAAATCACAAGGTCAAAATCACTTCTCTGTGGCTAAGGTGTTCTCCTGGCAATGTGACTGAGAAGCACTTCTCAGATGTTGGGCTCCCAACAGTCCAACACTGTAAGGGGGATTTTGGCCTCTGGAGGACAGCAAGACTCCACATAATGAGCTATGAATCAATTCCTGAAATCTGTCTCCCATTTCTGCTTAATTCTTTAGGCATAATTTAAATTTGATAGAAGGGAAGATGTTCCATTTCTTTCTCAGTTCTCCAAACATATTAGGCCTCTGAGAAAGAGATTGTCTTGAAAGAAAGATTAATAGTTTTTGGAGAAAGAAAGCCTCTTTTCTCCAGATGATATCATCAGTAACTTAGTCTACTAATTGAATCTTTTCTTTCTTCCCAAGCAGATCAGCTGCACCAATCCATTTCCAAGACCAGCCTGACCCAAAAACATGATGCATGAACTAAAAGAGAGGCAGTGTTTTTTCTAGCACTTTGAATTTTGCACACACGACTGTTCATGAAAGTTCAAGTGAACTCAAGAGTGATCACTTAAATCCCAAAGCACAGAAGGTGTGGACATAACCAATAATGAGAACTAACTACACTACGATACAAAACCCAGATGGTTTATAGACCTGAAACAGCCTGCACTGTAACAAAGCACTACTTGTCAAATGCAGTTTTATTTCCATTTACATACATTTCTGAGATGATAAATGAGGCCAGAAGAGAAGACAGGGAACCATGGAAGTTGTGTTTCACCCTGGAATGGCAGCTGAAGACCAAGTGAGATACCCAAGTAAGCCAAAATGTCTGTGTCTAGGCGAGACATTGACATCCTTCAGGTTTCAGTGGATGATCATGGGCTATTTTTCTGCACTCCTTTACAATCCATGTTTCACTGCTGAAGGCAAAATCCGGTTCTTTTTTTTTTTTTTTTTTACCCTCTACATCACTTCTCACTATCTTCCATTAAAATAATTAAGAAAAGAAATTATAGGGGTGGTAAGATGCATTGCCAAAATTACTCATCTTTGAGGTCTTCTGTGAATTATTTGTTCTTGTATCTCATTTGAGCCCTTTGACTGTTTCAGCAGCCAAATATGCCCAGCAGTTATAAAATCAATAGAGTCCTACTGAGGAGTAAGTGTGTTCCCATCTCTTTCACTGATTTGTTCTGTAACCTCTGACAGGACCACTTTAGTCTTTGGCTCTCACTTTGATTGTGAAACTCTATGCAATAACAGCCCAGAGAGTGCAGTGGCAATTTTTGGTGTTGGGGAGAAGAGTCTCCTCTCCTCTGATCAATGTTCAGCAGCAGCAGATTAGAAATGTTTGCCTCCTTTGATCATCCTGCCCTTGCCCACTTTGGCCAATGCTTTTTCTGGAGAGCACCACGAGATCCACAGAGCAGCATAAGGCAACCAAGGATCAAGCTCTGGTACATGTCTTGCTGTAAGACCCCTTTCCCCTGCCAAGCCACAGTGAAACTGTGAGCTGAACAGGAACTTGCCAGCACAAAACTCACTACAGAGCTAACCAGAACCTCTGCTTACATTATCACTCTAAGTTAGAGTGAAATCTGTAAGTTTGTGGGTAACTGCAAGCCTTTCTGACTTTATCATCAAGGTGTTTCTGAGAACTGTGATAGCTGTGTTAAAAACCAGGATCATTTACATGGATCCCTATGCAAGATCATAAACCAGATCTCTTCCAGACTGAATACTGCTTTATAGTCTCTAACAGTTAGCTCCCATATTGTTGGGTTGCAAGAGACCTAATTAGTCACCCTTATAGCTTCCACCACCAGTAGGGTAAGAGCAGCAGTTTTAATTAAAAGTTTATATGCAAACATATCTCACAATCTCTGTGTAACAAATGGTTCTCCTCGCCCTGTGGTTTCACTGCTGCCGGTCAGAACAAAATTCTTGCCTTTGCAAAGTTGAACCTTTTTGTCAAAACACAGGAGGACTGCAGTGATTCTCACACCTTTATCTTGGAATTCTATATAAGAGGTAAATTTCTTTCTGTTATCCCTACTATTTTATCTGTTTAGAGCTTCATTCCAGAGATGATACTGTTTGGAATTAAGGCATCTGTATCTTTACATCATCAATTTGTCTTTCAAACAAAGACTATTTTCTTCTGCGTTCATGCCTAGTACAACAGATATCTCAACACTTATATACTGGAAAAAAATAATAAATCTTTGAAGTATTGTATTTTAAGTAATTTTACAGCATTATGACTACAGTGAAATAAAATGTCCAAAGCTATAATTGTACAAGTTATGTTAATGGCCAAAAAAAAAGAGAAATTATACAAGTAAATACATGTCTAATTTAAATGGTATGGGCGTGTCTGCTGAGTGGCTATTTATTTCTTCTTTTTTTCCCCCTCATATTAGCTTCCATTTCTGTTTCTTCCCTTTCCAAGTAGACCTCTAAAATGGATTTTTCTTACTTTGTGGATACCTACACCAGGCTGCTGCTACAATTGCTGATGTAAATTCTTTCCATAAACTGAAGTGATTTTTTTTTTTTCAAAATCAGCATATTGCAATAGATCAGTTCAACATCATCTATTCTTTGTGCATTATGTTTAATGCAAATTCATTACCACATAGTCTTGGATCAGCACAGATGAAGTCTGCTTAGTACAGTTTTCTACTTTCAGGTACAGTGCTCCAAATACATGCAGACATTAGTGTAGTTATTTCAATGCACAATTATTTAACTGCAGGCAGCCATGACATCCAAAAACTCCATGCACAACCCTCTGTAGGGTTGCATCTGCATTGATTAAAAGATTCCATATCAATATACACAAGATAGTGTTTGCATATGTTCAGAGCTCTACACCTGTGCCTGTACGAATACCAAGATATCAAAAAAAAAAAAAGGAGTTGTAGATTTGTTGCATTTCTCACTCTGGTGATTGAAAGTTAAGCCCATATGGGCAGTGCTTTTCTTTTCCTCTTAGAATGAGAAAGAAATATCACATTTACTCTTCTTGGCACATCAAAATCAGCAAAAAGTAACAAGAAATATGTTCAAGAAAATGTTTGCCTGTTCTTAGCTCTCAGCACATATTCAGAGCTCAGAACTTTGGCAGTTCTTGATATGGCAAAGAATTCCCAATGTGAATCTCTCCTGATAGTTGTTAAGGTCCCCCCTTTATTCTTCCAAACTCTATCAAATTTTCCATTGTCTTATTTTCCAATTTGCTTGTTGTTCACCTCTAACAGTCTTGTTGCGTAAGTTGTTTTTGCCCGAGCAACAATGATGAATGAGATTGTAATTGTTAGAGGATGTTTCCTAAATGATTTGTTTTATTAACTTTCCCAGAATTTTTTCTAACTTTTCTATTTCCTTTGACTTCATTTGTGCATGTGATCAAATGAATTCAGTATTTATTAAGCTCTTCACCCTCTTAATTGGTGTATGCTATGTTTGAACTTAAAAAATCTTAAGTGATTGTCTGAACAGCCCTCTTCCCTTCCACAAGTGCTATTCCATTTGCAGCATATAACCACATACAGTTACTGAATGAGTAGCAGTTTTATTAATCCTTGCAATTAAGCTGTTTCCTTCTGCATCCACATCCTTCTCCTCAAAAGACCATGAAACCGTTGTGTTTGTCCAACTGTTGGCGGTGCCCTTAAAACTTGCTGCTTAGACTGAAGAAAAAATTACTTTTTTCTTATCTCTTCACTGTTAATTTATCAGCAAGTTTTAAAACTTTTTTTTTTTTAAATATTTTAAAGATTTAAATACACATTTAGAGTCCATGAAACATGTGGAATACACTAACCACCTTAGACAGCTGGATGAACCTGGGAAAACAGCAATAACAGGTCAACCAGTTACCAGATTAATAACATTCCTCTGTATATAAGGAACACTGACACCGGTTAGCACAGAAGCAAAAGTGAAAAGACAGAGAATCAGACAATGCCCCTTACTGTCAAATGCAAATAGGTCATTAATCCGAAAATACTCATGTGCTATTTACAAAATATTCAGCCAAAAGGCCAGCTATTGTGTTCCCAGTCTGCTTTTATTATTCTTGGGAGAATGTACCATTATGTCAGCAATAAGGAAAAAGACACATAGTTTTGGGATTTGTCCATGGAAAGAGAGGAAAGCATCAAGATGTCACAAAAGGGCCGCCACAGGCTGCAGATGTTTGGCACTGCCAGATTTAAAGACCGAGCTCCAGAAGCACCCGCCAGGAATAAAAGCCATGAACAAGTGTAGTTTTGCCAGCTAAAAAGTCAACAGGCTTCAACTTACACCAGCAAAATGCTCCCAAAAGGTTCTTTCCCTTGCAGTTTGATAGAACCACAGTGCTTTATGCAGTGATGTAATGTAATAATGTTAGTTTTCTCCTTTTTTGATGCAAGTGATTGTTTAGGAGTGGAACGTGTAGAAGTTGACATACAGAGAACCAAGAGGCACAAGTTTACTGTGAGGGGTGATCAAGGGCTACAGCCCAGAAGAGCACACAGTCCTCCAGATCCACAGCTGGTTGAGAGCCACATGGTACAGAGCTCAGTCCTGACAGAGGCTGTGTGTGCCCTTGAATAACCTATCTTGGAAACTCTAGACAAACAGCTGTGTCATTCCAAGGCACTTGCTGAAGTCTGTTCTAATAACTGAGAGCCTCAAGGTGCCGTTGTCCCTCACTTCTTATTTATTCTTGCTTGCAATTTCTCTTTGCTCTTGTTTTAATTACAGAATGATTTTCTGCTGAATCTGTATGGATGGGCAGAGTGCTATAAAATAGATAAATGTGAGATGAGAGCTAGAAATATCAAACACTGCTGGTCTCTCTGTCCTAATGTAGATGGGTGCTTAGCTTTAAAATTGTTGGTGAATTCTTAATAGTTCCTTTTCACTGTGCCAAACTGTCCTTTTTATCAATTGGTTGACAACAAAGTGATGTTTCTTCTCCAAATAACTTAAGACAGTAGATTTGCAGAATTTTGGAGGTGCCATACCTCAAGATACTGTCACACGCTTCCTTCTAGCAATAGAGATTAAACCAGATTATTAAACCAGAGTCAGTCAGTTTTTTCCCTCTTTAAAGCTAAATGGAAGAGGAATAGTACAAAACTGGTAGAGCTGAAAGATGGCATTGTACATTGGGTATTCTGTAAATGTGGGTTTGTGTCAGGAATTACTTTTTCTCAACCAGCTACCGAGGGCAAAAAGCCATTATTCTCTCGGTGTATGATATATCACAGTAAGAAATCATCTGTAGCAGACTGCAGATGAAGCTGGAATTAGATTCAGTGCTTGCATATGTTAGTAGTTAATGGAAGAAGCCCAGAGGTCCAGTCCTGCAGAACCGAGTCATGTGAGTAAATCCTGTCAGAGGCAGCTTTGGTGCCGGTGGGGTCCATCTTGCGCAGGCCCAGTGGAAGTGCTCCATTGTGGAGTTTTTACCCTGTGGGAATGGTCCATGGCTTGGCTGCATGTAGTTCACAGGTTGTCAGCCTAAATGAGATCACTGCTATGTAAGCATCAAGGACAACAGCCACATGCTATTACAATGTACATATAATAAATTATTTTTATATGAAAATTTGACATCTGCCCACTCTAATGGAGAAACTTGGACTTGAATGTCTTTCAAAACCTCCTTCAAATAATAGAAAGACAATCAAGTATATTCTTTCATTGGAAAACCTGAATACTTAGTTTTGTCTTTACTCCTCAAGGTGTTGTCATAGCCCAAATTTACAAATATATGCAGTAAATGAAGCATTACAATTTCTTACCTTTTTAAGGGTAAAAGCAGTTTCAGTCAGAATCAAACTAAGGGGAGACACATTTTTTGATGTGAGGAGGATACTACCGGCAGGCAGGAAGGAATCCCACCCCAGACATCCCACTGCTGCCTATCACCACTTATGTTCTCAGAGGGTATGACCTCTCCGATCTGCTGGAAGAGCTGCTTACATAATTGCTGACACCCCACCCCCAACCCCCCCGCCCCGATTTTGTCAAAATTGCAAGTAAAATGCGCAGACTGGGATTTTCTATCTGAGGTCTGAACTGGATGACAGAGTTTTCACACATTGAATGAACATCAGTTGGACTGGAGGGGCAGTAACTTCCAAAGCGGGCGGGTACCTGGCTGCTCCTGACAAGCAGAGGGGTTCAGACTCAGTGGTCTGTGTTGGCCCTGAGCAGAGCAGGTCACTGCCCTCGCTGTGAGAGCTGGGCACAGCTGAGCTTGCACAATGCACTGGAGCACGGGGCAGAGATCATCTGGCTTGGGCCCAGCACTGTAACCACAGAATGGGAAGTCAAAGAGCTGCATCATTTAGCCTCTGTATCCAAACGTGAAGCTGAGTTGTGACAAACAGACATAACATAATGCTTTGGAGATTGCTTTGGCATCTTCCGAGTGCAGTTGCCTTGCAGCATGTTTTACAGCCTGCACATCTCCTGACAACCTTGTCTATTCATTGGCTACTCTGCCATAACATATTTACTTCTTGCAGATGATTAGCACATCTTGGAAGTATTTTTCTAAGGCTGTCTCTTGCACATGCCTCTAAGCCTAATAAAGTTCTGTGTTTTTGTTAAGAGTGCATTGCTCTCTGCTTAGCTGTGAAAAACAGAAATGAAAAGCAGAGAAGCTGCTGTATCTTTGCCAAAAGGTTTCATTTAAGTATTAAAAAATCAGCAAGCAACCAACACATGTCATGTTCCCAGTCAGAAAACAGAGAGTTTTGAAAGTAAGTGGTTATTTAATGTGGTGAATAAATCAATCTTCCCAATATATTTAATCTAATTAACAAGGTTCAATACACCTTATGTCAATTACCTGTTTCCTCACATCAGGTGTTTAAAGAAGTGAACAAAATTAGCACTGAAGACACTGTCAAATATCAGTGGGAAAAAGCCCATCCTCACAGGCTGTGAAAAACCTGTTTAGAAGGTGTCACTGGGATAATATGAGCCCCACTATATCCTTCCTTCATCCTAGGCCTGGGTTGCTCTCCTGGATAACTTCCACCCATGTAAGTCAGCTTGCATTGTTTGGTGATCACTTTGTGTAAAAGCACAGCTGTGTAGTGTTCATCAAATTGCACCAAGCCACACCACATGACACTTTTGAAACCTGCATTCAAACAAATTTGATAAGCTGACCACATTGTTTCTTAGGTGACTGCCAAATTCTGAGAATGCTGAAAGTGGTGGTTAATTATCTGCGCAACTTCCTTGAAGAGCAAGTTTGACATCCTGATGTGTGGGAAGATGTTCTGTCCAAGCAAATGAGGGACTATTAAGACCAGTACCACCTGGAAGAGGCCCTGGGGTACTAGATGAGGCTGGAGCAAATTCTCTTCAGTCATTTCTGTCTAATTTCTTCATGGAGAAGTTCTGGAGCTATTGCTGTATATCTCCTCTTTGCAGAGGGACTTCATCTCAACTGTATTACAGTAGTACTCTTTCAGAAATGCCAACATGAAGCATGAAAATACAGTATGAACCACAATATCCATTGTCTTTCATACCTCTATTTCTTCTCTGCCACCAACCCCACACCGCTGCATATCTCTGCAACGCTCTGGTGTTTTTTCAGCCACTCTTTCTCTCTAAAAAATGTGAACACATCATAATCACACCATGTGGTGTAGAAGGGGTATCCTCTAATGTATTCAGGTATTTTATCACCTCTACACATGAACAAAATTAAGCATCATCCTGGGCAAATAAAAGTTTTATGGTAACATAACCTCAGCTGAGGAAATTTCAAGGCAGTACTTCAGCACTGCTCTTGTGTAGAGTGCTCGAAGCTGTGGGGTGTACTGCCAGCAAGCCCAGTGCTAATACACACACAGACAAAGCAAGCCCTGTGGACACAGCAGCCAAAGCTTTCAACATTCCAGGAGAGGTGTGTGCACAGAATTTGATTTGCCTTCTCAAAAAGCAGAGGATGGACGTTGGCATCCAGTGTCATAGAAGGGGTGGTCATTTGGTGCATGACAGAAGTCATATCCCTCAAAGGCAGAGCTTCCAGGACAGAAAAAAAATCAGATGGGCTGAAGAAACCCTCAGAGGAGAGAGAGGGGAAGTGGGAGGAGATGCCTTCACTGGGGCAGGTGTTGAACGTGGTACTGAAGATGTAGAATTATTAAACATATTTAAACCCTACAACATTCAGTAAAAAACATACAGAGTAGTTCTAAAGATGTCTGAACTAAGTAGTTGCTTTTTATCTCATCTATAGAAGATGGAAGACACCTTCTACTTTATTTTAAGTTACAATCTTTTGTGAAGACAAAAGCTGCATTACGCTGTAAAGCATTTATGGAGGTACTTCTAGTACTTTAATTGCAGCACACAGGAGGAGATGCAATATTGCCCTCACTGAGCAATACTCATCTAGCTTTCTTTGAAGTCAATGGTAGACTACTATTGCCATCACTCAGAAACAAATTGGGCCTTGAATATGCACCCATTTAAGTAAATTGCTTGTTAGCTTCTCCCATTAAATCTTCAGTTGAATGTACCATTGCCCAGCTGAGGTAAAACCCACATTCATTCAGAGAGGCAACACAGAAGCCTAACACTGCAGAATATGAACTGTCTTCTCTGTTTCTTTCAGCCACTCCATAGAGAGAAAGGCAGGCAAGGCAAAACCAGTCAGCACACACCTCTGGCTGGTATGAAGTCATGGTCTCTGGTAGCCCAGTGTTGCCATTGCTGGGCATGAACCGAGTTTGCAGTGTCTCAGAACAGAGGCTTGCTTGCCTTGCTCTGCCTAAATTTGTCTTGCCCTGCCTGGAGCTTTGTTTTTACTTGGTTTCCTTGTTTTTACCCAGGTTGTTTTTGACGCACAATCCAATTACTAGATCATAAGGTGCAGCTTTCTTGAACCTCTACAAAAGCCTGGAGACCTTCAGAATTGTGGGATCATGTAGGAACTCCAAGTGCCAGAGTGTCTGCCTTGCCCTTGTTTACCTCTCTGATAAATAACTGAGAAGACAACCGTTTCTAATAGATTCTGTTGCTGGACAATACAATATGGTCTTTCCCCAGTATGCTTACCAAAATGAATATAAAATTTGCCCATTCCACAAAACTCTTAAGAAGCTCTGCATGCAATAAAAGGGTTAATAACTCAGCTTCTCCTGTGACTGTAGACATTAGCTTTTATGGCTAAATGTTAAATTTTACAGTTACATACATTTTATATGCACTGATTTTTATTGCCAAGCCAGTTCTGCATTTATGAATCATCCTCAGATCCTTTAGCCATTTGAATCCAAGAATGAAAGTTAAAATGCTGCTTGGTACTAACAGTGTTGGTTTGTTGGTTTGGTTGGGTTTTGTTTGTGTTTGTTTGTTTGTTTTTAAATCAACTTACAAGGCACAATTAAAACTTATTTTCAGGAGAGAAAGTTTAAACTAATGAACATCTGAAGTGACATGTATCTCAAAGAAATCACCATAAATGGTTAAAGAACTAAAAATTCTACAAAATTTAACGTATGAAGAATAACTCAAGAATGAGACAAAGACCCTTTTCTATACATACGTACCTCTTAAGCACTTTTTTAAAAAAGCAAACTCTCCTCTCCAAAAGATGAGTAAAACTGCAAATTTTAAAATAAACATCACTTTCCCCTACACCCTTGCTAAAATATTTTTGTATTTCTGAACAATGCCATGTGTTCTGCTACCAAATTGGACCAAGAAGCTTGTGAAGCTTATCCATAATGTTGTCCTCAGAATCATTTATGGAATATATATTTCATCCACAGGGTCTACATCTTGAAACACAGTTTATTATTTTGGGCTCACAGCAACATTCAGCGCTTTGGATTCAAAAGCTGCTGACAGTTCATTTCCATTGCTCAGTCTCTGCATTTCTGGGTTTAAATCCAGTCAAGTCCTGGAGAGCCGACAGGGAGCACACCTTCGGCTAAAGATATGAGGAAAAGATTTTTATTAGCAGAAGATACCCACTAAACTAAATTACATCATTACTCTTTCAGGACAGACAAATTCATTTGGGTGGAAATGTAAAAGTAATTGTTGAAAAATAGGCTCTTCTCACACCGTTTTCAAGCGATATAGCATTCCTGCTAGCTACAGGGCAGCCAAATCCTTCACTAGAGAAGCAACCACTGGATGTATATTTATTAGTTACCTAAATAATCTGAAAAGCAAGGAAAAATAATTAGGATCAAAAAGTTAACAATCTGAAAGCTGAAATATAGCATCAAATGCAAGTGTGTGAATTAATACAGACTTATTGCTGTAAAATGTTGATCTCTGAACCAAGCCCAGCAAGTCCCTTCAGCACACTTCTAACTACAAATATGTCAGACAAGACGCATCAGGATATGACTGCAGAGACCCATTTTAGTGTGGCAATGAAAACAGTACCAGCGCCTTGCAGGGTTGCACCCTATATGCCCATTTTATATGTCCTGGAGTGTAAAATTTAACTGCATATACCTTCCAAATATACAATATCTACAAGCAGAGAAACACAAATATGCAGATCCAGAAGTCTGCTTCTCTTCTTGTTATAGGGTTATTGTAATTGAAATGTTTGTATAGCCACAATTTAGAGAATTTAAATGACACCATTTTTGTTAAAAGCACCCCCAGCTCCTACATCTTTATAAATCCTTTGAAAATTAATTCTTTAGCCTCTATGTAATTTTTTTTCCCCTAAACAGGTGCCTTTTGCATCATTCTCTTTTTTTTTAATGTTTTCGTCTTGGCAATAACTATCACATATTGACTATCATGCAAAGTCATTAAAGAAGAATTAAATGTCACAGAAAATGCCGCAGATTTTCTAAGGCTGATTGCATGCCTTTAATTTCTTTGTAAGTTTGTGTTGACTTAGGTGTAGGCAAGAGTTCTGTTGCAGGAATGAAAAGTTGCCAACCACCATGAGTGTCTCAGAAACTTTCAGGGATGAGGTACAAGAGTTAGGAGAACTAAAGTATGAATAAGTTCCAGCATTCCCAGATGTTTTGTATAAAGGCAAAATGAAACCATAATGTGATTTCAATACAGTCAAGACCAATTTCCATTTTAACTCTACTAAATGATCAGTGGATCATGATAGGTGATCCTGATAATTCTGGCTGTCTGATGTTTTCCCATGCAGTTCTTGCTTCCAGTGGCTTATATTTTGCCAAACATAACCATTTGTAGCACATTTTCTTTATGCACTCTAGCTGGTTATGGTTTTGTTTTGATCCTTAGATTTTGGTACAGCCAGTTCAGCTGTTTCTGAGAGTAAGAGGGGAAAAGGGTCAATAACTTTGCAAGAGCTTGAATTAGTATTTCACATGTTCTTTATGTTTACACAGAGCAATAGGGAAATGCAACTTGGCAAAATCTATGCTGTGCCCATGAAAAACCTCTACTTTGGGCAAATACTGAGTTTCTAAAACACACAATATATAGATTTTTAAAAAATATATAACAAATATAAAGTATATAGAAAATATATCTAAATTTTATGTGTATATCATCATGGCTTGGCTTCATGAACGAAGATTTGGGACATTAGCTTGCTAGAGGCTCGCTAATGGCTAAAAAGGCCAATGTGCAATAGACAAATCCGGTTGCAAAAGGCACAGCAGAAAGACTCCCCAGGTGGTATTGACTTTTCTGCTCGAGAGTGATCCTGCGTGTGTTCTCAAAGGAGGCAGCAGCATTGTAGATGGTTTGTCTCCAGGCCTCCCGATTGGAGGCCAGAGTAGACCAATGGTGATGATCAATATGGCCAAGGTTGAGATGTTGTTTCAGGGAGTCCTTGTATCTCCTTTTCGGGGCTCCTCTCTTGCAGCAGCTGGTGGCGAGTT
>VYXB01006299.1:115951-126154 GCA_013397135.1 Pachyramphus minor
GGTATTAACCTGTTCAAAAGAATTCTTGCAATGATTATCTAAGTCTAGCCATTATTATTATAAATATATACATATAAAACACATTTGTAGAAACAGTGATAAGCAGAACTTAACAGAATTTTGCTGAAAATACCACTGGGCATCCCATCTGCACTGATCATGCTTCATCCCCCCTGAAACAACTTAACAAACACCAATTATAGCAAACATACCATCAGGAAAAGATTCGTAACTCTGGGCGAATTTTCAGAGATCACCCTTGACCAGGGAAAACAGTTAAACTGGGGGCAGAGGGAAAACCTTAGTTCTAAGGAGTCTACGTCTCTGAGTTTCTGCTGCTTCAGTGCAAAGTGCACATCCCTGAGCATTCTCACCTTGATCCCCTCCTGTTGTCCTGACCTGTTGTGTTTTGCCAGCACTACTGGGAGGTCCACAGAGGGCCACTACACAACCGCAAAAGCCAGATTTGTTATTCCTCTGTTGGAAAGAGCAGGATCAATACTACATAATTCCAACAGAAATTAGTCTACATTGTTAAACTACTACCTTAACACCCCAATGGCACTGTATGCCTATCTATAAAAATCAGAGTAAGATTCACCTCAAGAACCATGAACTGAAGCCACAGCTGATAATCTACATTACTGCCCTATGACTTATACACTGATCACAGCACAGACAGCTGGTCTGTGTGTTACCAGCTGCTTCTTGAATTTGTCTAGTGGAAGTCTGGGCTGTGTAACTAAATGTCTTTAGATCAGTGCTTTTCAATGTCCTTTGTGGACCTACTAAATGGAATTAGATGAGGTAAGTACATTTCATTTATTTTTTTTAAGTAATTTTGAAAGCGTTAGAAGACTACATAGTCTTCAAGACTAAGTATTCCAAGAATAAGTGTTCCAGTATAGGAAATACAAAGATTAAGTTTGCTCCTTATAAACTGTCACTTGGGAATAGATGTGCTGGAGTGGTGATCTCTAAATGTGTCATCCCTGTTATTCTCAAGTGTCTCCATACAAGTTGGGTTGATGTGGATGACATGGACAACAACGACTATCACCTGCATGAACACATGATAGTTGTCTGGGCTGACTACCACTTTCATGGAGAAGGATCATGGGAGATTAGCAAATGGCTGCAAGAAGAACAGAGGAAACTCATCTGATTTAGGTTTTTCGGACACAGGATTCGGGTCCTGTCCCTTTCAAGAAGGATCATGGGAGATTAGCAAATGGCTGCAAGAAGAACAGAGGAAACTCATCTGATTTAGGTTTTTCGGACACAGGATTCGGGTCCTGTCCCTTTCAAGAAATCATAGGACGGTTGAGGTTGGAAGGGACAGGTCAAGAGGAGGTCACCTGGTCAAACCTCTCTGCCCAAGTAGGGCAACCCAGAGACAGTTGCCCAGAACCATGTCCAGGTGGGTTTTTTTTAATATCTCCAAGGTGGGAGACTCCATGTGCTCCCTAGGCAACCTGTGTCAGTGGTTGGTTACACTCAGAGTGAAGAAGTGTTTCTCCACATTCAGAGGGAACCTCTTGTGTTGCAGTTTGTGCCCACAGGTCGGTCCTGTCACTGGCCACTGCTGAAAAGAACCTGGCTCTGTCATCTGTGTAACTTCTGTTCAGCTACTTAGATACCTTGATAAGATGCCACAATCTCTTCTCCAAGCATTCTCTTCTGCAGGGTAACCAGTCTCAGCTCTCTCAGGCTTTCCCCATAGGAGAGATGCTCCAGACCCTTCAAAACCTTCATGGCCCTTCATTGGACTCTCTGCAGTATGTCTGTATTTATCGTACTGGGCAGTACAGCACACTCCTCACCAGGGTTGAGCAGAAGAGAAGATCACATCCTTGTCCTGCTGGCAGCACTAAGAATAATTTTGAGACTGTATCATAATCAGGGTAAGTAAATTATATCTCTGAATTCTAAGGACTATATGGTCCTGATTTTGCTTTTTCCTATATTCTCTATTCTTCATTTTCCCATCCTAACTTTGAAAGTATCTTTCTGAAAGTACAATTAATAAAATATATGTACTGGAAATACAATCCCAGTTTTGGATTTAACTTCTAACAATTCTATAACCCAAAGTCATAAACTATATGTAAATATTTCATTACACACATTTAATTGAACTAGGAATGTGCTTTTTTCTGATGTAGATTTATGAAATTGATTGCAAAAAGGGATAGGGATGATACTTGAGTCTTCTATTTTATGACAAAGTATAAAGTATTGTCAGTATTTTAATATATTGAATATTATTAATGTTTAACTAGTGTCTATAAAATTTTTACTAGAACTTTTCTTTGAATAATTGTTTCAAATTAAATTTAATTTTTTTAAAAAAATATGATAATGCTCTGGACATTTCAATTCCTCAGAACATTCCTGAAAGGGAAGATAAGAGAAGAGAGATACACTGCAGATTTAGCATTTGCTGACATAGTGGAAGCATTACTGAAGAAACCTGTGTTTCATTGTTAGCTCCTTTCTTTTACACAGAGTAGATTTCTAAAAAAAATACAACCAAACCCACGCAGCAAATACAGAATAAATGACACAAGTACCCACCTTATTGCCTGGTGGAGAGTTCCATTTATGAACACCATCAGTATAGATACACCCTTCTTACACCACAGGGCTCTAAAGGCGAGCTACCTCTGGCCACCATGAGTCACGCAGATGGGAAGGAAACAGTGTGTTGGAAGAGAAGCCTCTGCAAGTGCCCCATCGCATGTTCAGAGCTGCTCATGGGTCTCTCAGCATTCGCTGTGCCAGAGTTTGCTGCCTGAAAAACCCTTGCTGCAGTCCGTGCCCTGTGCTGAGCTCCCTGGCATTTCAACTTGAGCTATCCCTGACAGGGAGGTCCTGGGATGGTCTCTTGGTTTGAGGAGCTGAAACCTGGGGAGCTGGGCTACTGCAGGAGCTGCTTCATCAGCTGTTTCCACTTTAATCAAACGTCTCTTTTGTACCTGTACAGTAGCTTTTTACCCTAGCTGGCCTCTGCTTAGATCACAAGTACTAAGACAAGCTCGTCAATTATCTTAAATGTGTGAAGTGACAACCAGAATGCTTGCATTTAGCACTAGTGACTTCTTGCAACCTCAACATTTTTCTCACTCCTTCGCAGCTGCTGGCTAGGATTGAGCTTTTCTTAACAGCTCAGCCTTCTAGAAGTCAAAATATCACCTGATAATGATTTTTGCTAGTAGGAGATGAACAAAATTTAAGTTAAAGGTTAAGATAACAGTACTCTTAGCGGAAATGCCACAGTTCAAGTCAGTCTCTACCCACTGCTAAATCCAGCTCCTCCCTTATTTACCTGAGGCAGCTGGACGTGTGGTTTCACAGCAGACATCGGTGCTGCCGGCTGCAGGGACATGCAGGTACCTGAACTACTTTTACATAAAAAGTATAGGTTGGAGAAACCATACTGCTGCATTATAAGACTGCTCCACATGGATTAATTTTACTTAAGACTGCTGATGCAAAACACAGCACTACTGCAATCAGTTTGCTTCCAGGACTCAGCCTCTCTCATTTACAGCCCGCCTTGGATGGCTTTTCTACTACACCAGAATATGGCCCTGGAGACCAGTGTTTACAGACCACAGTCCTTTGCTCTAATCTCTTATGTGTGAAGGATGTATTAATTAATGTTGGAGCTTTGTCCCTGAGGGATGGGGGGGGGACCTGCTGCTTGCTAATTAGAGAGGGACCTCACCCAGCCCTCCTCCCTACCCTGAAACCAGTCGCAGGGGAGTCCAGGCCATCATGGGGGGGGAACTAGGTTCCAGAAATGTGAGCTTCTGAAATATGGTGCGATTGTTGTAAATTTTTGTGGTTTGTTATGTTTTAAATCACAGAAAGCTGTTGGGGTTGCAGTGTGTCCCATCAATCAGCACACCACGCAGTGTCTATATTAAACATCCTACTGAGTCTCACAGGGAGCGTGAAATTTCCAGTGACAGAAGATAAGAAAATATTCAGCAGGCTTTCTTAAACAATTTATATGTTAAGGGACTGAAAGGTCAGTGAGCAGAAATTGTATTTTATCTTCCTTGCATATATATTGCTTGATGATTAGGTTAAAAATGTTACAAATACAGATGCAAGTGAAATATATGACTATTCATAGGCAGAGATGGGAAAACATTTCAGTCCCTGAATAAGAGATTTAGAGAATGATTGTGCATTGCTAAGGAAAGCTGCTTTTCTGTCTCTTACAGGTATATTCAATCTCTTGCCTTGCCGTATCTGCAAAGCTTGAGTAAAATTACTAGTAAAATACAAATTTTATCAATTCTTGGCCACCTCCAGTGCAAAAATGCATGAAGAGCTAGCTCATCCTTCAACTGGAAATATTAGACAAGCGCAAATCAGTTACATTTCCATCCTACTGACTCCTAAGTGGTTTGATCTTGTCTCCAAACACTTCCAGGGGTGGGTGGTGCCTCAGTAGACCTGGTAAATCTGACTGGGTAATTAGTGCTGAAAAATCTGAAGTTCATGTTTCCTGTTTTATGGGGTAGATGTATGCTGGCCTTTCTGGAAAAAGAATTCATCAAAGCGAAGGGGAAGGACCAGCTTCGGACCTCTGCAGGCACTGTGCCTTGCCTCAGCTGAATCAAGGCAGAAGTTTTTAGCAATGAATTTTACGTTGAATTTAGGAATAGTTTTCATTTCAGCAAAAAGAAATGAAAAAGAATAAAGAATTTTTAACGCACAGGACAGGCAACTGGGCACAAGGCATTTCTGGGCTTTTTGCCCAGATCTGTAATTAACTTCTTGATTATGTCTTGTGGGTCTATTTAATGTTTTTAAGGAAAAAAAAAGGCAATAATCTGAGCATTAAGAAAATGGGGAGGTTTCATTCATGGCAGTATGGTCTGTAGGGTCACATTGCAGGCTGGGTTGAGAGACCTTCACTGTATTTCAGGCCTTCTCTATATCCATTTGGCTATTTTTCTTTATTATGTTCTGGCCACAGTTCTGTGTTCTTCAGGGCAAATGCTCTATCTGGATGTATGGGTACAGCCAAAGTAGCCATGCAGGACAGAGGCATCTGTGATAGCTTTAAATTACATGTCTCATTAAAGAGGACATTCTTACAGGCAAAGTCACCAGTCTTCTCTTGACATGCATGAAGGGCCATGCTAAACTGGGGGAGATCCCTTCGATGCTTGAGTTAGCTCAAAGCCATGATGCAACATGCAGCATAGACTTATCTCCACATGGGAATTTCCTTCATGATGATACAGAGCATCCACCTCATACTGCAGGGGGACACAGTAAGGGCTCTATTGATTCTTGTCAGAACCTTCCTTTCTGGGTGAATTTGGGTAAATTTTGTAGATACAAACATGTCTGCACACAGAAACTGTTACCAGAAAACAGCAAGAGGAAAAGTGCACATTGAGAGGTAAAAATCTCACGAAAGCTGATGAGCTCTGGAGACTTGTGTTCTGGTTGAATCCAAGATAGTTGATAAATTCAGAACAGCAGGAGCCTGTGGAGTGTGTCCAAGGTTATCACCATGCAAGAGGATAACCACCAGGTTTAATAGCTCACACCATAGCCAAGGAGGTGGCAGCTGCCATATGCAGCCACAGACCACAGTCTACAGGGCGTGTATAGGACAGGAAGAGACTTCAGAACACCTTCCTAAAAGCCACTGGTGCACTGGTATGACCTCTGCTTCTTAATAAACATCCAGCGTTGGCCTCCTTACTGCTGCTCTAGCTGAGTAAAGTGAACTGAGAAGGATAACTAAATGGACAGTAAGTACCAACAGTTACCTGCTGCTACCAGTATATTACCAGTAGAACTTTGTTCTACTCTTAATAATAGCTTAACTCACAAAATGCGCTCCAATAAATGTTGGTGGCAGTCTGTATCTCTCCCTAGCTGGTTCCCCTGTCTGGAAAATTTACTTTCTTTTCCCCTGTACTTGGAGACAAGCAGGCAGTGCAAAGAAGAGTCCATATTGTCTTTGTAGGAGACTGGGGAGGTGGGAATGGTGCTGTGGGGAGGGAGGCAGGAGAGAGGAAGGCTTTTAGAGGGGCAGAGAAGGACCAGCCAGCAACACACCCCAGGTATCCTTAGCCCACTCACCTGACCTAGAGGCCACTCATGACATCTAGGTACTGATAGAAATATAATACATAAATTAACAATAATGATGGCATCAAATTACCAGCCTCCTTAGACAGATGGTGCTGCAGGCTGTTCTGCCTCTTTCATTTGGTGAGTAAAGCAGACACAAGTAGTCACGTAAAGATTACTAAGAATTCCTGTCCACAGCTGACTTTTTGCAGATATTAATTTCTGAATGCTGTTTAATTTTTGGAAATGGAACACCTCAGTCACAGAATTTTTATCTCATTAATAGTACTAATAGGTTCATGAATGGACAATAAAATCTTTGCCTTTATGTTGTCCAGCCCTGTTGCTAAGAGCTATATACAGTAACAAACTGTTCACATAAATTTCACATTTTTCTTCACAAAAACCCCAACAGGAAGAAAAAAAAATCTGCTGACATTGATAAAGAATTTGAAAAAGCTCCTATGGTTTTTGCCATTCCAAGCTGCCAGTTTGTAGTCTGGGAACATTATCGCAGCTTCATTTCCACAACAAAAAGGCCCTATTCTTTTCTTAAAGGTTTGACGGTTCATCCTGTCCTTGGTGTTTTGCATCAGAAATGGACTTGTGTTGTCAGCTCTTCTATTAGCAGTCACTTATCGAGGGTGCCAAAGAAAAGTCTAAGAAAAGGACAAGTGTCTAACAGGTTACTATAGTTTCTTTTGTGCTCTCAAAATTTGTAGGCTTCAGGCGTTTAAAAATGTAATTAACATTTGTGCATATGATAAATTTAAAAAATGGGTGAACTTTTCACACTTGAATGTTAACAATTTCCATTGTCTGTTACCAGTAAATTTCGATGGCTGGTTATTTTAACTCTACAGATTTTTGTCAGTGTTTAATCCTGCTGGGTTTTATTAAGGGGAGGACACTGAGTTTGGTGGGAGTGGTGATCTGTTGGAGGGTAGGAGGGCTCTACAGAGGCATCTGGACAGGCTGGATCAATGAGACCCACAGTATGAGGTTCAACAAGGCAGGGTGTTGGGTTCTGCTGTTTGGCCACAACAATCCCCTGCAGCACTACAGGCTTGGGGCAGAGTGGCTGAAAAGCTGACCAGCAAAAAAGGACCTGGTGCTGGTCAACAGTGGCTGAACATGAGCCAGCCCAGGTAGCCAACAAAGCCAATGGCATCCTGGCTTGTTCAGAAACAGTGTGGCCAGCGGGACCAGGGCAGTGATTGTCCCCCTGTGCTCAGCACTGGTGAGGCCACACCTTGAGTCCTGTGTCCACTTTTGTGCCCATCATATTCCAGGGGCTTGAATGTGTCCAGAGAAGGGCAATGGAGCTGGTGGAGGGTCTGGAGCCCAAGTCCTGTGAGGAGCTGCTGAGGGAGCTGGGGGTGTTTAGCTTGGAGAAAAGGAGGCTCAGGGGGACCTTATTGCTCTCTACAACTACCTGAAAGGAGGCTGTGCCAGATGGGGATCAGATGTTTTTCCCAGGCAACAAGTGACACGATAAGAGGACATAGCCCCAAGCTGTGCCAGAGGAGATTCAGGTTGAATCAGGAGCAATTTATTCATGAAAAGCGCTGTTAAACATTGGAATGGACTGCCCAGGGAAGTGGTGGAGTCACCATTCCTGGAGGTGTTCAAGAAACGACTGGACATGGTGCTTAGTGCCATGGTCTAATTGTTGGTGGTGGTTGGTTGTCAAGCTGGTGATTGATCAAAGTTTGATCTTGATGATCTCAGAGGACTTTTCTAACCTAAATGATTCTGTGACTCTGTAATTTTACTTGGAACAGGAAACAGCCATTTAAATGTTCAATATAAAATAGGAGGTACCTTTCCTCCAAAGGTGAGAGAAAAGACTTTCAATTATTGAAGGCTGATAGGTGGGAGACATCTTGCTAACGTTATATATTACATACTCCTCATTCTTTTTTTCTTTCACTGCCGTTTTATATGGTCATTTAGTCACAAGCCATGAAAATGTATGAATAATCCACTTCTGCTGTGTCAACTTTACACAGACCCATAAGCAAATCCAATGTGATCTTGGCAACATCTGAAGGTACAGCAAAATTAATGCAGTCGAAAATGGAGAGATCATGCGGCCAGATTTCTCCTGTAACAGTGTTCTTCCACTAAAGTACGCCAATTAAATTCCAGAACAGAATAATTGTTAATGGAAATTATTGGTTTATGCTTACTTGTTGTCCCACAAGGAATCCAAACGTTTTAGTGTTGTCTAGTTTAAAGCATACTGCTGTCTATTCCACAAAACTGTGTATCACAGCAGATACACAATTGACAGTCTGATTGGCAAACTCAGCAGCAAATCCAAAAACTATTACATTAGCCTCTGGTGGCAGCATTTACAGGTCAGAGTAAGGTAACATGGCATCAGGAATTTTACAATCTACATATTCCATAGTAATAACCTGAACTTTTTCTGGCGCTGCCAGGGTGAGACCTAAGGAAGGTGCTAGTTCACACAGTCCCTAAAAATGCAGTTGAGACTTAGTCCCCAGGAGGATATTACACCTAGCTGAGCAATTAGAATTAGAAAGAGACATAATTAAGTCAGTGCTGCTGAATTTTATTGATGTGTCTCCTTAAAGATTAGTGCCCAAGAGAAAAAAAACGCTGCAGCATGTAATTTGAAAGTAAACACCTCAGCATTTTAATAACTGCAAAAGCCATTTTTTCTGGAATGCCATGAACATTATTGCTGTAAGATAAAATGAAGGCCTATCGTATAAACAATACATAAAGACACAAAGATGTTACTTGTCACATTGATTATTTCAGGGCTAAAATGCTGGCTAAATGTTCTCATTGCCCCATTTTAATGTTCCCAGCTGGCTTTTGCAGGGAAGTGCTTACTTTTTCTCATGAAGGAATGAGACTATACCTTCATCTAACACTATTAATATAGGGAATACAGAAAAATTTTCCCTATTACCTTTTTGCTCCCCCTCTCCCTGGAGAAAGAAGCATACTAATTGCAGATCACTGGCACTTTCTGGAAGGCGATGTAAATAAATCAATGTTTAATCAAAGGGATATAGTAAATTCAGTTCAGAAGCCTCATCCCATTGCATCAATCTGTGGTCTCTCTAGTGGCTAGTATGTCTGCTGGTGGTAGATGTGAGCACCATAACAGCATTAAAGGCATTCATCTGCCTGCTCATGTCAAAGATAGGATGAAAAAAGAATACTTACTTCTCTCCAAATGAAGCCTGGGGCAAAACCCCCCCAAAAAACCAATGGAATTAAGATCCTGGGAGTCAAAAAAAATAGGGGAAAGAGAGGAATAGGGTGCAGTGGTTTGTAAGTAAATTCAGATATGTTCTTGGACAGACAGATTATCCAAGACATTCAAAAGGATTACAGATTAAGACTCATGAAGCAGGTGAAATGATTCAGATTGGAGGAAGACATGGTTAGAGAAGATAAGGTGAAAATGAGTTTAGCAAATTTGTTTCAGATTCAGCAAAGGGATGATTAGAAATGAGGGCAGAAATGGACAAGGCAGTCTAGGAGATTCCTAGAGTGTATAGAGGATAATTTCCTGCTTCAGCTGATAAACAAGCCTACCAGAGATGGGGCCCTGCTAGACCTTCTGTTCACAAACAGAGAGGGGCTGGTGGGAGATGTGGTGGTCAGAGGCCGTCTGGGGCACAGTGACAATGAAATGACAGAGTTTTCAATACTCAGGGATGCAAGGAGGGATATCAATAAAACCTCTATGCTCGACTTCTGGAGGGCAGATTTTGGACTCTTCAGAAGACTAGTTCAGAGTGTTCCCTGGGAAAAAACCCTTGGAAACAAAAGGGTCCAGGAGGAATGGACATGCTTCAAGAAGGAAGTCTTGAGCACACAGGAGCAGGCTGTCCCAGTCTGCCGAAAGGCAAGCCAACAGGGAAGACGACCGGTCTGGCTGGACAGGGAGATTATGAAAGAAATTAGGGCAAAAAAGAGAACCTACTGATTATGGAAAAAAGGGCTGGCTACTCAGGAAGAGTTTAGGAATACAGTTAGGTCCTGCCAAAAAGAAATCAGACAGATGAAGGCAAAACTTGACCTTGATCTTGCCACTTCTGTTAG
>VYXB01006300.1:0-44941 GCA_013397135.1 Pachyramphus minor
TTGCAGCATCACATTGTCTGGGGTTGGATATTCACAGAAAAATGGAAAGAGGACATTTTAATAATGTGACCATGACAGGCTTCCATACTGATACATGTAAATAAGGCAATTCTTCACAGACTTCCATCATAATGAGTCATCACAGAATTTGTTTGTTCAGGTGCTAGAGCACATGTTTGTCCATTTTAAAATGACTCATTTTGAACAAAAAAACCCTAAATTCAATCATTTCCCATTAAGACTCCACGTGTGAGGAGAGCTCAAGGGCTTTTCCTTTCTTTCTTGCACTAGTGGAAGGTTTCAGTCTATTGATGTCCTGCTCAGAGGAAGAGCTGACAGCCCACAGGTAGAAGTGCCAGGGAGGACCTCCACTATGATTCAGCACTGTCAGAGCAACATCAGGCATCTTTCACAGTAACATCAATGTGGATGCAGGTTGTGTTCCCCAATTTTCAGTAGGAAGCAGCTTTATTATAGTCATTAAAATTCTATTGATTTTGAAACCATGTTAAAAGACGTACATAGGTACACATTGCCAGAAAATGTTTACTGTTGTTCTGCTTTGAAACTGTGTGCTAGAGAAGCTTCTGCTAACAACAGAAGGTCTGGTAAGAGAACTGAGTGCCTTCTGGAGTCACAGCAATGTTTCAAAACCTGTATACATTACATATTTAGATGCTGTGTATGATCCTAGTTTGCCACATTGGTCAAACCTGTAACTCTCAGTTGAGTAAAACCCAATCCTCTCAGCAGACTCTCTAGTCAAGCCTTGAACAGGCAGGCTTTTTATGTAGTACAATGAGACTTCTTCAAACATCTTGGTCTTGACCAAATTACACATGAAAATCGTGCTGCAAATTCATGCAAGTGAATTAACTTCTGGACTTAGGTTTTGAGCCAAAATCCCAAAATTTTGTACTTTACAATGTAATAGAGTTTAATTAGAGCGCTCACATAGTCTATGACAGCATGTCAGGAATTGGCCCTGGAGATCCTGCTTTTGAAGAACCTGTGTAAGCTTGAACAATTAATTTCCATCCCTCCATTTCAGTTCAACCCCAGCTGCTACATCTTCTTCCCCCAAAAGGCCAACCATGATTCCCCATTTTTCCACAGCCTGGGTTCGTTGCATATAAATGTGAACCTTTATTTATCTTGAGGACATCACCAGTATTCAGGCTTTCCATAACAGTCCAAGGTGGAAAAATGAAACAAAACTTCAGTACAAAACTTCAATGAGCAACATTGATGGGCTGAAAACAAAATGTTACTATCCATGTTTTCCTTAATTAGCTGAACATCTGCTGGTATTAGAGAAGGTAATCAGAATATTTGCTTAATCACACCTTATCAATATAGGTTAAAATTACTCTATTAACTCTTCTATTTGGAGTAGATTTGAGCTCAAAGACACACTTTATGAAAAAAGAGTTTCAGAGAAATAAATGTGTTTTGGTTTCCTTGGCCCTGTTTCTCCAAGTTTCAGTGGTGGGAAGTTGGCTCAGTTTCTTCAGACCATTTCTGAATATTGAGCACATAAGTTCCTCAAAACACAACACAGACCCATGGATTTCTTTTTGGCTGTCACCAAGTTGTAATATGATGTCTAAGCATGAATTTTATGAGTGTGTACTATAATTTTATGTGTGTATAATATGGGAGTGTTTATGTGAGCATGTGTAGATGTAGATAAATACACAAATAAAACAATAGTGCCCACACCAACTCAAACCAGAATACCTTCGAATTTAGGCACTACAGAGTTTTGATACCAAAACAAGACACTTCTAGTACATAGTCTTTGTAGTGTTTATACTGAAGGTTAAAATTTCTGATTGGAGCTTATGGCTGTATCAGTAATACATGTTTTGCACCAAAATAATATTTTCAATTAATGTTCTCTTGGCTGTGAAGACACATGAGAAGTGTCATTTCCAAAGGTCCTGATCAATTAGCAGCAAAACTCCCCTGAGAGCAAAAGTCTGTCGAGGATACAGTTTCTCTCTAGGTGTGGGTATAGGGGTGTTATGAAAATAATTTTCACACCAGCTTTGGGGAGGAGACATAGAACAATTTTATATTTCTGTGTTGTCAGAAACCACACTTAAAATTATGCTTCTTGGTTGTGGTGCTGGTGACTTTCCAGCTCCATTCTCAAGGCAAACTACCAGGACAAAAAACAATCCAGGTTTTACATGGGAGTTCTCTTGACTAAGATTTTCTTCATGCATTTATAATATTATTTGACTTCTTAAAAAAAAAAAAGAGACAGATAAAAAAACAAAGTAAAAGAAAAAAAAATACTGCCAGAGACTAAATCGTTGCAATGGTTTCTTGTGAATTCAAAACTATTATGATGAATCTCTGTATGAAAATTCTTTTTCCTTTCAATAATAATTAAAGGAGCATAATTCTCATATTTAGATGAAATATTGAGCCTTAGGAACATAGGCAAGGTTTATGATGCAGTAATCAAGATGTGTGTATTGACTTGCAGGAATGAGGACAATGACTGTGCATTTTCCTAAGCAATAGGCAGCAATTTCTGTGACTAATGGAATAGCCTGTGAATTCAGCAAGTGGAATGTATTCCTCCCAGCTTTACCATGTAACTTTTGAAAGTCATGGCACTTTTACGCTTTCCTTTTACTTTCTTCTTATGCAGGGTTTGGGTGTTCTTTTGTTAATTCTTTTAATTATAGTCTATTACAAAGAATCCTGAAGAGATATAAAGTGAACTTTCTGAAGGTGTTACTCAGTTGTAGTATCTGATTTAGTATCATAAAAGGATCCTTCTTTTTCAAAGTCACAATTGAGTTTTCTTTCTCAAGGTGTCAAAATTTTTCTTTTACTTTGCTGTCAATTAGGTGTGCATCGTACAGAAGAGAGACACCAAGAAAATGTATGCCATGAAATACATGAATAAACAGAAGTGCATTGAGAGAGATGAAGTTCGAAATGTTTTCCGGGAGCTACAGATAATGCAAGGCCTGGAACATCCCTTCCTAGTCAATCTGTGGTAAGAAAACCTTTAAAATGCTGTCAAGGATCTCTTGTTTTCTCCTTATTGATGAATCAGTTCAGACTGCAGAAGTAAGGAAAGCTGAAAAGAATAAAAGATTTTTGGTGACCTCTTTTGTTTTGTTATTAAGGTTTCGCAGAGGGTTTCATTATTCATGAGTATTTTTAAGGTGCCTTTTTACATTGGAATATTTAAATGTCATATTCACCTGTTCAGTTCTGATCTAGTTTCTCTCCAGATTGATACAGCAGTGTGTGGGAATGTGTGTACTGTCCAGCTTCATCATTTATTTTTGTCAATACCTGAACTAAACATCTCTTATAAAGCTGTAGAGTATCAAAACTGACAATTCTATTAATTCTTTTTTTTTAGTTGATTCAGAAAAAATTCAAAACTCAATTACTTAAACAAATTGCTATGGAACAATAGAAAAGCATCTTTTTGTCACTGGAATTTCTCATATTTTCCCTGTGCTTGGTCCCTTATGAGTGTGAGAAAATTCTTGTCTAAAAAACATAATAGCTAGCTTCAACTACACCACCAAATTAAAATATATGCTGGCTCTTATGTAGTGATAGTAGCAATAGGATGTGGAATTTTCCTACCTTATCTGAAAATGACCTGTATAATTAAAAAAAAAAAAAAAAAAAAAAAAAAAAAAAAAAAAAAAAAAAAAAAAAAAAAAAAAGAACCAAGATTGGGGGACATAAACCATTACAATATGAAAATTTTTCAGTTTGTGAATAGTTTGGTTGGTTGCTGATGATCACAGTGAAAACAGACTTTCTGTTTTGTGAGTTTTGGCTGTGTTACTAGAGGTCAGTTTCTAACCTACAGTCTTGTGTATGTCCTTTACCTCACTCTTGATCTGTAAAGGTGATTTGCCAGTTTAGAACCTTTCATGAATTCAAAGCCAAATTTTGTTCTGTCTTGAGTGAATATAGCTTTAGTATAATTGCAGTCATTTATAACAGCAAAGCTTTTGAGCCCAAAATTGATTCCAAAAGGACCTAATCATATATGTGTGTATATATATATATATCTATATATGCTCTCCATTTAACATGAATGATCATATTTGAACCAATCTACTATCCTGCTGAAGGCTTAAAGAAAAATATATAAACATTTTGATTCTAATACAAAATGTTTCCAGTATATTTTCCAAGGTTCCATCAACCTGTACTCTGGGGATTTCTTTAACAAAGACATGGTATACCTGGGCTTAAGAGCCAGTGGATTTCTCTGTCATGTATTTGTCTAATCTTTTTTGAAATCACACCAACTTTTTTACACACCATCTTTATGAAGAGGTGTGAAAGTCTCCACTGTGTAACTGAACACTGTACAGAAACAGTCACAGGTTAATGCCTTCTACAAGATAAACATAACAGTGCCGAAGGACTAAAGAGCTAATGTTTTTTGTGAAACAAAAACTATGTTAGATTCCAATTACTGACTTGATAATCAGAAAGTAAAAATTCTTTATTGTTTTCTTTTTCATGACAAAGATTAAACTTGAAATAAGCAATACCTTAAAATGTATTAAGTGTAATGAAGATTTTTATTCTTCTTGCAATTCTAAGATGCGACAAGATCTCAAGACTCAAGTGTTAGAGGTTTTTCTGTCATGTATGTATATGAGAAAGGCAGAAAATGAAAAAGAAATGGAGTACTCTAGAATTTACAAAACATTCAGGCAAAAAGAATGTTATTCAAAATGCTCCTGTGCGTGCTGACAATGTTCTATATTTGATGTCTCTAGTAATGGTCTTAGCTGACCAATCTATCTAGAATGCTTGTTTGTTAGAATGACAGCTCTCATGGATGACCCCTGAAATTTATCACTTGCATTAAAGCTTGTGACCCAGCTCTGCAGCCAACAGTCCTGCCTCGCTGTGGCCAAGCGTAGTTTTCAGATCTATGGTGTGAAACAGAAGAACATGGAATAGTCTGAAGACTATCCAGATCTAAAATCAGTGCCCACATTCAGGGATAGCCCTGTGAAAACATGCAGATTGATTATGCGACCTTTAAGTTCCTGATGCCTTAAGCATCTCTGTGCTTCCCACCCTGAAATACCCATGGAGATAACTTACCTTGGTTCTCCTTAGGGCCAAAGCACCAACATGGGAAGGTACAGCTAAACTAGTAGGTGAACAGCATCCAGGAACCCCAAATAACACCTTAACTGTACCAGACTCATATTATGTTTCTATAATTAGCCTTGCACAATTCTAAATGAGTTTAAAATAGCTTCTGATTTATTTCTAGAGTGTCTGCATTTGCAGACTGAAGTAGCATGTTTCAAACCTCTGAATGCTCCCTCTTAGCTTTCATCTGAATTTCATGATGTTCTACACATTGTCTTCAAATAATGACTTGTTACTTACTTACCACAAGGGCAAAACACAAAAATCACAAGAAATCCATGAATAATGTTCACATCTGTTCTATTAAAACTAAGCCATAGGAAGCTCTTAAACATATTAATTGTATTAAATGTATTTAATAATTGAAACTACATTTTATTCTTTATATATTACTGTGAAAAAGAAAATATTGCAAGTAAGAATGGAATAGTCCTTAAATATGTTTTTCCCAGAAATAACTTCTTAAAATAGCATTTACATTGATTGTTGGTGAACTACCATTCTGCTTAATGTATTTTTACTTGCAGTTTAGATGCAATAATAATTTGCATCAAATATATTTACATTGTAGCTATAACTTATATTAAATGATTAGCAGGAATCCATGAGCTTTCCTCTTATGAGTCAATTCCTGGCATACTAATGGAAGGAAATAGTTGAATCTGCATTTCTTCTATAGCAATTGCAGCCAGATTTGCTTCATTTTTAAGAGCTAGATTTCTCTGTTCATTTCATTGATTGCACTGTAAATGTACAAACAGGCCATAAAAGGAGCTACTAATTCTGTCTTATTTTGCAAACTGGAATATTAATTTTACAGGGAATAGTTATGTCATGATGTATGGGGAATAACGCAGCTGCAGTTTGTTTAAATGCCAAGTTTCTTTTGGCCGCGTCTGTGTTTCTAGGCTCTGTCACACTCTCTAGGGGTTCACATCAGTTTTCAGAAGTCCTGCCTGAGGTATGATTTTGGTAACTAAAACTCAGAAATTCGACCAGCCTATTAATGTTAATTGGCATGTTCCTATGTAGTTGGGGTATCCCACTTTGCTTTCCTGAGGATATTCAGAAGTAATTTTTCTGAGAAGGTAAGTACAAACCTGCCATTGAGAGCACTGCTGCAGCCCCCACATCAGTAGACAGGCACTGACATTCTGTTCACTTAACTAAACTACAACTAACCCTCCTAGAGAAAGTCAGAAATACAGTTATAGTCAGGACTCAGACAAGAAGCTCTTCCAAAAAGATTAAATTGTGACTTTTACATTAGATTGTAGTTGGATAAAAACCAAAAAAACAGACCTTGGATGAGGAACTTCCATAAAGTCTGTTTGCGCAAAACACTTTGTGGACTTGTGGTTAAACAGTCGTGTAGTCTGTGAAGAACTGGGAATCCAACTGCCCATGCGGAAGGAAGGAAGTTGATGTTTTCTGCTGTCCAGACAAACTGACTACTTTTCTACTAAAGAAAACGTGGTGGTGGTACCAATAGATTTGTTTATATCAGTGTATTTATCTTGTTTCCCCCTTGCAATCTTAGTGAGAAGAAATTCTCTGGCTCGATGACACTTCAAAAGTCTTTGGAAAAATCTACATGTCTCCATTTATTTGAAAGGCAAAGTAGGTCCCTATTTTGGTCACATTGTTCCTTTCCCTTGATTCCTCCCTCCCCGAATCCCTAGCTATATGAAGCAAGACCTAAGCTTAGGTAGATAGTCTAGGTCAGATTGGTTGTTCTTTGATCTGGAAGGGATATTCATGATGAAAAAATTCGGGAATTTTATAATCAAAGTACTTTTAATTCAAAATGTCAAATCCTACATCCATAATGAAAAGCATATTTGGAAGAAATTCTGTCATGATCACGTTTCCATGAGTTTGCGGGACCATCCCTGACCAGAACTGCTGATTTTCGAAAGTTTATCATCTGGACTTCAAAATAACATAGTAGTAAATTTCCCAACAATTGCTTGAACCAAATGGAATACTAAACAAGCATAGTAATCTTTCTTTGAAAAATCACATCATCAAAAATAGAAGTTGGCAATTCAAGAAGCAAATATGAAGACTGGAAAGCCCTTTAGTTTTTTGTGATGACTGTAAAAACGAATGAGATACACGTATGCAATCTGTCACCAGTCAAATTTGTGAGGAGGGAAAAAGAAGAGGAAAGAAGGTAAGCATTCTGTAGTGGGTAATTCTGCTGGCATCCATTAGTAACTGCAGCATACACAAGAATACAGAACAGCTCATATAAAACAAAGGTAGCATCTCAACTCCAAAAGATATGTATTAAAAAGCTTTTTGAGGCTCATGCATCTTCTTGGAGCTTTATTAAATTTAACTTCACAATCTCAACTTATAAATTACATTATTTGAAGTATGAACTGTCTTTCATAACATCTGACACAGGAAGGAATCATTCTTCTGCAAATGCTCATAACGGCTTTGAGGATAACAGTGTTTTTTCAGGAAGGGCTTGGGGTTGATTTATAACCTTCATTTTAGAAGCGAAATTGAATAAATGCTTAAAGATATGTGAGCCTTGTAGCCAGTTTTATCACCATTAGAGGCATTTCTGGTAATAGAGATTCCTTCTTGGAATGAAAAGCAGACCTGTTTTTTATCAGACCTTTTTTTATGTCATGGGTATTTTAAGCACAGATGAATGAGCTGTAGAAATGTCAGTTGCTAACAGTCCCACCTTGAGACTACAACGTTCTTCTCTAAGATCCAGCCTTTTATCCAGTGTTTATCCTCCCCCAGATACCTGAGTTTCCCCTGGGCAAGATGAGTAGTGTTCCTGAAAGTATTCGTATTTTAAATATCTTTCTCACAACATGCACTAGGACTGAGTCAAGAACCAAATTACCTCCTATATGCCAATGCAGCTAGGTTTGGTATTACATGATGTGTCTTTGAACATGAGCAAATGTTTGAACATACACTGGCTGCTTTGAAAATAACATGCCTTACCAGAAAAGACAGATTTTTTTTGCAAACAAAATCCTGTATCAAAGTGCTGATGTGGACAGAAAAATCTGAAAACAAATTTGGACAATTCCTCAAAAGTTTTGAAACATTGAAGTTTGATCTTATTTTTAATAGCCTTGCTTAGAGATGCCATATATTTTTTAACTTGTGAAAATTTTTTCTAGGTCAACAGAGGGAGAAAGATAAAAATTTACTTTTGTCAGCTTACAGTTAATTTTCCAAGTATAGACAAAACAACAGGTTTTATTTATTTAACAAGCCATGAAGAAGTGCTAACTGCATTCTCAGTGTGGGTTATGTATTGTGATAATTTTTTCTTTCCACTAAACACTGTATGGAAACCACATGTATCTCATGACAGATCTACAGAAGTATACTGTACCAGTTACAGTAAGACTAGGATTCAAATCCAATGAAAACTGGAAGTGAAGAACATAGGTTGTAGCAAAAATGCCCATGCATTTCTGAATTCGCCTAATACCCCAACATGTCTTTAAAAGAAAAAGGAGGTAAAAGAGAGAAAAAAAGGGATTCTGGAGGAGTGAAATGATTTTTTCGGTCTCAAGTGTTGGATGGGTTGTTCAGTATACAAACATATACAGACACATAAATGGAAATTATCAGTTCCTCGTGAAGGTGTTCCTTTGGGGAGCAATGTGACTTTGGACTGCCCCATAGCATGGTTTTATCCCCCAGATTGGCATCAAAAACATGCAAAAGTCTACAAACTTAGGGAAGAAAGAAAAGCTGAGCAAGTGTTTTACTGCTGGGTGAAGCTGAAAATAACCAACCAAGGAGTAGCAAAAGCACCAGGAAGAGATGGTTTAGGTCAGTCTCAGGTGAGCTTTCTTAGTGCCTGTGGTGTTGTGGCTGCTTAACTTGCCTTGACATATGAAACACAATCCAGAGTGAAAAAATTTTATAGGGGATTAAAAATTCGTTTTCTGACATGTAGTGTGACCAGCTTTCTGAACTTCATAAGACACCACAGTAAAGGCTGTGAGTGAAGTCCATGATCTAACAGAAAAATTGCATTATGCTTCTGGAAGGGAGCAATGGGGTTGTGGTCTTTCCTGTTGAAACCCAGGTTGGGTGTTTGCAACCAGCCTGACAGCCTCTTCAGCAGTAAGAAATCCTGCTGAAAAGAAAAGGCAAGCTATACTGATGTCTGCCTTCACAGTATGTGTTGGATCCCCAAAAGGTCATGAAACAACACGTCCTGATACATATTCACTTTTCCTGGAGAAGGTGGTCAGTGCTTTTAACTGTCTTTGGTTATACCCAGCTGCTCTAAGTATGGATTATCGAAAGAAATACTATGGTGTTGCCTTCATTGGCTATGTCTGTGCTAGTAATTTAAAACTAGGTATCCTTCCTGGACTCTTAAACCCAATCTGCCATACTGCTAAATATTTCTAGGCCTGCTCCTAGCCTAGCTGTGGGCAGGGGAATGAGCACCATCCCTGGGAAGCCCCAGGTGCAGCCAGGTTGCTTCCAGTAGGTAGGCAGCTTACGTGCCATCATTCTGGTTTTTAGAGCTGACCAGGCACAGACTTTTCTGTGCCATTTGGTGTCAGTGCTGGAGAATAATCACTGACATGTTTGTTGATACAACATGCATTTCTTACTTCTTTTTTGAATTTAGCTAAGGTCAGGAACCCTAGGCCATGTGTCATGATTTAGGACTGGTATTCTCCAGTTTAGTGATCCCACTGGAACCACTTCAAACTACGCTCCAGTCATTCACTCCCTGCTCCCCCTCACCTGAAGCAGGCTGGAGAGGAGAACTGGAGGCACAGAAAGTAAAGATCACAGGTTGAGATAAGATCAATTTACTGGAAACAGCAATGAGGTAGCAGTGAAGAAAAAGAACTGTAACAGCAACAATATTAATAATAAAAGTCTACAGGGGAGGTGAATGATTGCACCACCATCCTACTGGGCAGGACTCCCGCACCCCAGCAATGACAGGAGGTGCTACAGAATAACCTCTGTGTCCTGGCTGTGTCCCGGCTGTGTCACTCCTGGCTCCTGCGAAAATTAACCCAGTCCTGGCCAGAACCAGGACCCCACATAATCCTGGGCCATTCTAGATATCCAGGCAAGAGCAAAATGTAAATCAAGGGAGAAAGATATATTTAGCATCTTGCACAGAGCTGAGATGGATGAACTCTTTTTGCTATAGAGGGAGCAAAGGGTGAGTGCTTTCCTCAAATAGCTAGATCAATTCATCACTGTATTAATGTAAATCTGGAATAGGTAAAGATATAGAAGTTTTATACCTAAGACTGAAAAAAATTCCTTTTCTCTAGAGCCTCAGCAGAGATAATGATGGAGGAAAAAGGGCATGGAAAGGTGATGAGGCAGCAGGAAGTGTAGGATAATTGGAAGGAGAGAGTATAGAAGAGATTTGTCTTGAGTTGTAAATGTTCAGGATATTATTTCTAGCTGTGGAAATTACATTGGACTCAACACTGCCAGCTGGTAACCTCTGGTGCTTGTGCTAAATGAATGTTAGCTATAACATCTTCACTGACTGACGAATGCGAGATCCAACAGTTTTTTATTTTTTTGTGCTGATTTTAATACCCTAAGATAATAATTTTCAGTATTGGGACGCTGTCTTGATAAATTTTGTTCTGGTGACTGATGAGAAACTGCTGTCACCTTGAAATGTATATCTTTAGACTCTACTTTAATACATTCCTCATAAAAGCAGGAATTGACCTTTGGCATAGTTTAAGTTTTGATCTTTTTTGCATTAGAAACTGCTGCACAAGATATTTCATCTCCTGTGTGTTTTGCTGCATCCTAGGACCTTTCTTAGGAGCATCTTCTGCATGTCTTCTGCATCATTCTTACTGAGAGATTTTATTTACTGATCGATAATAAACTTTTCTCACACAAAGCTTGCACTGTAAGAGGAGTTGTATTATAAAAATAATGAAAATAATCTCTTTCATTTTAACAATTTTCCTTTTCAGGCAAGTTCCTCTCACAAATTTGCAACTATTGTGTTGTCCTGACTTCACAGGGGGATAGGTGCTACCCAAAGCACATTCTCATGAACTTGGGGTTAGCCTTGACCATGTCTCAGTTTTGTAGTGTAGACAGTCACAGTAATCCTCTGCACATTTATGGCAGGAATGAGTATTATACCTTTTGGACAGATGCAGAGCTCCAATGTTGTTGCAGGGTTATTCTCAGGAAAGCATGAGAGCAGGGTTTCACTGCTCTCACCTAATGACATGGGAAAGAAAGAAGAATAATGCTTAGATATTGCTTCATACTTCTCAATTGCTACTTTTGGCAAGCAGTGCTTCCCCCACCCCCCTGCCCTTTATTTTTTTCATTCCATGCTTTAAAGGTTATGAATGCCAAATGTGATAGCTAGAGTGTGTACTTAGACTGATAAGCAAGGTCCTGTGGGTAAAGTGGTTCTCGTAACCAGTGACAGAGTAATGAGTACCTCATGCAAATCTACTGTTTTCAGTCAGGATCAATTCTTACCTATGCTGTGGAAACTGGAACTGCAATTAGCCTGTAAAGGCTCTGTTTAAGGTAGGTTATACAAAATGCAGCTCAGCACTGCACTAACAAAGCCCAAACACTGTGCAACAGCCATCAGAAGGCAAAACTATCTTGGATGCGCTTGTAAAACCATCCAGAGTGTGAATGTGAAGTAGGTGATCATTACGGAATAAAAACAAGTTCTTAACAATTTTGCTGCAAAACTTTGATACTGAACAGATCACACAGATCTACAATTAATCCAAAAATGTTAAAGCTGTTTTTGGACACTATAGGAGTAGTATGGCTTGGAAATTATTCCCAGTATACTTTTGAATATATTTGAGATTTTAGTGGTGTTGTCTTTAGTTCAAGCCAGATAAAATACATAGGTGAATTCTTTTTTATTTATAACAGGCTGAAGTAAAAGTCAGGGCATCGATACTAAAAACAAAACAAAAAACCGCCCACAGAAATAACAAGTAATATTAAAATAGTGATAATTGAAGCAGTATCTGTGTGCTTCAGGTAATATCTTAGCTCTCCAAGTCATAGTTCCTTTTTACTTCTGCAACAATGTCAAGCATCTTTTTCATGTTGCCAAATATTAAAATCTGGGGACTTTTTTGCCAAATGTCTAAAAGGACATAAGAGAAGCCAAAAGTCTGCTGACATGGGTTTAAGACATGCAAATAAATAATAATAAAAAATCTGAAGTACAAGGCAATTCAAAATTTTCAATGTGAGAATTGTATCAAACAGAATGGGTTTTAAATGGCAAATAGTGGAATTGAACCAAATCAGGAAGTTCTGTAATGCATTAATGTTGCCTGTTCCTTGACTCATTAAAATTTATCAAAGCTTTTATTCTTTTAAAAGTCAACTGAAGATTTTTAAAGCATAAATGAGCTCTTAATTTCATTTTATTGAAAGAAAATTATATTTATTGTATGTGTAAAGTGAGAACTTAATACTAAGAATTCAGAAAATTTTCAGTGGTATCCTGTTTCAAGATTAATGACAGTGTTGCAGTGTAAAGTTCTAATAAGAAGAGACTAACTCCTGTGTTTCATAAGTACATGACATATAAAGGAGGATTTAAGGTTCCTTTTCTATGATGATGTACATTTTATAAATTACACCCTGACCAAGGAAAGGTCATGGGCTATGAAGAAAATGACTGTTTAAATTCATCTACAAAATTGATACAGCCAGGAGGAAAATTACTTTTACCCATCACATTCTCTCTACCTTATCAACTACCTAAACTAGGATTCATCCAGGGCACAGAGAGTAAACTCCTTCTTGCCAAAAGCTGAGGTGGTGGGATTGAATCTTGTTGACAAGAGAACAGAAATAATTCTTCTTCTTTACCATAGCTTTCACATCCTCACCAACAGATGGGAGAAGGATGAGAGGAAATAAGGATGCAAACAAAACTGATAATGAGCCTAGTGAGGCATGTGAACTGTGGGATGAAAGGAGAAGACATTTTTCACCTTCAGTGGGTACAAAATCTAACCTAATCAGAAAATGTAACCAATAGCAGTGCATATGTCAGACTCCTCAAGATCTGATCTTCCTTTACTGATATTCGCAAATAAACAAAGCAGAAGAGAAACTCAGTTTTTATTTCTCATCTCTCCAGACCTTTGTGCATGCTGTTCTTTCTGTGGAAGTGAAAATTTCTGCAACATTTTCTTAAATGCAAGGAAATATTTTGTTTGTCTTGAACTAGAGCATTTGAAATTCTCCCCTGAGGAAAATGTCCTTTATTAGAAGAAAATATTCAAAACTTAAATATTCCTTCATAGAGAAAATAATTTGGTAATTGATAAATGATCAAATGACATAATAAAAAGGAACAGCACATTCTATGCTATATGCATTTAAAAGGAATTTTAGGAGTTAAGTCTTATAAGGCACTAAATAAATATAGAGATATCATTTACAACTGACAATATTAACATCTGAGAGGGATAAAATATGCTATGCTGGTCTCAAGTGTTGTCCTTTTCATTACTGTTCGTCACTTAGTAAATTATTAAAGTGGAAACAAGAATTTTAGTTGTAATGAAAAATTGGTACTAGCCATTAGCATATAAAGGTATAGGAAGATTGATAAGGCAGGCTTTAAAACAGCAGGGAAGCATTAAAAATGTCATGTGAGTATCTGGAATCACAGAGAACAGCATGTCTTTGTGCGGTGGCCTCCTCCTGTATGTGTTCTATCAAGAAATGAACCGCTCTTCCTCCTCAGAGCAAGTAAAAAGCTCTGTGACCACTGTCCACCTCAGCAGCCTGGGGCAGCTAAACAGCACAACAGGATTCAGAGTAACATGGAAAAAATACTACTATTATGACTTTTTGACCAAGTTCAATGCTAAAAAAGCATTTGCACTTTTCTGCTGGCACTGTTCTGCCAGCGAGCTTGTATTTAATTTTCACTGAAGTTCTTAAAAAGCTCCATACTGCATCTGTGTCTGCCCCTAATCAATCATGACAATCTTTTTCCTGCTCAAAAAGGTCTGTCACTCACTTGTAACATACAGAGAAATACTTGCTCCAGTGTATCTCTTGGGTTTCCTTTGTGGCTGTATAAACCAAGTATTTTTTAATAACTCTGTCTTTCTCTCTTTTTTTCCCCTTTCTGTAAATAATTCAAGAGAATCTTATGACCTTTTCAGTGATGTTTTGATCCACCAGCTTTGGGACAGCCCATCAACAAATATAGGGTTGCCTTTGGTTCTTTCTTTATTTGTATGTTTAGTACAACTGATGCCACATGTACAATAACTGCGTAACTAGTGGCAATGCTTGATACTCCCAATTCAGATGAAATCTGAATACTATAATTAGTATTATTACAACCTTTGACAAGTATAGACTGCTTTAATGACATCCTATATTCATTTTTCTGTAGCTGTTCTAATGAAGTTTCATTTCACATTCCAGAAAATCTTTTTCTATTTGCTTTTCTCTCTCCTACTCAGAAGGTAACTGAAAAGTTATCATCAAGGCTCTTGTGCTCTCCTGGTATGTCTGTGCTCTTTCCCAGTGACAAGGGAAAAAGGACACCCTCCAAACTGTTGTGCAGCTTCTGTTTAAGCAGGAAGCCCTGCCTGAACAACACATTCTACAGCCTTGCAGTCATGACTTGTTTTATAAGTTCTAAAACACAAGAAACTAAGGATGCCGTCAGTAGCTTCAGAGTAATGGAGCTGTCAGACACAATCAGGCTGGGGAGCAGTGCTGTACACAGAAAAGGGCAGGAGTCATGGCTGAGGCTCCTAGACAGGATGACAGCATGGGGTAGCATGGGGCGTTAGGGTCCTGTCACTGCCACGGACAGACATCAGCAGAAACCAATATGCCCTCTGCCCAAACACTTTTTCCTCTTCTTAATCAGTTGTGTGTGAAGTGTTTTAGTTTAACATCAGGAAGATGCTTTGTTTTATTCATTCACAACTCCCAGAAGGGGAGGATGCATAGTTACAGTGAAATTAAATGATAGTGTCCAAGCAGCATCTTCTTCCTTGAGACATGGTGGGTTTTGTTGGTCTAGAACTGGTTGTAAAGACAAATTCCTATAACTATCTACTGATTAACCTTGGAAAAAAATATTAGTCTTAATCTCCTGTCTTACTTACTTTGAGAAATTGATTAAATCATGAATAAATGTTCCAGTTAAGCTTGCAGGACTTTCACCCATGTTATCCTCTATCCCATTCCACATATTCTATGAATACTGAATTTTTAATGTGAAGTTCCAGCAGGTCCATAAAAGCATCATGCATACCATTGCATCTGCAGAGCCTTCATCTGAGGACAAGATTAGAAAAACAAGATGTGGACGTTCATACCTCTTTAACCGTGGAGTCTTTGGGGAAAAAATCAGATCTGGAAGTAAAGTACAATGACATCACAGTGCACAGATGAATGAGAGATGGCAGGTGACAAAGTAGAGTTTAATGAAGAGAGATCTTTCTTTCTCAAGTATTTCTTTAACATCCTCTTACCACCATCATGATGCTGCCTCCCTCTACCAGTATCCACCCCTGATGTCTTCTCTCAAGGCACCATGATAGGCTTTTGCTTCTAACCCAGGTTGATTCTTGCTCTTATAGAAAAACTGCGAGGTTCCAGGGACTAAATGAAAGAGTAGTTCAAAATGGTGTTTTCTGCTTTAAATTTACCCCTCAAAATATCTCATCTTATGGATGGGTGGGGAAAGGGACTCTTTTTTCTCTATCTCATACTTCTGACTTATTTATATGTTTATATATTTTTATAGAAATACACTTTTTTTTGATCAGAAATCCTTTAATTATGTATTCAAAAAGCATGTTGCATGTGCTTCCATAACGTTACAAAGTACTGCCCAATACATTTGCTGTACAGAAGAAGCATGAGACATTAATTAGGTTCCATTGTTTCTTTGCCTTTAATTTAACGTAGGTTTCCTTGGCAGCGAAGAGAGACAAATCAGTCAAAGCCAATAGTTAAAACTGACAATTTGCATTCTGATCACTTGCCTTAAAAGTGTGATGTACATTTAAATAACTAGGTTGTCTGAGTGTTTGGTCATACGTTATACTGCTGTGTCTTCATTTAGAGAACTCTTCTGTAAAATTGTAAACTATTATGAGATGATCTGCAATTTCGATTCTCTGCTATTTACAGAACAGTCTATTCAAATAAATTCAATTTTTTTCTCTTTCTTCCAAATGTCTTAATTTTACTGGAAAAAAGTCTGAAACCCAGAAAAATATTAATTCTCTAATGCTGGTTTCAAATTGTAGTCTGGTGCATTTGCTTACTGTTTCAAGCAAGAGACAAAGATGAGAGCAGTTTAGGCACACCTAGCAATCTAGTTTACACACATTTGCACATATATTTTTAAGAGGAAGTTCATTTCTTACTGTAAGAAGTGTTTAGGAAAAAAATTCTTGACACTTCTGGTTTATATTACTGTTCTTATGTTCTTGATGCTAGCCTGTAGCACAGGTATTTAAGACATTTGTAGGTTCCCCCCCCGCCCTGTCCCCAGAACTGCAAAGAGCAGAAATATGAAGTCATTGAAAATTTTCTTATATGCCAATAGACAAGGAATTTAATAGTTTCTTGCTGTCAGATGAATCTGATTTAGGTCTACAGAATATGTTGGTCTTCTCCAAAATGTTCAGCTGACTTTGTGTAAACAGTGTTTTGCACCTTAAAATGCTACTTCTTTTTTCATGTATGATGGAAACCACTTAAACATTTTGCTGAAATAAACACATGCAGAATAATTCCTCCTATTTTCCACTGTCTTTCTGGAGCATCAGGGTCTGTGAGTACCTCTCCCAAAATACCTCCAAAAGTGATTAAACATGATGTGTTGCATTTGTGTCTCATTGGCCAGAGAAATTCTTGTTTTTTCTAAAAGAAATTTGAAGAAGCAGAACCTTCAAAATACAGAAGTTGGGGTCAGATACCTGGGGAGCAGTTGTCACATTTTATGACAAGCTGAGCAAAAGTGCCCAATTCATCTATTCAACATGTTCAGTTGAAAAATACTTAGTAGCAGCTGGGGAGAGCTGACTGAACAATCTGTGACTTGATTAGACCCAATTATTGGTGGTATGTAGATGATAAGATAATGGTTGTGTGCTCCACCCTCTCCCCAAAGAGCCTCAGCCCCACCCTGAGTCCTTCTAGATGTAATTTGAAGGATATCTATAAAGGCCCAAGCAACTGACTGCACTACATCTTACAGAGCTCAAGATACACGCCCACCCTGTTAGGCATGGGTGCCAGCAGAAATGACATTCTATACCTTATACCACTTTCTGCCTACAGGAGAGATCATATTACAAATGGTGGAAAACTGCACAAATTAAAATCCAAAAGTACTAAACAGCTCAAAGATGAAAACTCTGGAAGGGGGTTTAGTGGTAAAAGGAGGGAGGACCTGTTTGTTTAATTTGGTTTTTTTCAAAGGAACACAAACATTGGAAACAACTGAGGTGGAAGAGAAGACAGCCACACCCAGGATTCTTAAGACAAATGGTCTCACAAAATAGAGATGGGTGTTATGAACTTCCATTGAATAAGTAATAAGTGGACTGGACTAAATGGTTGCTGTTAAGGTTCTGTTTAAGGAAAAATACCAGGCAAAAAAATTATTTATTTAAATTCTACTGTTGACAATTAAAAGGTCTGCCTTGTACAAGAAAGGTTTTCTTGGGCACACCTGTTACTTCTGCTAACATTTTACAAAAGCAAATCATTGGCTGCTGAAGAAAACAAGGCACTTGTAAAGCCTGAGGATGGCTGTGTGGATGAGCTAGCTCTGTGAAAAAGAAAACTCTGAAAGTGGGTATCATGTGTAAAGATGTGATGAGAGTGAAAAGGATCTCAAATGAAAGCCCAAACTGAACCTCCTGATTCAGGATGTATTGGAGATTAGGTCATTACAAAAATGAATGGGAGACTGATTACAGTGGTGACAACCTGCATTCAAAGTGAAGGCATTACACAGGAGTGTTAGAGACTGGTTCAGTATTTGCGGGGATACTCAAAACCCTTCCCTTTGGCTCAGTTTATTTTAGAATAATCCTGCCTGTTCCTCTGTGTACTGCTGATGTAATCTGAGTACAGACAAATTGAAAGCAGAAATAATGACAGTGAGAATGGCAGTGGGGCTTTCTGGAAAAGAGTAAGTGTAGTGGGTTAGCCCTGGCTGGGTGGAAAGTGCCCACTAAAGCCACTCTATCACTGCCCTCCTCAGCTGGGCAGCTGACAGAAAATAGAAAAGGCTCATGGGTTGAGATAAGGGCAGAGAGAGATCACACACCTGTTACCATCACGGTCAAAACAGACTCAACCTGGAGAAATTAGCTTAATTTATTGCCAATGAAATTGAATTTAGATAATGAAGAATAAACCCAAATCTTATAACAACTTCCTTCCCCCCTCCCCCCTTCTTCCCAGGCTGAACTTCACTTCTGATTTCTCTACCCACTTCCCCCCAGCAGTGCAGGGGGATGGGGAATGGGGGCTATGATCAGTTCATCACCTGTTGTCTTTGCCACTCTTTCCTCCTCAGGGGGAGGTATCCTCACACTCTTCCCCTGCTATCCCAGAGGCGCTACCACCATCGCCAATGGGCTGTGAGTCCATCTTGGAGCTGGCTGGCATTGGCTCTACTGGACACAGCAGAAACTTCTCACAGGAGCCACCTCTGCAGCCCCCCTGCTACCAAAACCTTGCCATGCAAGCCCCGTACAATAAGTCTTGGAGATGAAGGATGGATTAACTTTTTGCCTGTAAAAGGGTTCAGAAAGAGTCTCTGGAATCCTCTTCTGCTGTATCCAGAAGACTGATCTGTAAAGGATATGGTAGTGTGAAACTACCACAGAAAGCACAAGCCTTGGGGCAGAAAAAAAAATTGAATGGGGCAGAACCCTTTGCAAAGAAGTAAATACAATTCTAGCAACTTTTAAGTTAGACAAGGTATATCTGAGACCAGTGCTGCAGGGGCTCAGAGAAGTGGAAATGCCTCACATATAAACAAGGAGCATATTTACTATGAGGAGTAATTGTGCTACAGAAGGAAAGAAGTATGCCCAAACAGTTGGGAAGCAGCAGATACTTAAGTACTCTGCAGAAGAAGCTCTTTGCCCCTGGAAGAGCCGAAGTGTTATGGTAACTTGAGAACAGGAACAATCATAATTCCAGCAAATGGTACCTTTCCTTCAGTAAAGCTGTTTTGGCCTCTGACATAAACTGGTGTAAATATCTCTTAAATATTTTGTCTCAACTCCCTTCTTGTTTGCCGAAAAGAAGAGAGAAAATAAGATAACATAAAATGCTGTGTGAAATGTATCCGTGCCTGACACTTCCGCAGCTCCTAATGCTTGCAGAGGCTGCTGGCAAGAAGGGCTTCTGTAACAGCACCTTCTGGGATGGGACAGGCAGGTAGGGGGACTGAGAAAAGAGCTCTTCTGAAGAAAGAATCTTCTTGGCTTTGGTTGTGTAACTGAGTGGGCCGGGTGTAGCTGAAGTCTAGCTCTGGTAAGAAAACTGAGGATTTTGTGCCAAAAAATGTCTATAGGCTGGAACAGTGTTTTTTAATTTTTAAAGAAGCTTTCACCTGCCTTTTTTCCTTTGCTTTCCAAAGTATGTAGACCATCCTGACTCGTATTTCCCACATAAGATTTACTTATCAGGGCACCTCACTAACTCACAGAAAAGAAACACCTTAGGCAACTGGGTTCAGTTTGTGTAAAATGTAGGGAGGACTCCTCTTTTAGGTCAGATTGTTAGTTTGTTTGTCTTTTAAGGTCAATCCACAAACACTTTGTTGAAGAATCTGGCAATGCAGCTCCATGAAGGCAAAGGCACTTGGGATGGTTTCCCTGCCACAATGCCTTTGCAGCATGCAAGTAAAAGGGTGGGCAACATGTTTGGAAATGAAAAGTCCTTCCTCAGTATTACAATATTTAAAGCTCCTAAAGCACTATGCAACAAGTATTTTGGAATAAGTATTTAAGGACTGGGTTCAGAGCAGTGAAAAGCTTTAACCCTCATTAAACAGAAAGCAACACACAGTTCACACTGTACATAACTTTCTCTTTGGCATTTCAGACATCCACTACTGATTTAAATGTCATTGTGTTCAGCAAAGTTTCCTGCTAATTGCTAGTCTTAGATATCCACATTGTACTGCTTCCAACACTGTGTAAAGTTATTTGATCAATATTTTATGGTAGTGGCTTCTCTAAAGGCAGAACCATTGATTTTAGTAGTTTAAATCGAAGATGGAGGACTATCATAATTCAACAACAGTAATTACCTCATAGTAATTAGAACTAGGTGTGTAGTAATAAGCAATAATGGTAGAACAAAAAAAATGATAAATGGAGGCTTTTATAATTAAAATTGCTAATGGTGACTCACGAACAGCAGCTGAAAGAGAGGAAATGAAAGATGCATCTGTGTGGCACTTTCAGCTGCCAAATCTGCTTCTGCTTAAACAGGAAGCAGCCAGGTTATTGGAACAATGTTTATGTTTCAGAGAAATAAACAGCCAGCTGTAGAAGGAGCTGGTACCTGTCCATCCTCCAGTGAAGCGTGTGTCTGTCTAATGAAGCTGCCTAAACTCTCCTTTCAGCTGAAGTTCTTATCCTCATAAGAAATGGGAGGGATACGTCTGTAATGCGGCAGTTATTTATCTCTAGGGTAGTTAAAAGGTCAGGAGCTGCCTGTGGAGAGAGGAATCATTATTTACCCTTCATCTAGAGTTTCTCCTGTCTTTGAATTTCTTCATGTCAGGGGTCTCCATGTGAGTGCTCTCACATGCACTGTCAAGGCATCACTGTCATTTGCCTTTCCTCTAGGTGTATATTCTTTTCTGGGAATACCACACTGCTCCCAGATTTCTGAAGAGTATTGCAAGGAAAACATACCTTATGGGTTACTTTGTCTCAGTTTCCACAACACTGAAAGAAACATATATGCAATAAAGACGAAAATTTCTTCCACTTCAGGAAGAGGTTCTTGAGATCCAGTGAATTTACTACTAACAGTTTAGCAACTGTAATTTTTGTCTTGCACTTAAAGTTGTGAACTGCACAGAATTAATTTAAATATGACAGACTTTTTTTTTTTTTCCTGAAGTCTCTGCTGTTTCAACCCCTATATAAATTTCCATGGAGAATGAGTATGAAATTATTTCATTCAGTTGTGGCAGTACTTTTATTGCAATTAGCAACATTCATCCCTCAGTGAAGGAAAGGATTACAGCAGGTTAAAGGCAAGAAATTACCAGACATAGCCATTATATATTTTGGGGTTTGTTTTATGTTCTATTTATATGGATGAGAAGATTTGCATGAAGTCTGAATTGTATCACCAGATTTATACCAGTGTAATTTTCTGAGTTAATAAGGCCACTCTAATTTTGTTCTTAGCCCTGAATACTCATTCTAATCTCTCTTTCCTCAAGATGAAAATCTGAAAGCATAGCTTCTCACAGAGACAGGGTTTCTATGTGTTTAAAAGCCTATTCCTTCCTAATACTTTTCTTCTTCCTTTACATCTCTTGGATGTTGATTACAAAGCAATTAAAATTTCTCGCTGTGGAAGCAAGGGGTTTTACTCAGAATGACATCAGTACCTGCCACCACACAACCCTTCTCCATTTTCCGTAGGTTCTGAGACTTTTTGGCTGGGAATTCACAAAGTTGAAAGCTGTGAAATGCACAAACCTCTCTTTTGGGCCATTACTTGGAGCTTCAGCTCATCCAATTGTAACTGATTCATTCTCCAAAACTGGCAACTTTCTGCCTTCCTGCCTTCTCCATTTTCTTTCCTCTCCCTGCCTGCTTTTTGTTTATTACCTGATCTTTATTTGTTTATCTTTCAGCTTTGCATCTATTACTTTTCTTTTTTAATAAAAATTTTTTTTCAGCCTATTGGCAGCAACTAGTTAACTGGCCTTTTGAGGTAAATGAAAGCAGCGGCAATACTACTATCCATCCTTGTATTATTTTTATTATTAATGTACATCTATTTGTATTATTAATGTAATTAACCTCCCTTTCCCAAAGCTAAAAATGTCTTGCCATCCACATATCATAATGTTATGCATATTTCCTAAATATAGATGACTAAAAATTTATGTGGTCAACAATCATCTCTATTGGTAGCAAAGAGTCTATTGAATGTAGATACAAGAAAGATGTTCAAATATCTGAGAGATCATTGTATCTGTTTTTAAGGATCCATCACTGTTCTGTCTTACAGGTTGTTTGGACCTAGTGTTTCTATGGTTTACTCCAAGGTATTGTGCACATGTGTGGACTGTTGTTTCTGACTGTCCTTGCCTTGTAGTTAGCACATGGACTCTGAGATCTACATATCTTCGTGCCTTCTTTTGTCCATTTACAGCTGATTTGCAGCCTTGGAGCTTATCCATAGAAATATTTAGAGCTCCAGCAAAGCTCAGTACTAGAAGCAAAGTTTCACAGATACTAGTTTTTTTTAATGTGGTCAGGGTTTTTTTGCTTAAAACTTTCTGAAGATTTTTTTTTTTTTTCTTATGCAGGCCAGTGCTGTGACTGTGTCAGGAATATTTAAGTGATCAAAATAGATGTAAACAGGAGGGGAAACAGTTTATTCTGTCATGAATGTAAGAGAAATGTGTCCTGTAAGAGGAGCATGCAAGGATTCTTTGCTATTTAAATGGAAAACAACATGTAAAATACTTGGTTGAATGAAATAAACAATAAATTGACCAAATTAACTTTCTCAGCTTTGATATTTACTAATATTACACTATAAGCATAAAGGCTTTAAAGCTGTAAAAGTGTTCCTGGGAATAAAATTCGGTCCTTTGGGTTAGGCTGTTGGTAACACAAATCATGATAAACGGACACAAGTTATCAAAGTGTCTAAATGATTTGCCTGTAGCAGACTCTAAACAGACTCAGATTTTAAAACGGATACATCTTTGTCAGTAAGTATATTTCATTCTATAGGAAAATTATCTTTAAACTCTTCCGATCAGTGACTAGCTGGCAATGAAGCTTTAGGTAATCTTTTTATGAGGAAAAAGAATTGACAACCCTTCCGATAATTAAGTGTTAGGTCAAAGTTAATGTGAATGTTGCACACTAAGATGTTCATTCTTTCCTTGCATTAATGCTTCACAAAGAACACAGTGCTGCATTAGAGCAGCCTAATAATACCTAGTCCCATCCAAAGTGTCAATGGTGCTCTCTTATGACTTATTTAATTTTATTTCCGGAGTGCTACTGCAATGATACTCCTTATTTTCCTCTAGTAAGACCATACAGGTTTTGATACACTTTAATTTCTACTCTTATGCTCAAATGCCTGATTTTGAAGACTTTGTCATGCTATTGTTTCATTATTTTTGTACTTTTCAGTAATTTTAATGTTTACTTAGTAACTATTTCTGTAGGTCTCTTGAAATCCATTAGAAATTAGAAAACTATCACTTTAAAAATGTTCATTAATATTATTATATAATGAAATATAAAATAATACAACTTAGTCTATATCACACAATAATAAATGAAGAAAATGTTTCTATATTGAAAATTTGTTAAATATATAGCATCAGAATAAACACTTGAATAGAACTGGGTGGGTCAGGCTAATTTCTCAATGACAATGTAAATATATAAGAACAGTAATAAGAGGAAAGGGGCTATAATGCTTTAATTACACTGCTAGGGAATGATGTTTTCTTCAAGAATCCCACAGGAAAGCTTTTCTCATAATTGCCTGTGCTGTTCTTGTGAAGTCTGTCCTAAAGTGTTTTGTGCTGATCAAAGATATCCATAGTGCTGGCAAAGTCACAACACCCAAATGTGTTAATCCTTTCCAAATGTGTGTTCTGGAGTAACTGCTGAAAAGGTTTTTTGGGATCAAGTTGTTTGCATGCATGGTATTGTGGTTATGTGACCTATCTCTGAGCTGGAATCTGTTTGGTATTCAGTCACCAAATATTGACCACATGGTGCACGGGTCCTTGATCTGAGAGAGGGACTCATTCTTCAAGTCAGCTAATTTTCTGTTTCCTTTCAGGAAAGGGTCACTATTCTGTAGAAATCTTTTAACTTAAAAAAACTGTAAGTCAAATGTCTTTTTTCTAGTGCAGCAGATCTATTTTTAGTAATGGTAAAAGAACGGTATTTTATGTCTCACCATGAGACAAACTACTGATATGGATCCACTTATTTTATTTTGCCTGTAATTTTGGATCCTGAAAAATGGATAAGCTATCATTAGAAACTCTTTGTTAAACCTTAATCCAAAAAGCCTCTCAACCCAACAGTAGAACATAAAATATTCCCAAACAGCCACAGTCCCCCTACTCTGCTGTGAAAAGAAAGCATAGGGTGCCATGCTGCAAATGACAATAGGTGGTAGAAGGGAAAGCAGAGCATTAGCTGTGCTCACGGTTGCCCTTTTTGCGGTTGCAATTTCTTTTTACTGTACAGAGTCAGAATTTTGTTATCTTCTTCAACCTCCTATTGGAAAATGTAAATATATTTAGTGAGGTTAGATCTATTTCTTTATCCAAAGAAAAAAAATCAGTGAGAAATAATGAAAATGAAATGTGGATGTTTCATCAGATTTTTGCTAGTTTACAAGATTGTAAAAAACATCAATAATTTTAGTATGTTGTACTACCAGTCAAAATGATTCATGTGTGTTTCTTCTCAAAGCATTTTAAGCACTTCAGAGTCCCAAACTCCCAAATAAGAAAAGACTTTAACATCTTAAGATTACATTTTAGATGGAAAGCCCATTTTTCAAATGTAATATTGCTCAGTTGTTCCTCAGACTACATTTATTTTTTCTGTATCCCTACACCATTGATTTTAAATTTTTCCTTCATCCAAAAAAAACCCCCAGCCTCTGTCAAAGACTGTTCTGATGCAAGATGTGGTTCTGAACCAAACTAAAAAGGTAAGGTAATCACAGCTTGTGCTAGTAGCTTGTTGTTTGTTTGTTAGTCATTCAAATACAAACATAAAGGAACCAGGAGCAAAAGTTCTTTTATATGTATTTTCATTATAATCCTAGCTCAGGTACTGTGACAAGTTTGCTTTTTAGAAATGAAAAGGTAATGACCCATGTAATGAATAAATTAAATGGTTTTACTCACTTTGCACGTTTCCTTACAAAATTAATCAGAAATGGAGAAGCTTGTTTAATCACAGAATGTCTTGTTGAAATGGATGTTTATCAGTCTCCAAAATGTAATATGTGCTGTCAAAGCTTCTGCACAAAATGTATGTGTATTTGGCTATCAATGGAAGAAGTTGTAACTAAGCAGCCCCTTGATTAGTATTTTGTCACATCTCTTCTCAGACAATGTTTGTCTGGAACTGAGCTATTGCTATACAGGATTCTGTATTACAGAAGGTGTTACAGTTAATTTCTCTGAGGAAAACTGAGAATGTCATATTCACCTGACTCACAGAGATGGGTGTGCCCCACAGACCACCGCTCTCCCTTAGGAGCCAGCAGTTGTAGTAGTGGCTTAAAAGATGCCCTTGTCTATTGCTGACATTCTCTTTGTTAAGCAACTCCTTTGGTAATACTAACTCCTACGTACTCTGATGTTGAGTGTAAAACCCAGGTGGATAAAGTTACTAACTCCTACGTTTACTGTCATTTCAATTTTTTTAATTCATTTCTTTTTTTCAAGATTACTGTCTTTTAGAGCAGGAGCAGCAAGAGAACGGTAAAGCGAAATCTTACAGATAAGTCCATCAATGTCTGTTTAGGCTTCCAAAGTCTAGGGGTTGATCATATAGTCTCAACTTGGACCTTTAGGATACAAAAAGTATACAGGTATTGGCCTGATGTAGTGCAGTCTGATGCAGGAGGTTCATTGCAGTGAAGGTTAGTAGGTTTCTGAATGTTTCTTGTTAGTTACTCAGTTATAAGTTTAGGATACCTGATTTTAGCAGTCATCATTGGTCAGATTGGTCTAAATTTTCTTATGAAAAGCAGCTTCAGTAGTGGATTTGGAGAGAAACTTTAACTTATTGTTGTCAATTGCCATACATACCTAACTTCAGAGAAGACCAATTAGTCTGAAATGATCTTCGCTTTTTATCTTCTCTTTATCAAATACATATTGATAGCAAAGTTTCACATAATATAAATCATGGTATCAGGATTTTCTGGAGGTCTTAAAATCTACAAATCTATAGAGAGAATAATGTAATAAAAATTATCTATTCTGTTTTCTTTATGGCAGCCAGAACACAAGAATAAACATTGGTTTTCTCCTTTTTGCTTCAGATTATCTTAATTAGTTTTTCTGTTTATTTGTAATAGGTCTGTATTTTTGTAAGAAAGGAAATGGAAGGATAAACTCCCTTGTGTTCAGTTTTCACATCCTGTAGCAAAAATCCAATGCCACTGGTATTCTAAGACAGGGGTTTTTTAAGAAACAAAACAAAATAATATGCTTCTAATCATTAGGCAAGTACCATAAAGTTCTTGCAAGACCTTAAATTTTAATTATTTTAAGATTGTTTGTACACATCAGAGAAATTTCTGCATTTTTTCCTGAATATAAACTAATGCATGAATGCAATTTGTTTAGATGCATGGAAGGTAATTTATATAGTCAAATACAGGTTATCAGTCTCAATAAATGAAAGCCTGAGTAAAATTCTTATGACTTCTGTTGTGCAGGGGGCTATAGGAAATAACCCACTGATTATTTCCAAATCTAAGATATATGTTTAGTCCAAAAAGAAAATAGGACCTACATAAAGAATTATTGCAATTGTAGTGGAGAAAGTAAGAAGCTGGGCATCTAGAATGTTCTGTTTTCCTCTTGCACAGCTCTTTAAATTGTAGTGAATCTGGGAAGTGATTCATCACAATCAGAATTAGTTGAATTCTGAGATTTAATCCACAAGACATTGTGCTAATGCATTTGTATAGAAAGCCTGACCATTTTTATTGACTGAAGGTTTTAGGATGTAGGGAAATACTTTGTCTTGGAGACAAATTGCACTGTTTTAATGTCTTGCTCGCAAAATTTAAAAATCCTCTGACAAACGTTATGCAGTAAACAGAAGTACCACAAAGTTAGTGTTGTGCTTTCCTGATTGAATCTGGACTGCAAATGTGAAAAACTAGAAATTTCAATTCTGCTTTAAATGCAGATCACAGCACAGCAATAGAAAGTCACTGCTGGCTGTGCCTCGTTTGATAAACTCAAACACTACAGAACAGAACAGCAATAGAAAAGTAGTAAATTTGTCTGTGCCCTGAGTAGTTGTGGGTGTAAGATGCTCTGCTGGGTTTGGCTGTGGTACAGTTGTCTTCATAGCTCATGGGGCTACGTCTGGGATTCATGCTGGAAACAGTGTGGATAACACAGAGATTGTGTTATCCATTTTAGTTATTGCGGGGCAGAGCTTACAGAGAGTCAAGGCCTTTTCTACCCTCACCCATCTCACCAGTGAGGAGATTGAAGGTGTACAAGAAGCTGGAAGGAGACACAGCCAGGACAGCTGACCCCGACTGACCACAGGGATATTCCAGGTCATATGGCATCATGGTCAGCATGTATAGCTGGGGGAAGGAGAAGGAAGGGGAGGATGATTGGAGATGGTGATTGTCTTCCCAAGTCACGTGATGGGGCCCTGCTTTCCTTGGTATAGCTGAACACTGCCTGCCCATGGAAGTGGTGAATGAATTCCTTGCTTTGATTTGCTTGAGCATGTGACTTTTTCTTCTCTATTAAACTGTCTTTATCCCACCTCACAAGATTTCTCACTTTTTCTCTTCTGATTCTCTCCCTCATCACACTGGGGGGCAGTGAGCAGGCGGCTGTGTTGGGCTGAGTTGCCAGATGGTGACAGGTACAGTCATCACTGTCTGTAGGTGCAGTTCACATCTTCCACTGATAGTGAAGAATTATCTCAGCTAAGCTTTTCAACCAGGAAGCCCTGGATTTTTCTCACCACTAAAAAGTTTAGGAACTTAAGAATTTCCAGTAAATTTAATAGCTCAATTTCCCTCCCACATTTTCCTTGATCTGCCCCAAGCATCCAGAGTGTAGTCAATGTATCTGTAAGATCAGCACACTGTGCTCCAGTTTTATATCAATGCAACATGAAGGTTGCTCACATCAGTTCTGACTATGGAACTGGCATCATCTATTGTGCTGCCAGTTTTCAGTTGGTGGTGACAATAACATTTCTTCTATTTTCACAAAACAGAAATCTTGCTTATAACAAGTTTACAACAAACATTATATGAACTGTTTTCTCAGTATCTGTCTGTGTCTGTGTCATTGGTCTGCCTTAACAGTTAATTTAACCCCAGGGACTTTCCACCCGAATGGCTGGAAAACAAAGAAGATAGAGAAGATATTTGGAGGGGGAAAAAAAGAGGGAAGGGAAAATCACTGCAGCCATCTGTTGATTCATGCATTTCAATTTCTTCATGCTCAGTTCATTGGTTTGACAATGAGGTCTATTCCTAGCTTTCCTGAGATGCAGCCTATTAAGGTTCATAATTAGGATTCTCTGTTAGTTCAGGGATATTCTGGTTAATCTTTGTACTGTTTGACAGACATGAGTAATCTGAGTATCATATGGAAAGAAAGGATCGTTGTTTTTACTTCTTGCTAGAGCTTTGTGAAAGAAATAACAGAACTCCTCTGCAGAATTAAAGTTAAAAGAAATCAGGTTGGGGTGTTTTTTTCTTCTAGTTGTTGGGTGTTTTGCACGCCTGCTGGACCAGGTTCTTTTCTGAGTCTCAGCAAACAAGCTTTGTGGGGCCTAATCTCCTAACTCAACTGTGCAGAAACCTTTATGATTTTTTTTCTAAAAAAAAAGTTTTGATTCAAAGGAAGGCTTTCACAAAAGCCTGTAATTACCAGCTAAATACTGTCAGAAGCAGATTTTCTGGCAGTAGGGAGAGGAGAAGAAAGGAGTATCCTTACCCCCAAGGAAGAGCTCTCCCTCCTGCAAGGAATGACTTGGCACAAATTCTGTTCTCTCTTGTGGAAGCCATGTGCACCCCAAGCTAGAAGGCTGCAATAACCCAGTCTTGGACTTGGATTTATTGTTCCAGTATCTAGTGCTCTGCTATGGAAGAATCCTGTTTAATGATCACTAGCAGTGTTCACCAATTACTCTGAAAACTCAGTCAACAGAAAAAAAATGCAATGAACAAGAGCAAAATGTATTTGGAAATTATTTATTGAAAGCAAGAGGTCAAAATTAATTAAAAGGGCCACTCACATGATACCATCGCTGCTAGCAGAACACCTCTAAGCATAATAATATGTGTTAAAGTCTGGAAAGTTAAATGACATGATGTCTTTTCTTCTGTATATTTTGCGATTGAAGTAACGTCAGTAAATGGGTTCGTTAAAATCAGATGCAAATAAGTAGGGATTTAGAAGAGTTTGTGTTTCACTACATAGTTTTAAAAGAAGTCTGTTGCAAAATCTTACTGTTGCTGGTGGAATTTCGCTGCAGTGAAGGTGAAATATCACTGTTTCTATTATGGGTTGCAAAATGTAATAATCCACTAGAGCTCCATGCTCCCAGGTCTCACCAGTAGTAAGGCTGAACATGTATGCCCAACTCTCTACAACACACATGTACTAGTGGCCAGTCACACAGATTGACACAGGCAGAATACACAGCACTGACAAACACCACCAGTGGCCTTATCTGGGATGATGGTCTGGTACTGGGAAACACATATACATATATATGTGCAAGCACAGTGTGGATCCCTTTGGAAGTAAGAATCAGACTTGAGTGGTCCATCAGGTGATTGTCACTGCATCCCAGTCTCACTTCTGCTGGCACATGAATGTATGAATCCAAGGCTTACAGCCCCACTCTGCTTTCTGGTACTGACCCCCACGCTCTCACACAGCACTGTGTGTACATGCACACACACTCACACACACTGTGGATCCCTCCAGTAACTGCTCTTAGGCAGCCCAGTAGGTGGGGGGGCTAATGTTGATCCACATACAGCACCCTGGATCCTGTTGTTTCCAGCTGCCTTGAGCACAGAGACACACACATATGCAAACAGCTCTCTCAGTTGCCCCATAGATCCCATAGTCTCCCTGGCAGTTTTCTGCAAAATCCTGAACCCTCCAGTAGCCAAGTTGTCTCATTCAGAGACATGTACATGTGCAGTGGAGACTTATGGCCCCTTCAATAACCAGCTGCCAGGTTGCTTATCCTGTTCCCCAACCCTGCATTCCACTCCTGGGGATTATCTCCCTTGTTCAGCCTCAAAGGTCATCTGGAAAGCATCTTCCACTGATTCATGGAGATGCGAATCATATCCAGCTGGTAAGTCTGGAGTGATATCTCCCGTGATGTAGCTCTGAGAGCAGCGAGCTGAAGCAACAGTTCGGGTCTTCCTGATACTGTTGCTCCTCTGTGCTCTTTTGCATCTATATAGGAGATTACTCTTATAATTTCATGGCTTCCTTATTAGTCTGATAAACTTGTAAGAAAAAGTTTGTTTTATCTACTAAATAATAACTGAAGTCTAGTTAAGTACGGCTTGAATTGTCCTTCAAATATGGGCCATCAGTGATGCTGTAGCCCCAGGGTCACTTTAGAAGGGTGTCATTGAGTATTGACTAGATTCAGAATGGCTGGGCATAGAGAGTCTACCAGGATAATCTGGCATGCCAGGAGAATTGCTGGAAAATCATTTGTACATGGGTGGAATATGGATGAAGTTTATGACTCTATAAGGTACAAGAACACAAAAGGTCTTTTGGCGTGGTAGCATAGTCTGAGTTTATTTCTATTCTATAGGAAGAGCCAGCACCTGCTCTCCTGACCATTAATGTAAAACAGATGCTGTCTACCAGCTGTACACAGCTGCCTGCACTTTGAAATTAAACGCTCCTTTTACTCAATGGATCAGAACCTCACATATTGCTCTTGTTTTGTATTTCAGCTCTCACAGGAAGGTCAAATGTCACAGTAGCACTGTGAGCAGACAGTGCATAGGGAGGTGGTTTTGGGTTGCTTTTTTCATTTGTTTGGATTTTTTTTCCTTTTTGTTTTTATTGGCAAGGGTTTTTTGAGATTTTTTTTTTAGTGTGTGTATATGGGATCTTTGTGTGGGTTTCTGTTTGTTTTTCTGTTTGTTTTCCCCAGAGAGGGAGCTTTTCTCCTTCACTCTCATTTTCAGGAAATAAAAAAAAAAATCCTGTTTAAAATTCTCCACTGGTGGCTCCATGTTGGCCAAGTCCTGAATTTGCTTGAGACACAAGAAGGTTCAGCACAGGTTTTGAGGGAACTGCTACAGTCTCATAAGTGTCATCTTCCTCTTTTAAGCACTGAGCAGTCTACTATGAGGAAAATTTTTTCAAGAGAGGAATCTTCATCTCTCTTCTTCAAGAGACTCTTTGAGTGTTTTGGTATATTGAACATGTCCAAAAGTAGTAAAGAAAAAAAGCAGAAGCAATTTTTCTGACTTGAGGAGGAAATACTGTGTATACTTGCAAAGTCTGTCATACCAGGCCTCACTGTTTGTGATGTGGGAGGCAAGTGTGGTTTGCTGAAGATCAGCTCAAATGTGCTCTGTGTATACCAGAGGCATCTCAAGCTGTTATCTTATTTATAAACTGAGATATTTGAGTTCATTTAAACATATACAAAATGACTGGTTCAACAAGCTTGGGGTAGTGTTCTCCCAAAAACATTCTCCTTGTGCTTGTTCTTTGTTTGGGAACATCTTCCAATTGTTAGGATATAGTTGCCTTGTTTTGTGTAGCACTATCTTCATAGTTTTGACAAATAATTGAAGAATTCCCTGGTGAGAGGTTTTTATCCCTCACTGCTCTCCCTTTATGTGTTGTTTTCCTCTTCAAAGTACTCTTCTAACATATAAATTAAAGCAATCTTGTTTGCTAGGTTTTGTTTTCCAGTCTTCCATAAAAATTGAAAACCATGTAAATTAACTTCTCTTTTCTTGTGTACTTCGATTCTGTTGCAGATTATTAGCTACTACTTTGCCTTTCTTTTTGTGCAAAGACAATGCAGCCATTTGTAATTCAAAATACAGAGTTGAGCTTGAATCATATTCTGCCTCCTGCTATAATTCTATTTCATTCCATTAAGCGAATAGTCAAGTAGAAACTTCAGAAATAATAGTGCAGCTGTAACTCTGCTATTCTGAAATTAAGTATGAAACTCTGGAGTATATCCTTTCTTTGATTCATGTGTGTATGTCCTCCAAATTAAGGGCTTAGTTGTTCAGATCAAAGTCAGAATATGCAGTACTTCATCATACATTTTCCATGTCAAGTGGAAGCCAAGTTTCAGGAATCAGTGTCTGGCAAATTAGACATCTTGACTGCAAAAACTGCAACTATAAAATCGGCAACCACTTCAATCAAATATAGTTCAGGAACATTTCATATGCTCTTTAAATAAAACAATAGGGCCCAGAGCCATTTGCTGGCTAAACTGTGTTTTGGAGAAAATATATTTTCACTAGAGGTAACAAACAGTTGATTGACATATGTCATTCAGAAGCAATTCAGAATGATCAGAGTGCTCACAGGAGAGGAAATTAAGTTTCTGGAATAAGGATGACTGAACCGTGCTGAAGTATTTGAGAAAATCTGAAAGATATTTATTTTTCCATGTGTAGTTTTTATTTATTTATAAGTTCCTGGAATTGAGGAACTGTGGAAAACTGATCTCTGAAACACATCACTTAATGTGTGACTCATGTAGCTACACAGAGTTCAAATATATATTAATTTAAAGTTTAAGGAAAAAAAAAGAAAAAAAACCCTGAAAATGTTTGTTTGTTTTCTAAATGACAATATTTTTATTCAGATATAATGGCTTGGAAGCATGGGAGAGTCTCTGGTTTATCAATATTGTTAGTATTCCCTGGTGCCCAAATCCTACTCTATCCTCTGTGGTCTTAACAAAGAAAAAATATTGTTGACCAGTGAATGAAATGAACCTTGGAATTTTTTCTTGCTAAATTTTATTTCAATACTTAAATTCCATGAGCAGTTTCAAACAGCTTAGTTATGAGACAAAAAAAGAGAGAGTGAAGAGTCAATGTGTCACCATCAACTATCTCTTCCTGAATGTGAAGATGGAATCTTGCAATCATTTCTACTGCAGGAAAGTTCAGCTAATCAGTTGCTCACAGTCAAAATACTTAGTTTGGCCTTCGGAGACCTGAAGATATATTAGGAATTTGTGTATAAATGAATGGTTTATATCACTTGAAATATTTGTTCTTTCAGTTAATGGTCTACAGGTGGACCGATGGTTTCTGTCTTTGACAGACTCACACAGCTCACCTGTAAGTTTTACACTTTGTAAAACTTTTACATTTTGTGTAACCTTCAGATACTCCCTGTAAATTATGTGAAACATGATGTATATGCCATCATCATGCGAGGTACTCATCTTAATTTCTTTTTTGCACTGGCTTGGGACCATTTTCCAGACTAAACCGTCTTTTGACAACACTTACTATGTTTTCTGTGCTATAAAATCACTTACACACGAGTTGAGTGGCAAGAAATAGGACAAAGGGTTTGTTCAACTGAAGGTATGTGCCAATCATAGTTAACCACTCATGATTCAAAATGAACATCCCAACATCGGTAGAGAATTATATTTGCAAATGCAATGGCCCACAGAACAGTACTCACATTCCTATGAGCAGTAGCTGGTATTTATTGATTCTACTGATTAAAACAGCTACTAATTCAGCTAAAACAGTAGCATATTATTTTCATTATTAAATTTAACAAATCTCCACTAGACTTTCAAACTCCTTTGTCAGCCATATCCCTTCTTTCACCAGTGAACTCCAAATGTCCTTACTCTTATATCTCATCAGTCTTTCACAAATTTGCCATAATATGCACATAAAAGACCATGGCATTACAGCATAGATGTAGTTAGTCTTTCTGCAATAAGTGCTAAAATCTGATGGTTTAATAATGAAATTTCCACCGTTTTCTTTTGAATCATCTGAAATATCAATAAAACAATTTTCTACCAGACCTTTTAAGGAAGAACTGCACCTATGACATACTAATGAGCTTCTTCCTCATTAAAACCAGCCATTAGAGAGAATGGCAATTACATTCATTGAGTATTTTAAATAATCAAATTATACACACCAAAACATTGAACTGCATTTCATTGCATTTGATATTAGACCTGACCTGAGCTCTTATGGCAGAATGTTCCTGTTGATATAAGTTGAGAAATCCTTTTAATATTTGGTTTCACTATTGAAATGAACAGTTCTCAGCAACTTTAGGTTCTCTTATTCTTTCAAATGTATTATTAGAAAGAAGATATGACTGTTACCCACAAAATTCACAGGTGTGCTGTGCAAGCCATTAGAAGTCACTAATTAATATTGCACTTGAGACCTACTAATTCTTTAATTCATATCAATGTGGTGTTCCTTCTCTTTAACGGTTTTAAAGATTTCTCCTGTGCTGCATAAAGACTTTTGAAGGAGACTTGCTTCATGTAATTTAAAACCTCGGTGTATTTGTGATGTATCTCATTCCTCCTGAGGTACAGGAAGTAACTCCTATACATAGAAATAGAAGGACAAAGCAAGCAGTGAATTTATGAAGACAGCTTTTCTTCTGATTGCAGCAAGTCCAGTCCTGGAAAAACCAGAACCCCTGACAATATTGTATGAATAAACTGCTCATATATTGTCACAAATTGCCCCTCTGGGTAGAGTGAGATCTGGACAGGTAGAAGGATGGGATGGAGCAGGTTGCCTGCCTCCTCCTAAGGCATACTGTAATCTAAACTTGAACAGTTGAACTTGAAGAGCAAAAAAATTGAAGGATATTGCTTGAGATGAAAAATTATTTTCTGGAACAGTGCAGATAAGTGTGGGGAAGAGCTGGTAAAGGATGAGAACTCCCTTGACAAGGAATGGGTCTGTTCTGGGAGAGGTGACAATTATGATGATTTAATAGACAAGATTAGTGCTAATGAATTGTGAGAGCTTCAGTTTTCTTTTAACAAAGGGCTTGATTGTCTGAGTTGGCACTGTCCCTGAAACTGGGTGTTCTTAACTGGAGCAGGAGCTGGTTGGAAAATGAGACTGGTTTGAAATTGCTGGAATTCATATCTTTTTAAGTTCAGGACTAACACAAAACTGATCAGTATGCTGATTTAGTAAAAGCAGTTTATTGTGAACTTAATATGGCATTTTGAAAATTATATTTCTCACTAATCCAAATTCAGGAAACAAACATTCAGTTAACAATCTCTCTCCTGCTTCTTCCTGTGCTTCATTTTGGCACTTGTAGAATAGCAATTGACATGGCTGTGAAAAAGGGAAGAAATGGCAAAGTCTTATCATTCAGAATCCCCCAAAGTGACAAAATTCAGGTTTTTTGCCCACTATCTTGAAACGCAGGAGCCCAGAGGGCAAGAATAAAACAAAACCAATCAATGGCTTCTTGTGAATTCCTGGTCAAATACACACACATTTCCATTGGGAATCAGACAAATAAATAGCCAGTATTGTGTAACAAAACATAAGAAAAGTAATAAAAAATAAATTATATATTTTTCATTTGTTTAAAAGCATTTTGGTAATTTTCTTCTTACACAGTACAATTAAATGCCAAAAAAAGAAGGCTAATCCTCTGTTAGAGATGAAATTATTAACTATCTAAATCACTATTTTATTGCCTCCCAAATCTTAAGTCTGGATACCTAGAAAAATAGCTGGGAAGAAACTGCACATCTCAGAATATTTGAAAAATCCAAATGTAAATGTCAGCAGATCTGACAAATGTATGAGCAGAGCATCAATGCCAAGAATTTGCTACAGAGAATTTCATTATACCACTGATGTGGAAGATGGCTGAGGACTTGGAGAAAGTACTGAATACATAACTTTCCCAGCTGTCAAACTGTTGATCTGGAAATATTTAAATAGAGGTGTCCACTGCCCTTTTTGTCCACTGCTCTCTGATGAAACCCTGGTGCTTCAGAGGACTTCCTTCCTGCCTTTTAAATATTAATTTCATGCACAATTTATGACACTGTAATGTAGATCAAACTTCAATACTGCTGGTACTTTGACAGCCTCATGCTGCCATCAGCTGATTGTGCAGCTTTCACCCCACTAATATTTTACTAAATGCTGATGTTCTTCTGTTCCCTTTGCTATTCCCACTAGATCATCCTTTTGAGAACTGTCTCCACTTCTTTCTGTAGTAATTGCTTTGTTTGTTTTTGTTGAATTCTGTGGAGTTTTGTGCAGTGGGTGTGACTATGATGCATATTTTTATTAATAATTAGTTTTCTTCAATTTTGTGACCGAAGACTTGAGTCTGTGAGCTAAGGTGCACTACAGTCTGGCATTTTGGAAAACAATTGTATTAGCTCTTTTCTGTTCTTAACATTATTCCCTTGATGATTCATTTTAGGTGAATTTTTATCTCATGCTCTGCTCTTATCTTTCTGAGTCCAGACTGTCATCGTATACACCTCACTATAAATGTCATGTTATAGATGAGATCACTTTTGAGCTTCTCTGATTAAATAGTGATTTTCTATCCTCATTTTGTAAGTAAGGAAGTGACAGTCAGTTATACACAAAAAGTAGTGGGCTTCTTTTGAAAGACCTGTTCCCAGCAGATGACAAGACTTGCTTAAAGGTTCCAGTTTGGATCTGCCTTTCTACATGAACTTATGCAAACATTCAGGTCACTGCTCAGTGATTAAGTTAGAGACGGTTCACAGGGAAGCAATTTGGTTGGATGGGATTTGGTGCAGAGCCAAAATTGAAGGGAGATGCTTTAGCACTGAGTAGCGCAATATAAATCTCTACCAGCGGAGCCCTGGGGTGGGAACCTTGGGGCCCATGTTAAGGCCAACAGGGAAAGGAAGCAAGAAGATTATCTGAAGTTCACAAGCTGGATCTGTAAGACCAGGTGGACAGCATTACAGCAGAGACTGCTCTTCTCCATACTGGCAACTGGAGTCCTTTTTCAGAAGTGAAACAGGGATAACCAAGTCTTTTCTAATGACAGTGGTCCATGGGGCATTTGTTCTCCCCCTTCTATATAATAACCTGGTGGGTAAAGAGAAGGAAATTTCATATTGGTTTCCTCTTAAATATCCATTTGAAACAGACTGTGCCACAATCTCTAATCAGTACTGACTTATTGCTCCTTCACTGGGAAGCCAGACTCAAAAATCTCTGACCTGGGGATCTGGACAGGCACAGCAGAAGAACTGTGCTCATGTTAAAATGTGATGCTGTTGACAAAAAGCAGAGCAGTGACAGAAGGCCAGTGTTTGCCATACCCGTGGTTACAAATCACCTCTTCCATTCTTTCTTTTCATTTCTGTTTTGCAGAGCAGCCACACCTACAGCCACAGCTTGCATTATAATTTGCTTTCCTGAGGCAGAAGCAGAAACCGGAACCATAGGCTGAGACCCTCAATAGGATGTACAGGATGCTCTGCACTCATAATTTCCTCCTCACAACAAGTCTGTGAGGATGCTGAATATTGTCATCATTACAAAGGAGAGGAGAGATGACAGACAGATTAGTGGTCTAGTGCTCAGGGGTGTATATAAGTGATTCCATATTTGCACACAGATGGATGAACTTATATATACAAATATTTTCCTAATTTTTTCCTGTGTATTGAAAGATGTGACCTAAGAATTACAGAAGAATATGAAACCAAAAAGAAATTAAGATTTTGTCCTTGCCAGTTTTGTTTTTAGGCTATTACCCAGTTCATTCTCAGAATTTCAGCTTTCTTGACTGCTTCAACTGTATTAGTGCATCTATACTCAAGGCTGTAGTTAACACAGGCATTCACAAAGGATGATTTCTGCAGCTCTCTGCCTCCTTCTGTCAGAAGATAAATTTACATCTCCAGTCTACATATTTGTATGCTAAGAGTATCTTTCCACTCTCATTTGTGGTAGTCTGTAAATTGCCATCAGCCTCTATTAGAAGCTTGGTTAATGCGTACAACAAAGCAGTGTTTCTTTCTTGGTTCCAGTCCCAACCTCAAATGTTTTTCAGTCTCATACTAGCTTATTAAAGGAATATATTCTTTCCATTGCCCCATCCAATTTAGTTACAGCTGCCAGCCTTTGCACTAAGAGTCAGATCCACTGCAATTATTACTTGAAATTAAGACAAATACAACTTGTGGGGACAGCCTATAATGATTTTCTCTTAGCATACAGTTAGATAAATTTGCTGTTATTGAAGCTGGCTGAAACTTTTACAGGAAAATGAGAAGAACTTCAATTAAAATGAATTAAATATTCTGAGGACATGTGTCAATTAAGACAAAATTTTCTGGGAATCCTGCCCCCTTCTTGTCTTGCCTGGAGGACTATTACACAGCCAGATTCTTGACTCCTTTGCTACTGGGTTGTGAAGAAAAAAGAGCTCTCAGGTTGGCTCTCTGCCTCCTTCCCCCATGTGCAGGCTGCTGGATTGCTTGAGTCAGAAGATCCACATCCACCTTGGTATTTGGACTGCCCCACTATGAAGCTGTCATGTCACCAGGCTGGTGCCTCTTCTGCACCTCATGGCAACAAGAACCATAGCAGCATGGAAGCTCAGAAGCTCCTGCTGCAGGTTTTCCTCAGGAAATACCCAAAGGTAATGCTTGGGTTACCACATGTCCAGAAACCCTTTCTGCCTCTCAGCTTGTATCCTGACTTAAAAATAATAATAAATTTTAAGTCACAAAACTCTTGTTTTCTAGATGGAGTATTATTTCTCCCAGAATTTGTAGTATTTGGGCACAGGGTTAAAAAGAAGTATAAAAAGGTATAAAAATCTGGGATTTTAAAAATCAGAGAACCAAATTTTGAAGCACAGTTGCTTGTATTTCCTTTTCCCTTCTATTTTCTTTATAAATAAACAGGTTGAGATTCAGGGTAAGATAGGACATAGTTGTGCTGAGGCAGGACAGGTCAGGAGAGTAAGCAACATTCCATCCTGTCCTACTGAGACACTGGAAAAAGCAACTGCCCAGCCATTTGCTCATCAATGCAGAGAAAGCTGTAGCTCTTCAGCTGTAGATTTGAGCATCCACAACAGTTGCATCCAACTCTTTCTGTGTCTCATTCTCTTAACCAATAACACAACCTGTCTTGGGTGGTCTGCAGGAGTGCAGGACATGCAGTCAGTGTAGTCTTCCTGATAAACACCACTAAGTCCATTTTTAGCTGCTGTATCCAATTAATTTCTGCTGCGTTTTGTTGTATTCTTAGTATATAAATATTGATTCGAGAAGGCCCACATGTGGAAGCTGGGAAGTAGTGCATGCAAGGAAGTATGTTGCTTTCAGTATTACTCTGTCAAATCTGCTTCTGTTTGCATCTGGAAAAAAGATGCCAGATGACAAAGGCTCTGGATTCAGCCCTGAATTTAGTTCATGATCCCTCCTTAGTGCAATGTTGCTTTTGAAAGTGATCTTCTTTGCTGTCATTGGGGTCTCTACCTTGTTCCTGACAGTTTGACACGCTCCTTCTCTCTGCAGTTCTATTAAGCTAAGCACTGTTACCACAAAAAACATGACTCTGTCACGTGAAATTTAAAAAAAGAGAAGAGGAAGCATTGAAGGCTTGACAGACAATTTTACAGAATAATTTAAATGTCTGGGGTGAGATAAAATGATATTAGTTGACAACTGAATATACTTCTGCATGACAATAAACTCAACTGTAAATTAGAAATTATCTCAGTTTTATAACAAATCTTAACATTTATTGTAACTATAATTGGAATGGGAAAAACAAGATGCTGAATCTAAGAGTGGCAATAAGATTTGATTATTCATTTTCTGAAATAAAATTCTGGCATGACAAAAATATTGTTTGTTGGTGGCAGTTACAATGAATAAAGAACAGTGAATCATTGATAGTCATTCACAGAAAATTTAAAGCAAGAGAAAACAGGCAGAATTAGAGTTTTGAGTTTTGGTGGGGTTTTTTTTCACATGATGAGATCATAAAATCCCATTCTTGGGCAGAGGGTCCCAAGAAGCACATTCTCCCTGACAGATGTATTTGTGCTAGGTGCTCTGCCTGCAGAACAATCTAAAGGACCTAAGGCAGCAGTGACTGCTGTTCCCAGGATGACTTGAACTACCACGCAATGCACTGGCTTACTCAGAGATTTGGCTAATTCAAGCTAATTCAAGTAAAACAGAGAAAGCTTTTTTTCCTTTTTTTATTTTATTTCAGAGATATAGTCTTACCCAAGCTCTGAGGACTGTATAAAAGAACCTCTGTATCTGCTGAGAGCGTAAAAGAATTTTCCTAATGTAGCACTCACAGAGCTGTGCATTTCAGAAAATTAAGACCCAAAAGATCTACCAAGGGAAGATGTTTCACTTCACATGCTAAGAAAAGGAGGGGACATATACACGTGGCAAACACAGAAAATACAAATGGAAGCCTCATTGCCTCCTATGGCACAAGAATTGAAACAGAACACTAAGAATCATGGGCTTTGGTTATCCGGTTGCTTGTATTCAAATTAATCTAGTATAAAAGGCTGTAAACTGAGACATAACCATAGATATGCCCTGGTCTTAATCCTTACACTGATGTGAGGCAATACAGGTTACTTTATTACCAGCTGTGTGACTGATCACTACAGTTCATGTAGCAATTCAATTGCTTATCATTATGTGGGAGTAAGATTTTTGAGCAGCTTTTCTTACTTTATTGTTCACTGATATGCTGGTATTAATGTAGAGGTAGCTATATAAAAAGGTTAAAAAAGAAAAAGTACAGGAAAATTGCCTATGGTGATTAAATTTACCTATTCCTGTCACTGCCTTAAAGAATCTCCTCCTGACTTCAGGATCTCTAAACTAAACGGCTCCTCGCTCCTTCTGTGTCCTTGCAGTCAATTTTGTTCATCTTAAAGAAGGTGGTGTCATGTATATGAAATTGAACATTAACAAAAAGCTTCTTCAGATTTGGTTGAGCAACACAGACAGAAAATTAGGAGAGTTTTCATTATTTTTTTCCCTCCCTGGATTATGCATCATAACCTGTTGCATTTGCAACTTAATACATTTCTTCTCTTTTTAATATGAATAGATGAAGGTCTGTCTTCCTGGAGCTAAATGCAAAATGAATTAAGTGATCAGATGCACCACAGTTAAGGAACGAATTCAGCACTTGTAAGACCAGCATAAGTCACAAATGCTATCTTATATTTGCCTTTGATGAATAAACAAAAAATATTCACCGACAAGCATATTTACCAACCCTTATGTAGCAGTCAAAATGTACATGCAAATGGGATTTTCTAAAAGACAAAAGACAAGCTCTAGAGGACTGAATTATTCACAGCCCACTTCAGACATCAGTTATCCCCTTGGGCTACCTCTGTATTCAGTGGGAAAAAGAGGGAATCTCTAGAGAGTAGTTAGCACACCTATGTGCTGGACCATCTGCTTACTACACAGTGATCGTACAGGAACTACTATTCTTATCCAAAGCACATTAATAATATGCCTGAAGGTAGTCTGGGCAAAACTAGGTCTAAGAAGCTTCATTCCAGTAAGTTGTTGAATTCTTGCCCAGGTGGATTTTCAAGGTTTCTCTTAGATTTGGTGTATGAATGAGGAACAACAGTAAAAGGAAAAACATATTTTATGTATGCTCATGCTCCTTGGGGAATCACTTAAATCAATCCTATCTTATGTTCCTTTCCAAAAAATTGGTTTTGCATGGAAATTGATTTTTGTAAGGAAATTTTTGTAGGGAAAAAGTATCTTTAAGTTGAAACTGAAAATGTCTCTCTGTCTTCATTTAAAATGACAGAGAGACAATAGGGTTAATTTGCTCTACACTACATCCTTCACAATACTATTCAGAATTTTGCTTCATCTTTTGGGTCTGGAAAGCTTGTAAACAATTTGTATGCCAGTTAAGAGGGTAAGTCTGAAATGAGCTAGTAAAGATTTGACAGAGTGAGCAGTGTTTCAGTCCATTTTGTTTAATTTAATTTAGTATTTTAGAAATGTCCACAATTAAGAAATGAGGTACATCATACTAAGAGGAATGTCTGACAATATTAGTAGGCATCTACATGTGATGGAAAGCATTATGCTTCAACACTACAGTTTTAAATTAACTAGTTTATTGACCAGAAACAGGAGAGGCTTCTTGAGTGAAACCTTTTGAGTGTCTGATTTTATTCACCAGGGATATATCGGAGTGGAGGAGAGTCTCTGGGAAACTGCCTGAAAAGTGTCTATTTCTAAAAAAAATAAAATAATATGAACCATTTATTGCAGTAGTAGAGGGAAATTTTAGTTTACAGTAAAGTCAGGAATATGGAAGGGTATGATTGGAAATCTGTCTAATTCCAGTGAGACAACTAGCTACAAAAGGTGTATGTGTGTAAGGAAAGATTGACCTGCCTTTTTTAGGTTACATACAAGCTAAAATTAAGGGGTTTGTGTAACTCAGAGGAAACTATTGTTCATGCCTAAATAAATGAAAAAGAAATTCACTATTTTAAGCCTCTCAATCCATGCAGGGTGCCTCACACACACAGATATACGTACACAATCACTGCAGTGTTTAAGGTTATACACAGCAAAGATTTATGCCTACTCTTAACTCCAATATGTATTCGTTTATTGTTCAGTCATTGAAGTTTTTCATGTGCTGAAGGTTAAATTTTGTTATAATTGAAGCTTAATGGTGAGTGCTGCAACTTTGATGTTTCTTTGCTTCATGAATCTGAAAAAGGGACTCTTACAAAATTGTTTCTAAAATAGAACAATGTTTGAGGTTAAAAGAGAGTTTGGAAGTCATTTGTTGTAATCTATCCCAAGTTGGACTGTTGAATTTTGGGTTCCACCAAAGTATGAGTTCAGACCTGCAGCACTCTTTTTTTCCAGAAGCTTCTGTTGTCCCAGCACAATCTTATTGTTATGTACTATAAAACTTTGGGTTATTTGGTCTGTTAGAAATTCTTGTTGAATAACTAATCTTTATGACGATAGATGTTGGTAACAACATGAGGTTGTGAGAGAGGAAAGAAAATGAAGGGAATTCTCCATGTGACAAACATCTGCTCAATTCTGTCCTTCAGGACTCCTTTCATTTTATGTAGCCCCAGTCAGAGAGCTAGTTAGCTGTTGTAATGAAAAGACTGCAGAATCACAGAATTGTTTAGTTTGGAAGTGACATTTTGAGTTTACCTAACCCAAACTCACAGCTCGGAGTTACCTAAGACAGGTTGCACCATTTGGGATTTTAGAATCTCCCCAAATGAAGACTCCACAGCCTCTCTGGGCAACCTGCTACAAGGTTTGCCAACCCTCCCAGTGAAGAAGGGATTCATGTGTTTCATTGCCTCTTGTCCCATCACTGGGCACCATTAATAAGGGTCTGTCTCCCTTTTCTTCATTTCTACCTGCAAGGTATTTATACACCTGGATGAGATCCCCCCTAAATCTTCTCTTTTCCAGGGTGAACACTCCCAGCTGTCCGAGCCCCTCCTCATATGAAAAATGCTCCAGTCCTCTATTCATCTTTGTGGCCCTGCACTGGACTCTCTTGCATTCAGAAGCCAATAACTGGATGCAATACTTGAGATGTGGCTTCACCAGTGCTGAGAACAGAGGAAGGATCACCTCAGTGATGACCTGCTGGCAGAACTCTTTCTAATGAAGCTTAGGATGCTGTTGGCCTACCTTGCTGCAAGGGCACATTGCTGGCATTTGGCCAACTTAAGAGTTCATCAGGAACCCACGACCCATTTCTGCAACACTGTTCTCCAGTCAGTTAGTCCCAGCATGTACTGGTGCATGGGGCTGTTCCTCCCCAGAAGCATGTTTCAGCTTGTTGAACTTCAGGAGATTGCCCTTTGTAAATCTGCTATGACTACACCCAGTTGCATTCTTGTCCTTTATGTGTTTGAAAATTATTTCCAGTATTAGTTACTTCTTCACCTTCCTAGGAATTGAGGTGAGACTGACCAGTCTATAGTTCCCCAGATCTTCCTTCTTGCCCTTCTTTAAAATAGGAGAGACATTTGATTTTCTCCAGTCTTCAGGAACCTCTTCAAACTTCTGTGACCTTCTGAAGATATTTAGTAGCAGCCTTGAAATGAAATTAGGAAGCTCCCTCAGGATTCACGGGTGAAATCCATCAGAACCCCTCCAGGGATCAGTGTTGGGCCCAGTTCTGTTCAATATCTTTATTGATGATTTAGATGAGGGGATTGAGTCCACCATTAGTAAGTTTGCAGATGACACCAAGCTGGGGGGGACTGTTGATCAGCTGGAAGGCAGGAGGGGTCTGCAGAGGGACCTGGACAGACTGGAGAGTTGGGCTGATTCTAACGGGATGAAGTTCAACAAGGCCAAGTGCTGGGTCCTGCACTTTGGCCACAACAACCCCCTGCATCGCTACAGGCTGGGCACAGAGTGGCTGGAGAGCAGCCAGGCAGAAAGGGACCTGGGGGTGCTGATTGACAGGAGGCTGAACATGAGCCAGCAATGTGCCCAGGTGGCCAAGAAAGCCAATGGCCTCCTGGCCTGTATCAGGAACAGCAGGAGCAGGGAAGTGATTCTGCCCCTGTACTCAGCACGGGTGAGGCCACACCTGGAGTACTGTGTCTGGTTCTGGGCCCCTCAGTTCAGGAAGGACATTGAGG